>JAMABK010000001.1:2922560-3287098 GCA_023624915.1 Aspergillus amoenus | reverse complement strand
TAATTAGGAAGCGGAAACTGCTAGCGCGTTTTTTTAGTTTTTTGTGGGGCGACGCAAACTTTTGTCATGCCACTGTAGATAGTCTAGGCTTTATGCCGAAAACCGTCTTTCAATTCTAGGCGTCGGAATGGGCGCTTAGACCCGATTGATAGAGGTTACATTGGTACTGTTTACGCAGGTCATAGACGCATATGGAAGGCATTCAATCCTTGTATAATAACAGTGTCTTTAAACCTATCCCCACAGGATAGTCAAACACTTGAAAACCAATCAACAAACAGATCCTCGCTAGGCCGATTCCTCCGGGAGGGCCGGAATCATCTTGAGGTCTACAAAGTCTTGCAAAACATGGAATATCGACTCGGTCGAATCGACAAAGCCAAAGAAACCCGTCTTCTTGGCTTTCGCAGTACTATTTGGCCCTAGTTAGCGTGGTATGCTTCAAGGTTTTAATGGTAACTTACCTGAAGTGAATTGGAAAAGGATTGCTAAGGGCAGCGTCTGTGAATCCAAAGATACGGTCGATATCACCCAGTGTCTTCTCGGTAAGACCGTTCTTTGTAGAAATATCTCTCCAGGCCACTTGAACCTCCGGCTGCTTCGCCCAGTCAGTCAAGGTGAATCGCGTCCGCACTGTGGCCGGGGGTCCATATCCCCGAGGGGGAGGGTTATATTGTGTCTGAGTCTCTTTGTATTGCGATGGCTCATCCACTGGACCTTTCCATTCCATGTCGAAACGCTTCGCTAGCCTCGGCCAGAATTTCTCCCAGGTGAAGGCGCAGTCATCGGAGGCGTTGAAGCTCTCATTTTTTGCTTGGTCGGTGAGGACTGCCCATTCCCCCAAATAGCCATTCATCATTGCGGATGACATGGTCTGATTCGTTTCCCAAGCCACCAGGTCCGATGGATATTCCAGTGGCCTGCCGAGATGCTTTTGAACGACAGCGTAGATTGCCAGAGGAAGACACAGGTTCATGGCAGCATCAGGAACAGCCCCAGGAATCCACGAAGGGCGGATAACATTCCATCCAATGTTATGCTGTTGAGCGAACTTGACAAGGTAATCTTCCTGCGGATAATAGAAATTCGGCTCGATCAGAACGCGAGGGTCGGATTCCTCCTGCGGTACTGTCGACGGCCCCAGATGGACGCCGTAATACTTGGCCCCGAGTTGAAGAAGAACCCTCTTAGGGACTGTCTGTGCCAACGCGAACATCTCGAGGAAGTTTCTCAGTAGCAGTGCTAACAAGAAAAGAAAATAAATGTTAAAGAAATCGCGACCGGGCGTTGTATGTTCAACTCACTATTGATTCTCACCAACTCATCCACAGCACTCCAAATAGCCTCGCCTTCCTTGGGCTTAGGCTGGATATAAGCAAAGAAGAACGCATAATCAGGTTTTATTCCACGCTTTGAGCATTCCGCTGCTAGAATTTCTGGCTGTTGAAGGAGATCCAGCGAGACGTGTTCGACATGGACTGGCCACTCCCCTATAGGAGGTCGTCGGCAAACAGCATAGATCTTCTTCCATCTCTTTGGCGACTCGCACAGAACACGCAGCTAAGGGTTATCTATTAGCGATCTATCAATAGATAGGTTGTGGGTTCTCTACCATGTGGTGGCCGGAAATACCGTTGGCGCCCGCCACGACAGCCGTGTACCCTTGATGCGTGTCCGGAAACGTGGGCAGGCCTAGGTAAATTCCCTTGGACTGGATCTGAAGCTGAGACATTCTGTATGTTGAGTAGTATCTTGGAGAGTAACAGCAGAGTTCCTCTATATATTCCCCACAAGTATCCCCGCACGTTCGACGTCATTATTAACCTCGGCCGAAGCAAGTCAAACTCAGTTCCGACATTTCAGACCATAGCTCGTGTGCGCCTTATAACCATGCCTGTAGTCTGGTTTTCCGGGTCAGTATGAATGAATAACCGGCGTGATATGCAGGGGCGTGTTCGGGGAGGGAGGGCCGACATGGCGCAAATGGAACAGTGCTTGGGGATTTAATACTGGAGGCTTGGATACTCACGGCGAGGCCGGCCTTGCATGATACATTCCATTATCATTCCTAGTAAACGGTTGTGAGAGTCACCATTTGGTCTGGTTGGAGCTGGCGAGACCGGATTATCAAATATCAATATATCAGCCCCTGAAAAGGCCGGACGTGATACGTCAAGTCGAACTAGGAGTGTATGATTATAGGCTTTGGAAATGAACGTAAGAGACCTCAGCAGTGTCACGATGGATTGCAAACCGCAGGATGGCTAAACCACCGGGGATACACAGAACGAGAGTACACGTCGCGCTTGAATTCCCAACGAAACATGTCAAATCTCAACAAGCAACAGACTATTGACCGCAATGGACATACAGAGGAAGACTGAAGCAGATCAGAATTTACAGGTAGGTATCCCGAATGCAACACTAGGCTAATCATCGGCAGCCAGGTCAAATAACCTCCGGGATACTCCGTACAGGGCACTTGAAGATAAACATAAACAGGCACCAGGGTTTGTCTCAGCTTGACGCGGTGATTGGCGGATATGCAGTAGATCGCAAGCATCTGCTACACGAAAAGGGTGAGAAGCGAGCACTGGCCCGTCCAGCACCCACTCCAGGACCCTCCCCCTAGTCAACAACAAGCCTCTACTTCATATACGCAATACATGACTTTAGCCGGGACAGTTCCACTGCATCATTCACTGATCACCGTATCTATAACGTAAAATACCTCTCAGCCGTCCGCTCATGGTGGTGTGGGATGGTAAGCTCGCGAGGCGTAGATCAAGTTCTCATAAAGGAAGTACAAGGACTCGAAGATATTTCAGGTCCCAATAGACTACGGTAGTGCGGCAAAGGGGCCCTACCGACAAACCATTAGTGGAGCTGTTCGAAACTCAACAACAAAGAGCTACCTTGGCAGTGCTCTAGATGGGCCCACGGCAGTTGCCCGAGCGCTTGTTGGGTAGTACTCCCTTGATAACAGGACCAAATGTGGCACAGTTAGGGCCGTAGTGTGCAGATTCTCGCCGGCACCCGTGAATGTTTCATAGATAGCAGGGCAACGGTCCACTCAGGTCAAACAGCAGCGATGATCCTCTGGTTGCCTTGATTCAAGTTGACGACAATGTCGGCCGAGTTACAGGGATACGGCGGCTCCAATCGCACATTCTTACCATCACACGTTGATAGCCAAGCTCCTGAGATAAGCCTAGCCCATTGTCTTTGGTTACATCGCCAAGGTGTCCGGGGGCTGCAGAGAAAAGGAGTCTGGCTGCGCCAGCGGAGTGGAGCTTGACGACAAACCCTTCAACCCGGGGCCAAGAAACTAGACAAATAGAGCACAATTGGACGTTGAGCTTCTGTAAAGGTCGTAGATCGACATCATTGCCAAGAGGATGCCGCATCATCAACTACAGGGGTCGTTTCTGTCGAGACCTAGCGTCATGAAGATGTCTGGTTTGCCTTCTTCCTCTCACCCACAAGGTCAGGTCGGCATTTCTCTTACAAAGACTTGCCACGCGTGAGCCCTGGCCAGGTCGAGTGCAAACTCTTCACGGCTCCTGTCGATCATGAACGCGGTGGAGTGATTTGCTGGACTCATCTTATCAAGTGGATAAAATACCCACTAGGCAGCCTTACGCCCAGTGAGGCCAGCCAACCTCGAGGTCAAGACTTGTTAAGAAATCCCACAGCATGTAGATATGGGTCCAGTGGACACGGCTCCAGCAGGAACGCGTACACTTAGAGCGAAGATCACATGGGTCAAAATAAGGCTGGTAGAGATTCGGTACACTCGGCGTCTGGGGCCATTCAATGGTACCGACTGTGGATTCCCTTCTCGCCATGGCAGTGATTGACCACAGACATTGACACGGAATTTTCGAAGGTTCCATTTCGACACTGACAGGCGCGACTGGTACTGACAGGTTCTTCACAAGCCACAATCACAGAGCAACTAAGCGTTAGCCTTGTCTCAAATCACTCTCCAGTGGGCACCATATCTTGCTGCGCATGGATCCACGAGCAGGGGCAATCCCACTGCATAATATCAAATCCGCAAGATCTGAATAGTGGAGAATGATGTAATTGCATTCGCCATTGTGCAGGGCAGCATGTGTCTAGAATATATCAACCGACCATGTGCGGCCATTCGAGACTTCAGGTGGCGCCAAGGACCCTGCCAAGCGTGAGAAACAAGGGTATGGACGAGGACCTCGCCGGATGTAACATTCAATGATATAATATCCTGATTCCTCGCTGGGCGTCGAAGCCTGGCGGTGGGACCGGATGGGCTTCGGTCCGATCTCTACCGGCGGGCAGCTACCATCGTATACCGGCGCGTCGAGGATATGACGCACCGGACTGCATAAGGCTGTGGATAAAGCCTGAACACATGGCCGGTCCGTTGTCGGTCTTCTTGTTGTGAGTGAGTGGGGGTTCTCGCAGAGTTTCCTAATGCGGCGATGGCAAATCCGAGTCTGCACTATCAGATTCTGGCATGTTACTCCACTCGTGCTCCCTCAATGTAGATATGCTTCATGAAGCCGATCAGCACAACTCGCCGAGACCGGCCAAACCTCGGTTGCTGCATCAGATAATTCAGCTTGTGGACCTTCTGGAACCTGAGCTGCCGGCCCTGAAGATTACCGCCGGCTTCCGGGATCCGTAGCTATACGGCTCGGGTCCTGCAGTGTGCACCGAGTGGACACCGAGTGGACACCGAAGAGGATAAACCGGCGCCATCCGCGACTGGACTTGCACTACTGCTGGGATAGATAATAGATTGGGTATCGGTTCCTTCGTCGATGTTTTGATATGGGATGCGCGCCAGTGCCGATGATAAAGAGTGATGTACAACTACAAAGCACGCAATCTCATGCTCGTAACAGACGTCTTCCTAGCGTGGCCCCTGTCTGCAAGGTCCTGGCAGTTTCTGTCAATTGTCAAAATAAACCGTGCGGGTCCGTATGTCGAATTTTTGAGGCAGAAAACCCTGCCCTAAACTCGTCGTAGCTATTACTCCATTGGGCCATTAGGGCATGGGACAATGCCTGCATAACAGTGGCTGTTTGAGCATATACACTGGGCTTTCTCTTGTTCCATCGCGTTCTAGCTGTTCTAACCCTTCATGGGTGGGCAGACAGGCAGTGGGTCAGGGACATTGAAACCAGGGGTCTTCGTAATGATCGACGTGTCTCGCGCTCCAGCAGTGGGAAGTAGATGGCGTGGGTATGTTGGCCCGTAGGCAGGCATCCCGAGCCCACGAGTGCCGATAGATAGTAGAAGCCCGATCTATAAATGGGCGTAGACCATTCCGTCTATTGAGATCCAGCAGAGCCACAAAGCAAATCTCCGAAGATGTTGCAGGCCAAGTTGCAGCAGCTGCGCAGTCATCCAGCTGGTCCAGGCTCCCTGGAGCAACTGGAATGTCTCCTTCGTGACCAGGATCTGCAAGAGCCATGGCTGGCCATGGACGTCTTGCGGTGCTACCAGACCATCTGGCTCAGTTTGCCTGAAGCTATCCGAGATGGCCTGGATGCAAACGTCAATGAACTACTCGAACGCATCCAAGATCTCATGAAACAAAAGTCCTTTCCCTTCCCCGACCTCCTCACAAGTGACCCTGTCCGCCCTGCCCTCATCGACCCGCAATCGAGCCAACAGATATCATATGCACGCCTACGCAGCTTCATCCAAGAGTTTGACCTGGGGTTACCATGTCCCGCACAGGGCAGGTCAAGGGTTGCAGTGATGCTTCCCAATGGCCCAACCCTTGCCCTCGCTGTGATGGCCATTGCCAATCGGTATACCATGATCCCGATGGCAAGGACTGTGGCCCCAGAGCAGTTGCGAGCCGATCTTGAAGATGTCGATGCGGACGCGATCCTGATGTTGGAGTCTGATGTGTCCAAGGTTCAGCTTGACTCTCAGCTTCCCATCTTCGTCGTCCATCCTCAGGCAGATCTGACCTTCACCGTCTCCTCTACGCGGCCAATTGCCCGTTCCACATTGCCACCTCCAGACAACAGCCCTGACGATGTTGCGGTTCTGCTATTCACCAGTGGGACGAGTGGAAAGAAGAAGCTCGTCCCTATCACCGTCTACAACCTCTTCGCCGGTGCAGTTCTTACCATGGACAGCGTTGCTCTCACCGAGTCCTCTCGATGTCTCAACATGATGCCCCTTCACCATATGTATGTCAAGCCTCGTCACCCATCATAGCAATTTACTGACTCTCCAGTGGCGGAATGGTTCGCAGTCTCTACGCCCCGATGCTGGCCGGTGGCACCACCATCTGCTGCGCATCCTTCGATCCGAGTCTGTTCTGGGACGTTGTCGAGAAATGGAGCCCGACGTGGTACTACGCAACACCCACAATGCACCAAATGATCCTCGCCGAGTCCGAGCACCGTCCAGATGCTCTTCGTCAAAGTCTTATCAAATTCATTATCAACGCTGGTGGGGGTCTTCCGGCTACGCTTGCCGTCCAGCTCCGTGAAGTCTTCCAATGTGTGGTCATGCCCAGTTATGGAATGACGGAGTGTGCGCCTATCGCGTCGCCACCAACGGACTACAAGCTCGACCGTGAGGGTACCTCTGGTCGTCCATGCGGTCCCGACGTCGCTATTCTCGGTGATAGCCCTGGAAAGCGTGTCTCTAGTGGAACAACCGGACGCATCTGCGTGCGTGGGTTCCCAGTCTTCCCTGGATATCTGACAGACGACGGCATCAACAAGGGCGCCTTTGAGGAGGGTGGCTGGTTTGATACTGGAGATCTGGGCCACCTCGACAAGGACGGGTACCTATTCATCACCGGTCGAGGCAAGGAAGTCATCAACCGCGGTGGTGAAATTATCTCGCCGATTGAGGTCGAGAACGGAATTCTGTCTGCTGCGCGAGACCCGACTTCCATTCTCTATGGTCGTGTTTCTGAGGCTCTGGCATTCTCCACTCCCCACGATGTCCTCCAAGAGGTTGTCGGAGCAGTTATTGTTACACCCCCAGGAATGTCGCGACCTGATCTGAGGCAGCTCCATGAAGCGTTGGGAGAGCGGTTGCTCCAGCCCAAGTGGCCAGTCCTGCTGGTCTACATGGACAACGGCGTACCAAAGTCGAACAACAAGCTGCAGCGTATTCGACTGAGCCAGAGATTAGGTCTGGAGCCATTGACTGACTCTGTTCCTGCTGCTGAAAGACACCTTGAAGCAATTTGCCCTCCTCAAGGTACGGGCCTTAACGTGTCCATCGCGCATACGATGTGCCGCATCGACGGCCACCAAGCCGAGCCTCATATCGAAGAAGCCTTGGGAATTTCAGACATTGCAATGCGATTCAATCCCATTGATGGATACCCACAGGCTGTTGTCTACAACCCGGTCGAGAAGCAGCTCACGCTCGCTACACTTGCGCAACTCCTCCGCCCGCGGGTTCATGGATACCTCATCCCCAGCAGCGTCAAAGCACTGGACAGCCCAATTCCCAGAGACGCCGCCGGGTACGTCGATGAAAAGGCTCTCGACGATGCTATTCGCAGTATGAATGCCTCGGATTCAGATTCTTCATCGGCCGAGTATCGCGTGCGACAGCTCTTCGCGCAAGCCCTAAACCAAGACGTCGCTGAGATCAGCGCATCGACAGACTTCTTCGCTGCTGGCGGCGACAGTCTCAGTGCAGGGCGTCTAATTTCAGCGCTCAGGCGTGAATTTGGAATCCGCCTCTCTGGCGATGTTCTCTTCCTCCACAGCACTGTGGGCGATATGACAGGCATTGTGGAAGACGCCTGTGCGAAAAAGAACCCAGACGAAGAGATCAGCGACAAGGACCTCCCAGGCTGCGAGAAGACGTGCAGTTCCACCAATCCAATTGTTCTTCTCATTCAGCTCATCCCCATGATCATCTTCTTCCCCATGCGCGCCGGTCTGCAGTGGACCATCTTTGTCTTCCTCATGGGCGAGACGGCGCGTCTGTTCCCCCCTGACAGCGTTCTCATCGGCCGTCTGCTGCATATCGTGCTTATCGGACTTGCTTCGCGATTGGCAATCAATGCGGTCGCGCCCGTTGGTGCGATTCTTTTCAAATGGCTTCTGATCGGTCGGTACCGCGCTGGACTGTATCCCATGTGGGGGACTTATCACACGCGGTGGTGGTTGACGCAGAAGGCCATTCGTGTCGCTGGCAGGGTATGTTTCTTCTCTCTTCTAAGCAAGTATACAACTAACATTCATAGGGCGTGTTCAACTACTTCGAATGGACTCGACGTCTGTACTATCGCCTCCTGGGAGCGCATATTGGTCGCAACGTGCGCATCCACGAGTATGCCTCCCTGGGCGAGTACGACCTGATCCGGCTGGAAGACAACGTCGTCGTCGAGAACTGCATCATCCGTCCCTTCGCAGTGGAGAGAAACACCTCGATGCTCCTGCAGCCGATTCTCATCGGCAAGGGCTCTGCAATTGGACTACGCACGGTCATTGCGCCTGGTGCAAACCTTCCTCCAGACACATATCTCGGCCCCAACTCCTCCAGCTGGGAGACTGATGGCGCCGAAGAGGCGAACAAGGATCTCAATTCTACCTCCATCCCCAGTCCTCACTGGATCTGGTCCCTGCTCCTCGTTGAACCCCTGGGGCTGCTCGCAGGGTTTGCATACAGATTGCCCTGGCTAGCTGGACTGGTGCCCATTGTGCTGCATTACCCCCTCCAGGATGTAGATATGCTGCGCGTGATTGTCTTCTGGTTCACGACACCAACTCGAATCATGTACCACATCCTCGCCCGAATCTACTACGCCGTCGTTGGTCCGCTGGTATGGTTTGTGGCCATTCTAATCATCAAAGCCCTTCTGGATCTCACCTGCGGGCGCGCCCAGACAGGCCCTGCCAACAAGATGTCGATGCGCCAGAAGGTGCGTCAGGCTGCACTAGCCAAGGTAATCCCCAATGGCAGCCTCAGCCCCCTGACCCGGTTAATCGGAAAGCACTACGAGCTGGTCTCGGTTGCGATTCGCATGCTGGGTGGTCGCGTTGGGAAGCGCATCTACTGGCCCAGTGTTGGACCGGGCATCCAGGACTTTGACCTCGTCGAGGTCGGCAACGACGTTGTCTTTGGATCTCGCTCGTACCTGGTTACCAGCGATGGCAGTGGCAGGGAAAGAGTGGTCATCGCTGACGGCGCCATGCTGGGTGATCGCGCGACCGTTCTCCCTGGTGTAACAATTGGCGAGATGGCGATGGTCGGATCAGGCTCGCTGCTGCGTCGCAATGGCTTCTTCCCTCCTGATACAGTCTGGACGGGCAGCAAGAATGGAAACGCCATCCAGTTCCCGACCATCACGCACCACAACGAGAAGCCTGATAAGATGGCAGGGGGCTGGTCTTCCTCGTCGACTCTATCACCGGGCGAGAGTGCCTCGTTGCCGCGAGACACGACCAGACCGTTTGGACGGGCCTTTTACCAGGGCATGGCTGACTTCTTTGTCATTGGTATTCCCGGGATCGTGGGCTATTCTACATTCTTGACCATCATCTCAACAGTCTGGCGTCTTGTCGGTGTCCTTGCTGGTCTTCTTGTCCTCGGGCACACTCTCCGACAGGAGTATCGCGCCTTTGACCGCGAATGGTGGCAGCCCTTCTCTGTGTATGGCCTGTTCTGTGCCGTCGTGGCTGGCGTCAGCTTCGTCCAGACCATCATCGGCGTTGCCTTCGTGATTGGGACAAAATGGCTGGTTATGGGCCGACGCACTGAAGGCTCCTACCACTGGGACCGCAGCAGCTACAACCAGCGCTGGCAGTTCTTCCTCGCCGTGGAAGCTTTAATCAAGGACAGCTACCGCGGGATTGGCGTCCTGCCCATGCTCAGCGGAACCGCATACCTCTCATTCTACTACCGGCTAATGGGCGCAACGATCGGCAAGGACTGTGCTCTCCTCGCAAACGGGGACCCGAACATCCTCCTCACGGAGCCGGATATGGTGACACTCGGCGACAGGGTCGCTGTGGACGATGCAAGTGTGGTCTGCCACTTGAACACTCGTGGAGAGTTCGAGCTTCATCCCCTGGTGGTTGGAGATAGGAGTGTCCTGCGGACTGGGTCCAGGCTGATGTCTGGCTCGTCGATGGGCAGTGATGCCTGTTTGCTGGAGCATACACTCGTCTTGTCTGGAGATCATGTTGATGATAAGAGTGCCATGCAGGGCTGGCCTGCTGAACCGTTTTCGGGCAAGCGGATACAATAGATAAAAGTTTAGACTCGCAATAATTAATACAGTGTCTTTCTTCTAATCTGGTTCTCGTCTTGTATTTATGTAACGCGGAATATTAACCCTGGCCCTATTACTTTTCCGAGCAATGACCCTTGGAAATGTATACCATTAGTTTATTTATCCCTTTTACGTTAGCTAGAATAATCAGGTACTCCGTAAAATCCTTATAGGTTACATCGTAATCCAGACTAATTGGTACTAGGCTGCGAATTTCTTCTTGAGCCAACTAGATATGCGAATGTGTTTGCTCTCTCTCGGCGTAGTATCGGGTCCCAACTCCACTGGTACCGTGGCCAGCTCCTGCTTGTCGGGCGCTGGCTGGGAATCCTTTAGCAAGTGGTTTGGACTAAGATGCTCCGTTGGATGTTGCCAACTTGCTGCTGTAACTCTCGACGCAGAGGAAGCAGAAGAGTGTGAACGTCCCACATTGCCCGGCACTGCAAGGTATGAGTCGCTAACGCTCCGAGGCTTTGGTGCGTCCTGGTCCAAGATATCTTCCACTTCGGCCATGTCGAATGCAGCGTCTCCGCCAAAGACGATATGGATGATGTCAATTGCGGAGTATAGGTTCTTGTGCGACGTTGTCTGGTGCTTTTGGACCTTCACCCGATCAAACAGCCTCTTCGACTCAAATGGGATACTACAGACAGCCTGCGAGTCCGCACCGTGCAGGAGCATCAATTTCGTGATCTCAAACCAGCTCTTCGCCTGCTCAGAGAAGTCCGACTGGGATCTGGCTGCTAGCGTGTACATGGATATGAGAGTGCGAGCCCAGATCGTTTGCTGCTCATCTAAGTCATTCGGACTCGCGCCTCTGCTCAGGATCAATTTAACCATTTCAACCCTCGGTACGGTGTATGGGAACGTGTCCTCAGCCACTGCCCCCGTATTTGTAATTCGAGGCACCATCATTGCAAATGCGAGCAGCGGCCTACCAGGGCGGCCGTGCAAGATGTCTGGATCTAACCTCTGCGAGACATAAGTCGTCAAGCCATGCCGGATACACAAAGTCAACAAGCTGTTGTTCCAGGCCGGTTCGAATCCGAATCGGTAGCCCGTATTCACCCAATGTGCGTCTTGGGGACATCGCCGTTTCACAATGGCAAGCTGCCGGAATGCCCTCGCAGCTCTGTCCATTTCTTCAAGCAGATCAACCTGTGCTTGCCGGGAGACACTGTCTGCCACGCGGCCAATATGGTACAACATGCTAAAGACTAAACTCCACAGTGCCTGGAAGTTCGCCTCTGAATGTGAGGCACGCCGAAGGCCCTTGATCTGGGCAACGTACGCCCTTGCCAGTGCCAGATTGGCATCGAAATCAGCAGTATCCTGTGCAACAAGCTGTACATGGACCGTCGGAGTCATCAGAAAATCTCGCACGGTCCTATGAAGAAAGTCAACTTCGTACGAAGTCCTTCCCTCGACAACGCCGTCCACGGTCGAGTATTCATCGCACGTCTGCCGCCGACGGGACTCCAGGAGCCCTTTGCATCTGCTGTTGAGCCGTCTTTCAATATCTTCACAGCGTATGGACTCTTCCTCGTCCGATAGGGGTTTGATCTCGCTTCGCAATGCAAAGTCAGGATCGTCTTCATCCAAGTAGGAGAAGGTCAGAACTTCCAAGGGGCGAGGAGCCTCCAGTGCCAGCCTGAACAGCTGTGAAGCCTGCTGGAGATAGAACGAGTTTAGGCTGGTCAGAATATGGAGGAAATATTGCTCCAGGTCCATAGGAAGCTCTTTCAATCGTCTTTGCAGGTCGGCCATGCGGTCCGCGTTTGTTAGACCCTCTAAGAGAGACCTGACCACGAGGTAGACCCAGAGGAAAACGCCAGAAGCCTTGTCGACAATTTCACGCACAAGCTGCGGCGCGCGTTCCGGCTCCAAAGACAGCAGCCGCGAGAACCGTGGATGGTTGTACAAAGAGTCGTGCGCAAAGACCTGGATGTCACCTCGGGTTAAGTCCTGCAGCGCCAATTTGGGATAAGATTGGAAGGCGTCTTGGAAGACAAGCCATGGACGACTAGCAGCGAGAATCTTGATGTTTGGGTTGCGGGCGACGTTGCTGAGCATGTCTATCAGGACTTGGTGGTCTCCATCAAACTCATCCAGGCCGTCAATGAGAAAGCAGAACTTTGTATCGAATTGAGTATGCGCCAGCAGCTGGAACGCATTCACCAGCTCCGATGTTGTCCATGAATACTTTTGATTAACCCCTGAAGGAGAATTCCACAGTGAAGGCAGGACCGTGGGAATCAGGCTCGGGCGTCGGGTGAATATTTCATAGAGCAGACTCTGTAGCAGACCCTTTTGCGATTTCTGCATTGTCGTTCCAGGGTTCCAGAAGTAGAATCTCGCAAAGACCAAATCCATGGGAGCTGCCCATTCCCGCAGAAACTGGGCTGTGCGCTCGTCCTGGTCAATGTACTTCATGAGTGTCGATTTGCCTGACCCTGCCTTACCACTTAACCAGTATATCCCATTTCCCTGCAGCAGCCATTCCTTGAGATCATCCCACGGCGTTGTATCGTCCTTCCTGTGTTCCAAAGCCCAGTTGAACGTCTTCCTATGTGCCGACGAAATCCACTCCCGGCGATCCCCCATGCGCGGATAGTAGAGGCTCTCCAGGACATGCTCCCTGCTTTTCTTCTCCGAAGCGAATGAAGCCATCTCAGAGAGTAGTGCAGACACTGTCGCTACATCCTCCGGTTTTGCAGGGCTATAATGCGAGCGGCTAATGGCGTCCAGGATCTGGAAACGTGCCTGGCGTGTTTCATCAAGTATCCTCTTTTCCGAGCTCACAACGCTCCGCCCAATATCCTCGACCTTGCTGTCTGTAGCAGTCTGTCTGGCATTATTGATGACCAGCAAGACAACCACAATCTGCTCTCGATACTGCTTTAGCCGGTCATATAGCTCTGCAATGCGATCCCGTCCCAAAACGCTCTTCAGGGCCTGCCGCACGCTTTTCCACATCTTCCGCGACTGCTGCACTTTGGCACTCTGCAGCGCACTAATCAACTCGTCGCCGACCCTGTTGCACTGCTCCGTCAGAGCCTGCAGGGACTTTTCATCCTCGGAGACAGCAAATGCGCAGACTTTGCGGGAGCGATTGCGCACCCGGTCATTTAGAGCGACCAGGTCATTCGCGATAGCGTCCAGTTCGATATTGCGGATTTCGGCGCCCTCTGCGGATTTGTAGATCTCATGCGTTTTTGAGATGAGTTTGACTCCGAATTCCAGGAATTGTACGACGTTGCCGGCGAGGCTGACGGCGCTTAGAGGGTCCATGGCTGCACAAACCGGATCATCAGTGCCCTCTTCGTCCTAGATATGGGTGTCTCCAAGATGCGACGGCCAGGAGTGGTTTCGTATTGACCAGCACTCGACAGGTAAAGGTTTGTACGTGCAGATGGGGGATTGCGCAAAGAGGGGCTTGCAGCTGACGCTCGTGCGTACAGCCTCGTCTGCCAAGATAGCATCAAGCCTTCTCAGCCACCAGCGTCGAGCTAGTCCCAGTTCTCATACTCTAAGACGATCATTAGAGGGCACTAATAGTCTTGATGTGGAGTATCTATCGTGGAAGAATCCAGAAGGTATATAACTTCATAATTCTCATAGTCTAGATACACTGTTTGCTGCTGATCACTGTCTTCCCCACGTGGGGGCCATAAAATTCCAGCTGAACGTCTTCTCTTAACATCATTCATCAATGGAGCTGCTCGAGTCTACCACGTTGACTTCCCTCGTGGAATACCTCCTCGAGCAAAATAATATTCCCTCGCTGTGTGTTGCGGTGGTTCACAACGATGAGGTCGCCTCCAAAGGTTACGGCGTGGCCAACTATGAAGACAACATACCCTGCACCGGAGACACCCTTTTCGATATGGCCTCCTGCTCCAAGTCCTTAACTGCTGCGGCGGCGGCATTGCTTGTAGATGATAAGAAATACCCCAAGGTGCAATACACTGCCCTAATGTCGGACCTGCTACCGGACGACTTCGTCATGTCTGACCCTACTTATACCCACGGCATCACCCTGGAAGACGTTCTCAGTCATAGAACGGGCATGGCCAGGTGAGCCCTTTTCATGTTAAAAAACTCCTCCCTGTCCATATTAGTAACCAGTACCGAAACAGCCACGACAGCTCCTACATGGGCATCAAGTCACGCAATCCAGACACCCCAAAGTCCATCACCAGGAACCTGCGAAACCTCAAACCAGCTGCGCCTCTGCGTTCGCGGTACCTATACTGCAACCACATGTACACAGTTGCGACGCATCTCGTCGAGGAAGCCACCCAACAAAGCTTCGCCGACGTGCTCCAAGAGCGCATATTCAACCCACTAAACATGACCTCCACCACGCTGCAACCCGCAACCGCCCAAGCCAAAGGCTGGAGCGACCGCATGGCCAAGGGCTATATCTGGGAAAACAGCTCCTGGCGAAGCGTTCCACCCCAGAACTGTCCGGAAGCCCAAGGCGCAGGGTCTGTGATTTCCAGCGGAAACGACTTTATCAAATGGGTCAAGGCATTGCTCTACCATGAAGGGCCAATCACCGACAAAGTGTACCATGGTCTGACCATGATGCGGTCCATCGTGAACCCGCACGGGAGGAGGCTAAGAGCGCATACCACGCCAGCCATCTACGCTGCCGGGATGGAGATATACTACTACCGTGGAGTGCAGGTTATCGGTCACGACGGCAGAGAGCCCGGCTTTGCGAGTCGGTTTGTCTTCATACCTGCGCTGAGGTTTGGGGCGGTAGTTTTGGGGAATTCTGCTGGTGCTGGGAAGGCTGCCACGGTGATCATAAGAGCGCTAATGGATGAAGTCCTGGGTGTTGCTGTGGAGGAGCGTCCATCATATAAGAAAGGATCAAAGAAGGCTAGGGACGTTACGATAAACACCAAAGTACAGCAGCAGACGAACAAGCCAAAGGAGCGGAATGAAGACTCTCGACCGCAGACGACCCCGTTGGAGGCGTATGTAGGGGAGTATTGGAACCCAGGCTATCGCAATATGACCGTCCAGATCAAAGACGAACACCTCTTCGTGGATGCGACTGATCGCTCCATGGGCTTCATGCTGACCTTCCATCACGTCAAAGGCCAGATTGAGTACACTGCAATGCTGACGGATGAGGTTGATCTCACAGACGAGCCAGTCGACGCAGAGTTTGTTTTGAAAGATGGCAAAGCCATCAAGATGGGGCTGGACCTGGAGCCTGCGATTAAGGAATTGATCTGGTTTGAGAAAAGTAGTAAATAAAAGTATATACATCAGTCATAAATCATGAACCTGTCTAAGGTCTAAAAAGAAATAGCCTTGTGCGCTGAAAACTGAGGACAACCGCATGCATCGGGCGCCAGACTGCCCATTCCCATTGTCAACGAGAACTTATCCATCTTATCACCGACAACGTAGGTACTGGGATTCGGCTCCTCCGGGTGTGGAGGATCGGGCGACTGGCTCGCAGTCCCCCCCGCCGGCCTCCTGGCAACAATGCGCCATGGATCTGACGGGTTATTTAAAGAGCCCGGGGCAGAAAGCGCATTTGCTCTCCTGTTGACATGAGATTGAAGCATCGTCGTCAACTGATCGAGAAGCGCGATAGCCGAGTCGACCCCGTCGCGAGACCCCTGGACCAAGGTTGGTGCGGTTGCCTCTGGCACCTCGCCGATAAAGGACGCCGGAGGACGGTTTTCTTCTAGTTTGCTTCGGCAGTGGCTGAGGTTCTGCCTCGACCTGAGTATGCAGTCCAGGAGAACGGCTAAGACAGCAGGGTCGGCGTCTTTGTCTGACGTGACGATCTCCTTGGTCATGGTTAGGTATCCGGGACATCTAGCGACTTCATTAAATGCGCGGTCCATCGTTTGAATCAACAGACTTCCACTCTGGTTCTGGTCTTCGGTAGATTCGCTGCGCACTGACACGCGCGCCCACTCCGGGTCGCCCAAGAAGCAGGGCACGGAATTAATGAACGCGTCGGCGACGATAAAAGGCTGCCAGGAGAGAATCAGCGTGCGACCGAAGCCATGGACATGCGCCGCAGGCCCGCGAGCACGCAGAAGATGGCAGATCCCACGAGAATGAATGATCCACGAACAATCAGTGTTGCCGTCTAAAACCTCATACCCTCCGAGCAGAATCGCAGCGGCAAGGGTCTCGTCCGAAAGCGCAGCCCTCGACTGCAAGAGACAAGCCAGATGCCGGATCCCGCGACTGTACATATGGCGCGCGCTCATAATCACCTCCTTGTCGTCGTGCAGAGCGCCCATATGCAGCGAAGTCAAGGCACGGAAAGCCCAGATCAGCGCGGGCGGGAAAAACGACCAACGAGTGCGAATAAATTCCATCCAATTGACATCGACGCGCGGGTCAAAGGAGCTGATATAGCTGCGAAAGTGATCGTCCAGCCAATGTTGGAAAGACACCTTGGTCTGGACATTGAGCGCTTCCAGAGTCAGGTTGGGCGCAAAGGCCTCGTCCATCGACAATCTGGAAGTCTGCCCGTACTTGCGGGTGAGCGACTGCGTCTGGTCCTGGAACTTGAGGCCGCGGTCATATCCAGGACAGGCGGCGCCTTGACTCACACAGCGCATGCACTGCGGGCGCCTCATGTCGCACTGACAACTTCAGCTGTGGTTCTCTACTTTCAAGTACTTCAGACTGACCTTGATCCTGCGGCCAATGCATCGCACACATCCTTGACTGCGTGGAACGCCAACCATTGCTGCATTCCGCGCTGCTCACATGCTTAGATTCGATAGAGCAAGTGACGGTTGTTAAATAAGCTGCTTGCCTTGTCACTCCACAGCGAGGCAGAATCAAGAATTCAAGACAAATCCCAGCAGAAAGGGGCGATGATGTAATCAGAGATGCGGCTCAGCTCACGTGGACCGTCACGTGTGGCAGGGTTGGTTCGTTTCTCCGGTATCGGCAGGGCAAGTATAGAACAATATACTTAATTAAATATATTTATCTGCTGGAGATGGTCGAGTTCCCGTTGGAGAACAAATTATGGCGGTGATAAATCAGGGTGGTTCGAATATGCCTGCACCGTGAATGCGAACATTGATGTATATATTTGTCTCAATATCATATAACAGGCAGAGTGCACCTAAACTGCAAACAATTAAATGAACTAGATTTTCATGTCATTTCAATGTCACATGGCTGCAATGAATACAGAGAAGATCCCTGACCCCTAGACGGTGCAAAGTTTTGCCAGGAAAGTGTTGACCAGAAAAGTAAATGAGTATAGCGATAGTTACAGGAATTAAATAGTGGACAAGGAATGAATAGACAATAATTACCTTCCCCATAGCAGGAAACAAACGAATGGACACACAAGGTTATACTGTTGTACAACACAAGTGAAAGGAGCTTAGCAACCACTTCAATGCTTGGTAGTACCATTGCCCATAGTGACGACGCGGGGATTGGAAAAGGAGCTCTTCAGAAATTCCCTCGAGTTGTGCTTGCCGTCCTTGATAAACTCATCATTCCAGGTCATCCAGAAAGCCCAGGGGACGTTCTTTGAAGCCTGCTCCTCGGGATCAGGAATGGAGCCGACCTCAGCAAGACCAAGGACACGCTCGCCCTGAGTAACGTGCTTCAGGCTCTGGTACTTGCCCTCGAGAACACCATGGTCGCCGGCCTCCGCGTAGTGGTCAACGGTGGCAATATCGCACTTGTCATTGCCGGGGTACCAGTTCGGATCGGCGGTGTTGCAGACCCACACGAGGTTGTGGATATTGTGCACGCGGGTGATGCGGTCGTAGAGCAGGTCCCAGAGCTGCTTGAAGGGGGCAGGGCCCTGAGCTCCCCACCAGAACCATCCACCCTCGGGCTCGTGGAGGGGGCGGAAGAGAACAGGGACATCAGCTTCATCCAAACGCTTGAGCTGGTTGGCAATGGCGTCGATATCGCGGATCAGGAGGCCGTACTCGTTTCCGTTTGCAGCTGGGCTGGGGGTTGCCGAACCGCTCGGGGTTGCGCTTGCTGATGCACTTGCCGATCCACTTGGAGGTGCAGTTGGAGATGCGCTAGGGCTTGGAGTGGCGCTTCCGTTCGAGCCCTGGCTGAATGCATTTGCGAGGTTGAAGCAGGTGGACTTGGTATAGAAACTGTCGTACCACGGCTTCTCCTCGGTGTCGGGCACGCAGGTTGGGGGATACCAATGCCAAACAAGCGCGTTGATGCCGCCCTGTTCGTCGAAGCTGATAGCATCCTCAACGGTATGACTCTTCCCTCCGTTGGCGACAGCAGTAGGCGAGTAATACATCAGGTCAGTGCCCAGGATGGCGGGAGTGACGCCGAAGTTCTGCTGCACCCATTTCAGACTTTCAGGGTCCTGCTGGCCGGAGAGGTAGTGCGAGCCGTACTGGGACTGGATATACTTGAGCAGCTCCCTGGCACGAGGAGTGGCAGCCTTGTCGATGTTGTCGTAGGATAACCCGGCGACCAGCGACGAGGCGAGGAGGGCAAGGAAGGATTGTTTGCACAGCATTTTCAATTACAGCTAGCGAAAAATGAAAGACGAAGAATGAATGAATGAATGATTGTTGTAGTGTTGTGAATACAGTGAGTAACGTGCCCTTTATAGTTTAGAAGTAGTCTGCCCATTCTCCTTCCCATCAAGCTGAAACTATACAGTCGCCCATGGCCCCATGCAAACACTATTCCTTTATTAATATTAATCAAGCATAATCCGCTGGGGGCCAACGACGAACTCTACAATGCGATGCCATTCGCCATGCCACAAGCTCACCTTACCCTGTCGTTTCAGGCAGACGAACTGACCCTTTGATCTGCACACTGTCTTGAAACGGCCTGCACAGACTGGCTAGAATTCCGGCAAATACGAACCCTTGCGGGGCCCTCGTCTTCCAGGATGACGACGACAATGCTCTCAGATAGGCGTTGATCTGCAGAGGCTTCAGATGGGAGAGTCGACAGGCCAATGCCAGCACGCGGAGCCCACAGCCCGAATCGGAGATCGAGCTCGGGCAATCGATTTGGCCTCTTGCCTGATTAGGTTCGGGGTGATGCCAAAATCTCCGGACTCCACCACGGAGCCAAAAACTGATATAGCCGAGTCGATCGCGTACGGGATATTTTGCCAAAGCCAGCAATGCCAGGCTTTCTCTTGCTCACTTACACGTTGGAGTAAACCAGATGTAAACCATATGATGCTTGAGATATTAGCATTTACCATGACTCCCTGAAGACGCGTAAGACGGCCCTAGCCTGTTGATGTCACCAAGGTGGGTAAGCAAGCAATTTGCGAATGTCGGGGTGCGTAAAACCTGCAATATTGATGGCAGTGTGAATGCATCAAGGATTACCGCTGCAACGCGGAGAGAACATTGGACGCGTGTCTATTGAGGCTGTTCAAAGTTTCGCAGGGGCTGGGGCGTTGGGAACAAAATGGCAGTCTGATGTACGAATGACGGCGGCAATAGATGAAGAGTGAGGGATTTTCGTGTTGAAACTGGAGGCTAGTTAGAAACGAGTTACAATACGCTGCTTTGAAGCTTGGGATTTCATTCAACAATTACTACTAGAGTAGCAGTTGGTTTCGTTGAGTATTCTTCTACGAAGCCCTAAGCCCATCAAAATATCTATCCTCAGCCTACTGCTTCTCCAACATCACAACTCGACTGCCGTAATCAGAATCAAAGACAAACTGCAGCCCAAGGTTCATCAGAGTTGCCCCAGAGTACACCGACTTTCCATCGACCTTATACAAAGCCTGCGCATCCAGTCCTTGCAGCTTGATCCGCGGCCAAGCATGATTCACGTTTGGAGAGAGCTGGAAGACAAATAGCACAGCCTGCTGGCCATCTTCTGCAATAAAGAAGGCAGCAGGCCAATTCGACTCGTCCGGTAGGTTCAACCGCCACAGATCACCCGTGAGCACAATAGGGTTCACCTTCTCAGCGAGGGCAATAAGGTCCGGCAGAGCAGCCTTTTCTTCCTCAAGCATCTCAGCCGGGTCAAGTTCCAACCCAAATGAACCGCCCATCATCGCTACATGACCGCGAAATGCTACTGGAACGGTCCGGCCAGTTTGTCCGTTTGGTACGGCAGAGAGGTGGGCTCCCATCGCGCTAGGGGGATAGGCGAGCGAAGTACCCATCTGTATAGATATACGGCTAACGGCGTCGGTGTTGTCCGAGGTCCAGCTCTGCGGGAAATAGTGCAAAATGCCTGCGTCAAAGCGGCCTCCGCCCGAGGCGCAGCCTTCCCAGAGAACGCCTGGGAATCGTGCTGTAAGTTCACTGAGCACGCGGTACAAGCCGAGTATATAGGCGTGGGCCGTGGCCGGGGAAGGAAGCTGGTGGATAGCCCGGTTGTTATCCCACTTGACATAAGTAATATCTGCACTGTTAAGGATGTTTGAAACGGCCTCAATAATGAAGTCCTGGACTTCTGGCAGCGCGAGGTTCAGCACAAGCTGGCTGCGGCCCTCCGTGCGTGGATATCGCCCCGCATGTAAAGCCCAGTCTGGATGCTTGTGATATAAAGTTGAGTTTGGATTGACCATCTCCGGCTCAACCCAGATCCCGAAGCGCAAGTTCGTCGATGTATTGGCTGCTGTTAGATGCGTGATATTGTTGACCAAAGGCTCTAGGCCATTAGGAAATCGGTCTGGGTTTGGTACCCAGTCACCAAGTCCAGCAGTATCGTCGACACGCGGATATTCATCGCCAAACCAGCCGTCATCCAGAACGAAGAGTTTAGCACCAATATCTGCTGATTCCTTCGCCAGAGTGTATATCCGGCTTTCGTTGTAGTCAAAGACCAGCCCTTCCCAGCTATTCAGTAAGGTAGGTCGATCACTGGTGGCAAATTTGCTTTGAATAAGATGATTGCGGTATAAGCGATGCAGAGAGCGGGACATGCCACCGATCCCATCCTTGGAGTATACAGCGACACACTCTGGTGATGTGAGGGTCTCCCCAGGCGGCAGGGTCCAGGATAGCTGGTCGGGATTAAGCCCTAGGAGTGCACGCGTCAAGCCCTGGGAGCCCTTCTCAACATCTACAGAGAAGGAGCCCGTGTAAATGAGTGAAAACCCCCATGTCTCTCCATGGGTCTCGGTGGCCGAGGGTTCCATCAACGCCAGGAAGGGATTATGGAAGTGAGACGAGTAGCCGGCGGAGCTTCCAAAGCTTTGGACACCGTACTCGACTTTTGATCTCTCACGGCTTGCCTCCCTTGCCCAGTCTCCACGAAGGCTGATCATGTCCAGATCCGCAACCGGTAAATCAACACTCAAACTGGCCAGGGCTTCAACGGTGATGTTTGCCGTTCCGTGGTTCGTGATGCTGACGCTGCGCGCAATGGTGTCGTACTCCGGGAAGATCGAGAACGACAAATCCGCCGCAACGTCGCTGTACTCATCGTAAAGATTGACAACCAAGGTGCTGACGTCTTCTTCCGCGCCCATGGTAGCTGGAAGGCCCGGCAATGCGGGTTTCCCGCGAGTGATCTGGTGCGATTTATATTGAAAGTCGGAAATGTCGTACCCTGGTGCCTCGCGAATGCGCACAGCAGGAATCCGGAAGTCGCCGAGGCCCTGCTCTGGAAACTCGCGACGAACACGGCCTTCGAACCCGGCCCAGCCATTAAGCTCGCCTAGTTCGTCCTGAGGTATATCACCGGTGATGGTACCTCCGAAGTGGTCTCCCAGGAGCTTACCCGTTGAGTTGTCCACGTGGAAATGGTACGACATGGTCTTGCCATTGAGGGAAAAAGATGTACCGTCTGCCGCGATTGCTATAGAAGGAGTTAGGCTTCTGGAAATGAAAAGGAAATGGAAATATACTAACGGTTTGCCAGGACAGCCGGGGACAGTGCAAGCGCTGCTATAAAGCCTGAAGTCACCGGAGCGCTTGAGAAGTGAACCATCTTGGTGTTTGCTCTCCTGGACTGCCAGAATGTGATTCAATAGAAGCCATAGGTACAGACAGCCATGCCTTTATAATGCACCCCAGACTGTGGGGGTAATGCCCAAAGCTATGCGAACCCATTGATTACCCCAAACCCGGGATCAATAGCACAGGCGGAGCAAACAGGGGAAACCCCAGTATGAGCTATCAACCGCAGCCATATTGATCGGGCGAAATGAAGAAATCCCAACCCCATTGGTTTGGATCTGCAGCACTGATGTTTGTTGTCCGCCCACTCCGTAGCTGATTCAGTAGGTGGAGCAAGTATGACGTAGCCAGCAAAACAGGAGATATTGTCCGCACTGAATTAGCTAACCCTAATTAAATCACTTAGCAGATACATTGTAAGTTCAGAAGGATGTCAGTCGGCAGTTTGGGGGTATAGTGTGGGTGCTGGAGGAATACTGTGGTGAACAGAGGGTGTTGATTTTAAAAGCTGTGCCTGTATTCTCATAGTGCCTGCTCAATGAGCTGTTCGTTAACCTAGCATATAAGACACTACTATCTTTAACTCCAAGCCTCATACCACTACACACCGCTCAGCCGTCACTATTATTACATTAGATAGGGGATACAAAGCATATTCATCCACGCATTTCGTAGGTCTGTCTAGACTCCGTCGTATTCCCCTGATTCGCGAACTCAGGCCCAGCTCCAGGCAGGTTCACGACACTGGTAGCAGGTATCTCGCGTATCGTCCTGCTTTCAGCATGCTTCCGACGACGGACGACGAGGAATGCCCCAGCTGCAAGAAGGATTGCACCAACAGCGACCCCAACACCAATACCTGCTTTCCCGCCAGTGGATAATCCTCCAGTACCTCGTTCACCGTCATCAGTGCTCTCGTCCTCCTCTTCGTTTAGTCCTTGACTAGGACCTTGACTTGTCTCCGCGGTCCGTGTCATAGTATGCTCTGATGTTGTGGTAACCGTCTGCGTCTGGGTAACGGTCTCCGTAGTCGGGGTCGGGGCAAATAGCGAGAATTTCATACCATAAGCGCCAACGCCAAAATCCTCGCCATCTATTCGGGTAGACCTGTACAGTGAGAATGAGAAGACAGAAGTCTCCTCCGGCCTCATTGCAGGCAGGAAGCTGGGTGGCAGAGTTGTCGAGCTATCCGACCAATCGGCGGTGGCAGTTCCATCAAAATGGTCACCGTGTATTTCGATTGTGATGGGACCTTCGCAGTCGTCGTCGCAGCGCCAGGCAAAGTAGGCGTCGTCTGTCGGCATGAGTTCCTGGTTCACCGGGTGCTCCAGATACCGGCCCTCTACCGTAGTACGGACATTTCAGTTACCACTCAAGTGCAACGGAGGAGGGAAAAGGTCATCCTACCATCGTCAGCTGAGGCAACTTGGATACTGGCTGTCGCAGCTAGATAGAGGAGCACGAGAGACGCAGCCATCATGGCCTACCGCAAGTGCACGATAGGGGGATGAAACTGCCGTTGTGCGGGTAAAGACGCGTAGAGATGGGAACACACGGTCAGCCAAAAGTACTGCCCCTGAATGTCAACAGCAAATTCGGGCCTTGTGTGTCTGCGGCACAGTCACTGTGCATGAACTCCCGATTTACACGAGTTTCATTGGATCCAATCGAACAGGGTTCTCTGTTGGGGGCTTGGCGTGGCGTGGAGTTGTTTTAGTTTGAAGATATGGATGTGTCTGTTGAAGATAGCTGCTACTGTATATTATAATATAATATATGGTTATTCTGGTATATAAATCTGTCATTATGGTGCACTGTCTACCAGATTTTGCTTTCAAAATCTTCAGTTTTGAAGATTATGTATAGTTCTGCAACGAGGACGTTAAATAGACTCAACATCAAACTCCACCTTCAAATGTGCAGTAGTCCAGCCATGCCAATTCTTGCCTGTGTCAGATCCGTCTGGACCGAACGTGAGCTCTTCTGCATGGGCGTCATCGTAAAGCTTTCCGTGGTCGGCCACCTTTCTAATGCGGCCCTTGTAGTCGACGTAGGCTGTACCCGGTCGTCCCGCGACTTCGTTGGCAAGCTTATCCTTGACCTCGACTGAGAGTCGATTCTTGAGGTCGGGCATGGAAGGATGACGGCCACGATGTTCGCCCCAGAGATCTGTTTCAAAGATCTTGGTTTCAGCCATATTGTCTTTTGGAATGTGGGCTTCAAGGGATATAAGAGAATGATTTGGTTGAAGTGTCAATGAACCTTGGGGTGGAAAGAGAAATTTATAATACAGGGATCGCCTACAGAGAACGGAAATGATATAACATAGAAGTCTAATAGAGTTCCAACCAGAATCTTGCAAGTCGTACGATTGATAAATGTTGGAAGGCTCCGGAAACGGAAAACAGGCTGTTCTAGACACGGGATTGAGGATAGGACAATAGAAAGGTCAAGGGCGTCATGAATACAATAACCATTGACAGCCTTTTGCCCATAAGTTATAGATCTGCTGATCTTGCATCTGACCATAAAGCCACCGGTTCATCAAAATCAAAAGCTGCCTGAGGCTAGGGGTAATCACCTATAGCCAAGTTATTGACGAATATTCGAGACACTAGAGGGGCTGAAGATTGGCAGCTGATGATTCATGGGATTATATATTTATGTCCTGGCCATTGAGGACTTTGAAATGGAAAGTGGTACGGGGAAGACTTTGACGTAGCGGTGGTGAAGGTGAATTGCGAGAGTTTATGTATCAGGTTGCTCAGGACAGATTGGACGGGGTGGTCTGTTGAGGTACAAATCTGGGGTTGGATACCTCCATATTGAATATCGACATATTTGGTCATGTTCAAAAAATCGATGGCCCATCAGTCACAACTTAACATAAACCGTCCTGAATCATTATCGGCCTCGTCCACCATCTCCCCATCACTACAAGCACATAGTCTCTATACTCCGTGAAACCAAAGCCAAGGTGCAGCACGCGCAGACAGTCCTTTTGTGATAACAGCGCCTCGCGGAATGCTCGACATCGCAAGTTTTGGGCGTATGCCCACATTGAACCTGGTTGCAGTGCTGGTACTAGAAGGTCTCGGGCCGGGCACAAGCAGAGTGGAAACTCAGACAGTCTGTGGTGGAAGTTGCAGGTAAGTTACCTACAGACACAGTGGCCACTAGTGGAATCGAAGGAGCAGGCAGAACACCCAAGCAGACATCATTACCATTGCAGTGTCTACTGTTCTGGAGAAACGACCGACACCAAGATCGATCGCTGAGCTAGGACGACCAGCCCCGCGGAGAAGTGGTTGAAATAGCCTAATAGCCGGCTTCTGATGCTTGTTCTGAACAATTTAATCTGGATGCACAAGGTCTGAAGAGTGAAGACCGGCTGCAGAGCGCCAACAGAGTGGAGTCAACCTGCACTCCATGCTCAATACTAAATGCCGGACAGGATCGGATCCTGGTCCCTGAACAGGCAGCGCATATAATGTGACAGGCTTTATATATTACATTCCCGGCGTGGCTGTTTCAGCGGGGAAACTCCGCCCACAAGGGGCAGGCTATCGGTATAGGGCTGTTTCAGGCCGCTGTCAAACCCAACATGAGACAGTCTCGAATAGATTCACCCGAGACATCTTGACCGCATGATCCAACATATAAAGCTGTCTCCCGTGCAGAATATCATCTCATCCTTCAGTTGGCAGCCTTACAACCTACACCGTCTGTACAAAATGAAGCTCTTGGCCAGTCTCCTCCCAAGCCTCGGCCTGTGCGCCTCACTCAACACACGCCAGGACACGTGGGGCGGCAGTGTCTCTCTCGGTCCCAGCAAATCCACCATAATCAATGCCGTCACAACCCTCATCCCCGGCCCTGCGCCCGAGACCCAGAATGGTGTCCTCTTCCTCTGGCCCGGTATGAGCAACGGCACCGGCGACCTGATCCAGGCTACGTTGGAAAGCTGGGAGAGTAACGACTGGTGCGGCGCGCAGGCTACCGAGTGGTGCGTTCGCGCCAGTGTATTCGGCAGCTTTGGTCAGCTGGACGGTGAACCTGGGGTTGCTGCTGGGGATGACCAGGTAAAGATCGAGTATACGCTGGAGGACGACAATGATACTTGGACGCAGTAAGCCTCAGAACCATATATAAGTTGAAGGTGCTAATAATGCAGGACCGTGACGAACGCGCAAACCGGCGATGTGCTTTCGACTTTCTCTCACGCCTCTGGGCCTTACATGACTGGGTATGCCTTCCAACAGATTAATGCGATGGATGCTAATTCAGTAGATACGGGACCGGGACCGAATGCAACGAGGGCTGCACAGGAACTTCCTCGGATCAGAAGTACATCAACACCAAGATCACCCTCGCCGAGGCCGACACCACCTTCGGAGACACCATTGCCAGCGCAGGTGGTGGGACATACGAAGGACTGTCGTCGAGTGAGGGAGGGAAGGTGTGGACGATTGAGAGCATCACTTTGCCGGCCATGCTTTGATTCTACACATATCTGTTGATCAACCTGATGTATTCAATAGCGTGCCTCATTAACTGACTGTAAATAACTGATTAACTGAAATAACTACGCCCATCGGTCCCGCAATACCTTCACCTCCACCGGTTTCTTGTTAATGGCGACGACATTGTCCACCCACTCCATGCTTTCCTCGTTAGTGTCGAACAGTTCCATATCGAACCGGCTGAACAGGTGCGCGATTGTAAGCGAGAGTTCCTGGTACGCCAGTCTGCATTCATTAGCTATATCCTCATACTTGGCAAGAGATACGTACGGGCTTCCAACACACTGTCTAGACCCCTTGCTAAAGGCGACCATCCACCGATCCAGAGCCTTGCCCTTCTCGCCGAGCCATCGCTCCGGCTTGAACTTCTCCGGCGAGTCGAAGAGGTCAGGATTATCGTGGATGGTTCGGTGGGTAATGGAAACAATAGTCTACAAATTAGCATATACAATATCACCTAGGGCATTGACTTACTCCTGCAGGCAGAAAGTGGCCCTGGACTGTAGCCCCAGGCTCAGGGACAATCCGGGGCGTCATGCCTGGAACCGGCGTAGAAAGGCGCAGTGTCTCTTTAACTACCGCCAGCTATTGACCGTTAGCAAAGTCTCTACACAGCTCAAGGATGCATACCAGATAAGGCAGTTTCCGAATCTCCTCCCAGCGACATTCGCGAATATCCGACTGCACGTCATCGAGCTCCTTTCGCAGCGTAGCGAGGGTACTGGGATTGGTAAGAAGATAGTAAGTCGCAGTCGTAAGCGAATAGCCCGATGTATCGCTGCCAGCCAGGATAAAGAGGGCGGCCTCGTCGATGAGCTCCTTTGGCGTCCTGGCTTTATATCCGCGCTCCTCACTGGGTGTTAACATGGCGTCGAAGATGGTGGTGATTCCGTCTGGCGTGGTGTATTTGCCCTGCTTTCGGCGTTCTTGGACGCCTTTGACCCAAGCCATACATTGCTGCGTTTGTTAGAGGTGTACATTGGATTTGTATGAGAGGCAGCCCACCTGTCTAAACTGTGCATAACCAGAAAGCTTCGAAGAGGAGAGAGAGGCTGGAAGTCGGGGCGCGATTTCGTTGATGATTGGAAAATGTTTTGCTGTACACATCAGTATATTATAGCTGAATAGAGAGTCAACATACCAAGCCACATTCCATGCGTGATCTGGTCCATGCTAGTCATAAGAGGAAGATCCAGCTCATAGTCCTTGACAAACTCATCTGGCTGTCCGAATAGAGTCACATAGATGATATCGACCTGCTTATTAGCACATCATACAGAACGACACAAATATACTCACCGAAAAACATTTAAACATGCGCTGGATCTCCATCGGCTCGCCAGAGTCAAGTTTCTGCTTCAGCTTCGTCGCAGCCTGTTGAATAACGTGGAAGATCCGGGGGGTACAGAGCTCGATCGCGGCGGGCGAGAACAGCGGCGCAATCGTGTTTCGGTATATGCGATGGCGCTTCGAGTCCATGATGGCAATCAGGGCTTCGGGATATATCAGGGCTTTGTAGAAATGAGGCGATTTGCCGTAGTCTGTTCCAGAGCGATAGATTCTACATCAGTCAGTAGGGGATCTTGTATGCAGCAGGAGGACTGACACATGGTAGAAATCCGGGTCGTTGACGTGGACGTGATTCGGCGAGATGCGAATAACGGCAGTTTCTGACTCGTTAGCATTGAATAGATATTAACTGAATATAGAGCGTACGGTATTTCTCATGAAGCCCTGGCAGTCTTTTCACCAGGGTCCCATTGTCGATGACATCGAAGTAAAACTCCCACCACCCCGTGAGTCTAGCAAAGAGAGGGCCAGGAATATCCCGCAGAGGATGGAAATACAGTCGCTTACAGGATATCCACAGACCCGAGAATACAAGCAAAAGGAGTGCAGTATACCCCAGTTGGACCGGGTTGTCCAGCAGCGACAGCGACAACATGGTCAGTCCCTGTTCGCACTCAGTAAGATACGATCTTGCAGTTACAGGCCCGATCGGCGCGGGAATGCCAGGTTAAAAAGCGCCTGGCCAGAGAGGATCGGCGGGCGTGGGGACGACAGAGGATCTCGACATCGGTCGTTGTAAGCTGGTGGCCCACCCTCTGCAGTTCCGCGTGTCGAGGCCGTTATTTAGTATCCCGTCGCCGGATGAGGGGCAGTAAGGGATCCCAGATTCCAGGAAGTGGGAGCCCTGGTGCGACGCAAGGGGTCTATCTGTGGCTGGCGTGCTATTAGACACACGGATGTTGGCTCTGGATGGGATATGTGGGAAGTGTTATGATCGCGTTCCTGCTTATCAATTTGACGTATTGCGGTGCCTACAATGTAACCATGGAATCATGGCAGAGACAATACGAGCCAGTGGCAGTAAATAGAAACAGTGTGACCACCCCTCCTTTTCATTCTTTGTTTGCCCCTCCTTCCCTTCTGATTGAACGCCGTTCCCCCGCTGATCGTCAATCCAGCAAACAGCATTCTTTGTCTCCAGCAGCCACTGGCAGTCCAGTGTGGCCTGCCCCACGCGCAATCTCCGGCGGTCGAACACCGAACCGCGATCCGGGAACCTGGGCAAATCCCAGCACGGGCTGGTTCTGTTTTGGTGCTGGGAAGCGAGTGCGCAGTGGCCTCAAACGGTGGGGTTCGACGCTGGCCTCGGCGCTTCCACGTTGCGCACGCTCCACCTTGCACTGTCTGACGCCCGTTTCCAATCACCTATCCGAGAATGTGGAAAATACAGCCGTCTGTCTATGAAGCCAGGCTTGTCACATTTCGGTAGTCACTGCCATATTCAAGGAAGTTTTGATTATACGCAAACGATAAAAGCAATTATTGACAATATCAGTCCGTAAAACCTCCGAAAGCCGTTGGACTATTCCTTGGTGTAGGTAGTGGAGCCGGACGAAGACGTTTACTGGTGAACAAGATTCTTTGTGGGCCCATGGAGTTATTGTGGAAGCTGAAAGTATCCATGTCCTGAATCTCCTACTCGAATCGATAAAACTTGGCCACAACCTCGACGCTAAACTTGGAACATACTACATATATTCCCGTACGGAGCTCATTCCCACCACAATCTCGTGATGGTCAAGTTATATCGTTCCAAGGAGAAGATTGTAGCCTTTCAGATGCTCTGTTCCAACCTAATAACCTCTGCAAACACCCCCAGAAACTCATCACGGAGACTCCCTATCACAGTTTCAGCAACTGGCTGCACCGGCACAGAACCATAGCCAAGATAATGAGAAATAACAGCCTTAGCGCCCACAGCCCCAACCCTAGACAGTGCGCTGCTAGCAGGTGCCAGCTTAGTTTCAAGTACCTGTGCCCCTTCTATGTCTCCCACACGGTACAGACTGAGAAGCTGAACATGCACCTTGGGTGCGATATTAGCCAACACAGATATAACGCCCTGCGAGCCCACGAGTGCATCAAGGAAGAAGTCAGATTTCCCACCGTGTGCAGTAGAGTGCGGCCACAAGGCTGCGGAGATCCGGGAAAGTCGTCCAACATTAGTACATGGTGATTTCAACCCGGCGATACTGGGAACTCTGTGAGCGACGCGGATAATAGCGTCAGAGGATATGTTGATACCATTGGTAACGCCTGGGAAGTTGTATATGAACAGTGGGAGGGACGATCTAGCGGCAATCTAGTTTATACCGCGTATTAGAGACAAACAGGGCGACTAGGGCATACTTATACATCACAAAAGAATCCCTCGAGAAGGGGCACATTCATCGCAGCCGTCCACGCTGTGGGCGGTAGGACGAGAGCAAAGTCCGCCCGTGATTCCCTGGCCTCAGTTATTTGGGCGAGAGTCTTTTGGACACTGGGAGCGCCGCATCCGGCTATTAGTTGGACATCTCGATTGCCAATTTCATCGCAGTGCGCGCGGATCGCTCGAACAATCGCCATGCGTTCCGAATGGTTGAGGGGATAATCGTCGTTGCTCTGTTGGATCACAATTCCTGCAATTCCGGCCTCAGCCATGCGTTGTACGTGTGCAAGCGTACTGGTGAGGTCAAGGGAGGCATCCTCATTGAAGAAAGTCACTGCAGCTGCGTAGACGCCGTATTTGGGGGTTGAGATTTTCATCTGGGACAAGTGATCCTCATGCTGATAACAGAAAGTTTACCAATAGACCATAGGATATGCACAACCGGTGGAGCTATATCCACTTAATAAGAGGATCGTACAATCCAAAACAATAAACTACTGTGTGGTTTAGAGCAATATTGAAGCAATGCTTATCATCTGGTGGAGCTCCACATGGACCAGAGACAGGAAAAGGACCCGATGGAGGTGGAGGTGGAGTCTTATCTCTCGCTTTGGGATTAAGATGCAGTTGCACATAGACAACGAAGGCAAGGTTTGGGTCAGGTTTGGGCACAGAATGGGTACAGAAATGGAATACAGTTCTCTGAAAGTGTTTAGGAGTGCCTTGTGATTCCATATCGTACAGTATATTCATAACTTCCTGGTAGAGAGTGGGCTAGAGTCATTGGCGTCTACCCCGTACTTAGGGCCTGTACTCCAAACGCGGGGAAGATAAGCTCGCATGAGCATTTAAAGCATTTATAGTCCGTTTCCTGCAGTTATATTCCTCAACACTCGACATTTCCTCACAATGGCGAAACAGATACAAGAGAGCGCTGGCAATGTCGACGTGGCCAAAGGCGAAATCATCGAGGACGCTGATCCAGCCCTCCGACTGACTGGCGGAGGTGTTATCGAGTTCACCCCTGAAGAAGAGAAACGTGTGCTCAAGAATATCGACATCCACATGCTGCCCCTGATGTGCTGGGTGTACATGATGCAGTTTGCCGACAAGTCCACGCTCAACTATGCATCACTCATGGGACTCCAGGCCGACACAGGCCTGGTGGGAAATCAATACAACTGGGTCTCGAGCATCTTCTACGCGGGCTTTCTTGCTTGGGAGTAAGACATATTATATCCTCTATTACTGCTAGTTTAACTAACTTTGCAGGTTCCCTACCACGTATCTCTTCCGCAGACTCCCCGTTGGTAAATATACTGCGGCCAATATTTTCTGCTGGGGCATCGCCCTGTCCTGCCATGCAGCTGCGAACAACTACGCCGGTCTCCTCGTCTGTCGTTTCTTTCTGGGAGCCTTCGAAGCAAGTGTCACCCCAGCCTTCGTCCTCATCACCTCGATGTGGTTCCGACAGAACGAGCAAGGCCGTCGCATGGGCTACTGGCTCGCCTGTAACGGAGTGTCCCTGATCCTGATGGGCTTCATCGGGTACGGAATCTCAGCCATCCAGGATGCCCACCTCGCCCCGTGGCGCATCCTCTTCCTCATCCTGGGCCTTCTCACCGTCGCCACGGGGGTTATCTACTTCTGGTTCCTCCCGGACAATCAGTCCAACGCCAAATTCCTCGACGACCGCTCACGGCTGATCGCCATCGAGCGCATCCGGGACAATTTCCAAGGCATCGGCAGCCAGGTCTGGAAATGGTCGCAGTTCCGCGAAGCCTTCCGCGACCCTCGCACATATCTCTACGTGCTCTTCTCGCTGCTCATGAACATCCCCAACGGCGGCATCACCACCTTCGGATCCCTGGTGATCAAGTCCTTCGGCTTCTCCGACCGACTCTCGCTCCTTCTGCAGTCACCCGCCGGCGTCTTCGACATCGCCGGAAAGCTGCTGTTCACGTACGCCTCGGACCGCCTCCTCGACCGCACCGCGATGGCTTTCCTAGCGATTCTGTTCGCCATGGCCGGGGCAGTCATCATGATCGTCGTCCCGCAGGACGCAAAGCCTGCACTCCTCATCGGATACTACATGATCAGCGTCGCCGGCGCAGCGTGGGGTCTGATCATGGCAGCCATCTCAAACAATACCCTCGGGTACACGAAGAAAGTCACCGTGAACGGCCTGCAGATCGTGGCATACGCCGCGGGGAACTGGATAGGCCCGCAGACTTTCCGGGCGGATGACGCGCCGGAGTACAGGCGCGGCAAGACGATTGTGGCCATTATGTATGGGGCGAGTGCTGTGGTCTTGCTGGTGTTGCGCTTTGTGAATGTATATGAGAATCGGCGCAGGGATCGTGTTCAGGCGGAGGAGGGAGTTGGCTTGGATGATGAAGAGACCAGGCAGGCTGTGCAGCGGTCGAAGTTTATGGACTTGACGGACTTTGAGCAGCCTCGCTTTCGCTATGTGAAGTAGTTGTATCTAGGATCAGATGGTACATATGGGTAGTGCTGGGTTGCTGTTTGTGTGAATGCAATTGGTCGATGTTCTAGCTATACTCAATATTCAAGACAGCCTTTGCTCCTATTCTCTCTCCCCTGTTCTTCCAAGTGCGAGAAATTTGCCAGCTGGCTCGAGTCACGGGCGCTCTCTTAGAATAACTACTGGATATACCTTATACTTGCCGGGGAACCTCCGGGGGGAGCGACCTGAGTTTCCCATAGAGGCAGACATGAAACGGCACTTCTAGAGATACTCAGCAGACTAGACACCACCAGCCACTGCCAGCAGCTACATATGAGGGCAATATATAAAGACCGGAATAATGCTGACGTAAATACTAACGTTACTTCTGGAACAGGGATCTTGTATTTAGCTTGTACAGATTGTCCTACTAGCTTAGCATGCCCATATACCCCACGGGAGCCTTATAGACGCGCAGGCGGACGTGAAATGGTACTACTACCACTACCTATTAAGCTACTAAAGAATCAATAACTTACGACACCATGAAATCTGCAAAATCCTCGTCCGGCAGCTCCGGCTGCACATCCTCACCCATCAGCCCCAAATACCAAGTCAAATCACTCCCATCAAACTCCCTCGCCGCAAATCCATTACCCAGATACCCAAACCGATTCGCAGTCGTATAGGTCAGGTTATAGTCCTCCCACCGCGGCGCCTTCATCGTTTCAAAGAAATGGATCCTCGACCCGGGCCACATCATAATCTCGCCGTCCACCGTGCCCTGCTTAAACCAGGAGCGACAGGGCGAAGACCACGCCGTCCGGGGCAGGAATTGCCGTCTGTGCTGGACGAAGTCTTCCACAGCCTCGGGCTTTACGTCGAAGGAGGTAACGCCCTCTTCAGACATTTTGGCCAGCATTTGGAGGAAATGCTTGGACACCGTTTCAGTTATAGGTAGAAAGCTCCCGTGGCCGTACGGACCGTAGGGCCCGTTAAAAACTGTATTTGTCCACTATTAGCTCATATCCTGCCATCTCTTTCGAAGACTTACTCAGGTAGTTTGGAAAATGAGGCACCGCAATGGACAGATACGTGTTTGGGCTGTCGGCCCATTCCTTGCTGAGACTGCGCGCGTCTCGCCCGATGGTCGGATATGCAGGCTTCCAGCTTACATCGAAGCCCGTGGCGCAGACGATAACATCAAACTCATGCTCCAGGCCATCAGTAGTCCGGATGCCTTTCTCAGTGAACTCCTGGATGCTGGAGGAGACGACGTTGACATTCTCCTCACACAGGGCCTCCAGGTATCCGGCCCCTGGTGTTGGGCGACGGCAGCCGACGGCGAAGTTGGTGGGCACGATCAAATCAGCCAGTTCGGGTTTCTTGGCCAGTCGTGTGCGCATGTCCTTCTCGGCTGCCTGTGATGGTTTGTTAGATTCTAAAGGGAGCGATCAAAGTGTGACTGACTGCTCTTGCATCGGCCTGCTCCCTGGATCCGTTGAGGATGAAGCGGAACCGCGAGTTGAGCTCGGACTCAATCTTCTTGCGGTATGCAAGGTATTTTTCCGGGTCTGATTTCAGGATTTTCTTCTGTTTCTCGCTGTCTAGTGCTGTTAGACGGACATCATAATATCGTTCATGCAGCTGGCTCACATTTGAAGTTTGTTCCTCCTTTGCCTGCAAAGCGCTGTCCGAAGCTGGCAGTAACCCAAGACTGGCTTCGAATGAAGCATTTCAAAGAAGAAACAACTGAACAGTCAGTCTTGTGCATTTGATAGGTAAGGTGGAACAAACCTGGCTGGATATTGGGGACGATCTGGACAGCGGAGGAGCCAGACCCAATAACTCCTACTCGCTTTCCTTGAAGCTGAATGCTGTCGTCCCAGCTTGCACTGTGCAGCATCTGGCCTTTGAAGTGTTCTCGATTGGCAATTGCAGGCCATTTCCATTTACTGGCAATGCTTAGCAGGGTATAAATTTGAGAGACAGGAGACTCACTTGAGAACACCGCTTGCATTGACCAGGACATGAGCCCTGTCCTCAAAAACTTCATTTGAAACCGTATGCTGAAGTTTGAGATTCCACTGCTGTTCATGCTCGTCCCATCTGGCATCGATCACCTTACAGTTCAGCTGCATGTACTTCATCAGGCCATAGTCCTGTGCAACAGACTTGAAGTAATGCAAAATCTCAGCGGCACTCGAATAGCTGCCACCATTAGCTCGCACGACTAAAGAAATAATCAAGAAAATACAAAAAACATACAAAGACGACCAATGCGTAGACGGCGCCCAAGAATACTGGTAATTCACCGACGGGATATCGCAGCCACATCCGGGATACTTGTTCTCATACCACGTCCCCCCGATCGAGGGATTCTTGTCGTAGCAGACCAGGTCCAGATCCAGGCCGCTGTTATCCACATCGTGAGCGAAATTGATGGCACTGGCACCACAGCCGATGACCACAATGCGGATCTTCCTGGCGAGGCGACTGGGCTGTTCGATGATCTGGTACTCTGCATTGGAATGCGTTTGGCTAACCCCGATAGAACCCATGTTTAAGCTGTTCTTGAACAAGTACTATCTGGATCTATATCTCAGAGATCTGGGCTTCTTTTCTACCCATCCAATTGTTGTAGATGACGCTTTCCTGTAAGTGGAGCTCCACCGCGTCCACCAGCGTCCACATCTCCATCTGTTCCTGTGGGGGTACAGGGGCCTTGTAGACAGAGAATTGAGACGAGCTGTTCAGATGTTGTATTCCGGTCATGGGTTTGCTTAAGATACTGCATGTTTCATATCATTTCTCAGTACGGCGTCTACTATCAAGTATAGCTAGATCTATTTCCTCCACGTACAACCCTCATTCCAAAACTCCATCCCCGCCTCCCTCCTGGCCGTCCCATGAACCGCCGCACTATCCAAACACTCGCCCGCATACTCCCTCGCCGCAATCAACCTCCCCAGCGCAATATCCACCGTCGGCAAGCTCGCCCCATTCGCACCCGCAATCGCCAACGCGTGCCGCATATCCTTACACGCCAGGGCAGCCGCAAAACCTGGCCCCTTCTCCGGCGACGGCGCATACGACCCGCTGGTTATCCGCGCCGAATAACCCTGCAGCACAGGGCCGAACATGTCCCCTATAAACTCCTCAAGCAGGGCCGGACCAAGCCCCGTCTTCTCGGCGATGATGTGCGCCTCCGAGATTACTTCCATGAAGCTTATCACGAGGATGTTCCTGGCAGAGGGTCAGTGTGCCAGCAGTAGTAAGTGTAAGTAGTGTACTGCTTACCCGCATATCTTGAGCGAGCTGGACCTACGCACGTCTTCACCGAGACGTATAATCCTGCGCCCCATCACATCCTGGATAAACGGCTCGACTGTCTGAATCGCGGCAGAAGGGCCTGCCACTGCGAAGATGAGTTTGCCTGCTTCTGCGACGGGGCTAGCGCCGAAAACGGGTGCTGCGATGAAGGATGCGTCCTGTTCAGCAAAGCGGGTCGCGGTGGACGCAGCTGTGTCTGGGTGGATTGTCGAGGTGTCGATGAAGATTTTCCCAGCGAGGGTGTTGGTGGTCAGAGCTTTGGTAGTAAGCGAGTCCAAGACGCCGTCATCAGATATCTATAATTATGATTAGTGGTGAGTAGATGGTTGTATGCTGGTGACGGTTCCGTACTATTGTGAAAACAATATCGGATGCTTGGACGAGACTTTCAAAGTAGCTCTCTGGTATTGCGCCGGCGTCTTGCAGTGGCTGCCCCTTTGCCATACTGCGGTTACTGTAGTGCAGGGGAGGGAGGCCGTTGGCTTGCAGATGCTTCTGGAGATTGACAGCCATGTGTAGCCCCATGGAGCCGAGGCCAAACTGTTTGTTTAAGCATGATTCTCTGATTTTAGGAGGATACGTACCCATCCAATATTCGATGTCATGCTGTCTAGTAGTTACGCTGGTAAACAGTGTGGGATATTATCAGGAAATATCTAGCTTAAGGAGGGGTCTATGGAGTACGCCGGCAGCATACATGTGGAGCTCCACTGCATTGGAGAAAGTCCACTGCATCCGGGGAACAGGAAGACTGGCCAATTAGAAACCTGATATACTACTTTGAATCACGCCAGGGTGCTCGCCGGGGCAGCCAGAACTTCCTCTATGACGGCTACCATGGACGGCCCAAGACCCCAAACAGACCTGTCCCTGCACACCCTCTGCATCAGAGACAAGTATAGTCCCTCCCCCTGTTCAAGCAGACCAACAAAGCTATCGCGGTCCGCAGACCAGATCCGGGCATCTCGCTCTCCCCCAGCACTCACCACCACGGCCTCAACAAGCGTGTTGAAAATCAGCATAGACGACTCGCACGTCCTAGGAAGCTCGTTGAAAGTATCTATGTGGTTCCGGATATCCTTACTAGCACGTCTCAGCGCCGCCCACATGCACAGCAGGATCCCATAGCTGCTTGCCGTCGCCCAGGGCGGTTCACGGCATCGACCTTCTCCCTCGCCGGCTATCTTAGACAGCGCACCGACAAGGTCAGCCAGCAGCGCCAGAATGCCTTCATCACCCCACAGATGAGGCTGGAGCAATGGAGCCGATCGTCTAACAGCGACGTAGTTTCCGAGCGTGAGATGCGTAGAGGTCGCCAGTCCCGCAACGACGCTGTTATCCACAATACCGCCGATAAGCAGGGGGTCCGGTCGACAGAGGCTGATTTTGACAAAACAATAGAGATTCTCAATTGCTCTCCACAGCAGGAAATGGGGGCTTTCGCTCATGCATGCTTGGTTCTTGGCGATGTTCGAGATCGCTCTCATCGCACTGTATACTTGTTTGTTTTGGGCCTGGGTGAGGATATGGAAGGCCGACGGATCGGCCGGGCTTGGGGGCATTTGGTAGTAGCACCGGGTGAAATCTCTTATTAGTGTATTTATATTTGCAAGCAGGCATAATGTTGCAAATGGCGATGCGGTCAGCGCAGCCAGAAGTTCGGGGCTGGGGGATTCTGTCATCAGCTGTTGGGTAGCTATGGAAAGCGAGGCCGTTGCAATCCGGCGCGCACTGTATATGTAGTCTTCTGACAGTGTTCCAAAGTGCTCAGCTACTCTCTGGAGCCATATCTGGGAGTTCTGAGCCTCCCATAGGTCGCTTGGGAAGAGGAGCTCCCAAGCAAACTCCATCGGTGAGAGTAAGGGCCGTGCATTGGACGGTAGAAAGACATATGAGTCCACGAGTACCAGAGCATACAGTGAGACTTTGAGCGACTCGTTGTTGATATAGGAGGTCCACCGCATGTAAGGCGTTTTCGAGTCAACTTGAACCAGGTCGTTTGTCGAGGATAGAAAGTCCGGGACTGCAATGCCCTGAATCAGAAGCCCGAGCTCCCGTGTAGCCTAGACAATATTAGATATGGTTATACCGTGAGAACGAGACCTACGTCAACAATAGTCCGCAACAAACCTTTCGCTTCGTCGAAATCAGCGGAGTCTTTCGAGTACGCCCCGTAGATAATATGGAGGATGGCAGCCTGCAAAACGCAAACCTTTCGAACTTCGCTGCCATCAATGGCGACCTATAATATATTAGAGCAGTCAATGGATGTAATGGTTTCTGTTGAGTTCACCATGTCATGAAGCTGCCTGCTTCCTCGCTTCCAAGTATCTAGACGCCATTGGCGAGCTTCTGAGTCACTTGAATTGCACAATGGAGTTGAGTATAAACTCCCAATAACTGCAACGATGTTAATCAAGAGCTCAGATGATGAGGAGATGGAAAACGTCGGCCGATGGAGTAAAGGAAAGGCAGGATGGAAATTGTCAAAATAAGCCTTGGTATACGAAGCAGTATCCCCGTGGGCCCTAATATTGGCAGCCTCCAGTCAGTTCACGACCAGGCCTTGCAAAACAAGACAACATACACAGAGGCCGGAGATGCAGGCTGAGCTTGGGAAGCTGCATCGTCGAGTGAGCCATGCTCCAGATTCAACAAGGCATCAGGGACTACGAGAGAGGCGATGGTCTCTGCTATTTCTCGCGGACTAGCATCTCCCCGACTTGCTATTCCGAATTGATCGAGGACTCCGCAGCGAAGGCGGTGCCTTTTATATACATCACTACAAGCGATTAATAAATGCAGACGCGGAAATCTCAACGGGACACGCACCTCCGTGAAAATCTGGCATGGCACCCAGCGCACTCGAATGCCTTTCGGGAAGCACCACCGTGTCCTTGGAGAATAGATAAGTGCTTAGGACATTGGAAAGACAGTTTCTTGATGCTTACGGGCAAGCTTGTGTCTTTTGAGATTCTCCTGTCCATGATCAGCAGGGAGCGATGGGCTCTATCTAAGGGTACCTACGCTCCGCGTAAACGACTTTGAGCACTCACTACATGGGAACGGACGAGATGCGTCAGTACTATCGGCGCGGTCCGCCATGATAAGGTATAAAGAGAATGTTTAAATGATCCAAAGCAGTGTTACTCGAAGGAAGAGAGGCGATGCCTCACGTGCAGTTACTCCGCACTGACTGTCTCCAAGTCTCCAACAATCTCGCCAATAGATTCAATCACCGTAATCAGCACCGTCTCAAAGCCAGCTCCATACACGCCATATCACTTCCTACCGGCTGCTTAATCGCACTTAGCTCCAACCTCTCATCCACTTTGTTGAACATCTCCCTCCAATCCTCCGCCGCACGCTCCTGCGCATTAAAGCTCTGCATCATGGTAAGATCCTGTGCGCGTAGCACCCTTTCTCTCTGCAACGGCACAGATCCAGGGTCTGGCATTACAGAGTCAATTACTATAATCCGGGAATCTTTTCTCATGACCGCGACAAGTTGCGAGAGGATCTTGACAGCATCGTCGGTCGGCCAGTCATGGAGAATCATGCGGAGGAGGTACACAGCAGCCCCTTGGACTGGCTGAGGGTCGAAGAAGCTGTAAGGGAGGTATGCGATCCGCGATGCAAGGGCAGCGCCGTCGGGAAGGGAGAGCAGGCCAGATTGGGCATTCGCAACGACATCAGGAAGGTCCTGGACTATGAATCTCAGAGAGGGAAACTTTCGGGCCAGCGCGATAGAGACGTGTCCTGTTGACCCACCGACCTAATAATCACATTTAGTAAACATAGTGAACATGGTAAGAAAGGATACAAGGATATACATCAACGACAGTGGCTTCACCCAGACCAGCCCAGTCAAAGCCTGCAATTGTGTGCTCGGTACTAAGATGCCGCGCAGACCCTGCGGCCTTCATAAGGTTCTCGAAGTGGGCTTTACGCTCGGGGTGCTGAGCTAGATGTTCGAAGAATGGAAGATCGGTGTGGTTCGCGATATTATACGCCGTGTGCGTTCTACTCAGACTCTGCGGCCATCCGGCATGGGCAGATACCATGGCTGCTGCTGTTGGCGCAGAGACGTCACAGAACCATGCAACACGCGTGCGCTCATGCTGGTTATTCCGGATATAGAGCGAGGTGGCAGAATGTCCTACTTGCTGAGGCTGGGGCTCTTCAAAAACCCCACTGGTTATCGCCATGCGGATGATGCTCTTTGCATGGGCAACGGCGACGTTGGCCATGGCAGCGAGCAGTGTATACGCAATAGTTCCCTCAGGCGGTACGATGTCGAATATTCGAAAGTGTACCAGCCACTGGATCACTGCCGTTTCGTTGAACTACTCTTGTCAGTGGGAGGCCGGTACCGAGGTCCATGGCTTACTCCTGTTCGGAAATTACTGATATACTCGCTGGGTCCAGCAGCAAGACGAAACAGACGCAGAGAAGCGTCCATAATCTGCTGTCGGGCATCTTGGACTTTTGGAGGTGCATCGCCAGGAAGGACAACCGCCGGTGTGTCTGGATCAAACGAGGGACGAGGTAGGCTTGATGCATCAAGATAGGCATGGAGGGTTTTGATATTGTGTTCAAGGTCTAGGCTTAGCTCCTCCATTGCACCGGTTTGATAGTGTCGAGTTATATGTGCGTAATGGCGGGGCATGCAGGAATCAAGAATCGAAGACGTCGATGTCGGGGTCTTCATGCAGGTGAGATGCATCAGCATTCATTCGGCTCTTGGCTGCATATGTGTGACAGGATGCGAAGGTGCTGCTAGCAGTCGGATATATAACGTGGCAACACCAACAGGGCCGTCTTGCATGTATACAGAGTCTGCATCATCATTCCACGAGGTAGATAGGTTGTAAGATATGAAGAAACAGCTAACTACACAGCTACGGGATATCATAGTACAAGACTGCATCAAGACTCAACCTTCGCAAGAAGCCGCCCCAGACTCTCACAAAGCCGATCAAGAACCCACTCTGGCTCTGTCTTCTCAGCCAACAGGGGACTACGTTGTCCAATCCAGTCCCAGTTAAGCAGACCGTACTCGTCCTCGTCAATGCGAATGCCTTCACCTCCTTCCCCATCTCTAGCATCTTTAAACTGCGTGAACTGGATTAATCGGATAAACCAAACCCACTCCTCATAGCTATATCTCTTTCTCTCCCCGGAAACGGCGTCCTTTATCGTTTTCCTGATTGCAAGAACGAGTTCCTGCCCTAGTCTAGGAGTGGTGGGCCTTGGTGATCGAGCGAGGGATTCTAGCGATAGAGAGTTGGACTGTCGAGCGTGAGTTGAAGGTTCTGTCTGCTCCTCTTGACCTCTTTCAAGTTGAGACTGGCTGTAAGCAGATGGTGCCGAACTACATATACGCTTCACTGTTCCAGAGCATCTCGATATCACAGCCCCGTACCGGTCCGACCGCGGCAGGACCGTCCAATCGGCGACAATATTCGTAAACTTCGTATAACCATCCACAAGTGTATCGCTCATCTTCGAGATAAGCGAAGTCATCGTCGGTACAGCCCAAAGGGACCAGACAACAAAAAACTGCCTAGAGGCATTTGTAGTAGGCGTGATATCCCCATACCCTATAGTCAAAAGAGAAGTGAAGCCAAAATACAGCGCCTGGAAGTACGTCAGATCGTCCTCCAGCGCCCAAAATATAACCGCACCAACTGCCCACATAATCCCGAATACTATAATACTAATAGCAAGGTTCATCCAACGTCGATACCGCACGGTTTCAGTTTGGATGGCGCGCATGGCATCGAATCGGTCCCGCTCTTCTCTCATCTGCGTGAGCTTGGAGAGAGTACCTGTCCGCGTTATCCAGCTAAACGCATGGATCGTGCTGACGATCGGCTTCCGCCGTGTATGTCGCTGCTGGTAGTCAATCTCCCCGTATGGTTCCGTCTCACCGGACCGCCGCACGACATCCCTCCTCTTCCGCTCGGCATGGTGAAGGAAGACATCCTCGCGCTCAATCTGCTGCACAAATCGATGAATACTCGAGATTACCAGACCAAGCATGACAATCCCGATGACAGCGTAAGGAAAGACCAGCCCACGCCCCACCGCACTTGTGGGCGTGATATCGCCGAACCCGACTGTAAGGATCGTGACGTCGGAAAAGAACACTGCGTTGGCATAGGATATATCGATTACATGGCAGAATATGACACCTCCAATGGCGAGCCAGACTACAAAAGCTGTTGTTTGTAGAATTAGGGTTCGTTGATCGCTGGTGAGGACGAAGTTCTGCGGGTAGTGGCCTAGGAAGTAGCCCAGCATGTTTATCATAAGGATCAGGGTGAGGAGGAAATAGAGCACTGCGGCGATGACGGCGCTCCAGTAGCCCTGGGAGAATATCTGGTTTAGGGGGATGGGACTGTGGTACACATCCATAGCGACTGTCAGCCCGATCAACTATATAAACGTCAGTCTTTGCCTCAACGAGGGTGTATGTTGATACCCACTATGACCGTCGATGACATCCACAGAAAGATGGACACAGGAAGCGCAATGATATACCGCACTAGACGGGTGAAATTGCACAGCAAGAAGAAATTACCCAATATACCAAACGCAAGCGATGTAGCATTGAGGGCGACACACCTAGCATGTCAGTTCGCTGTCTTAGCATGGGAAGAATATGACTACCATCGAGGATCCGCAACGCCGACTTGCACCGGCGTACCATCTACACCTTCCTGGTCGTAGAGAACAGTACTTCGCCAGGGGTTAACCAGCGCAACTATAGCCATGAGGCTGGCGAGAGGACCGGTTGTCGCTGCAACCAGGGGAATTCCAGTAGATGCGAACCACCAGTCTTGAGGCTCGTCGTCGTCTGGTGGTCTCATGTGAAAATTACTTCGGAATCGAGACCAGACTGAGCTGGTCATTCTGGTCGACTGGCCATGGTTTAGGGTTGTCATTTGGGACATTGCACCGTCTCGCCCATTTCCCACTATTCAGCGGGCTATTACAGTACGAACTAACTGGTTTACAGCGCATGAAGGTTGTGGGGTGGAGATATTGTGCTATGACGTAGTTGAGTGCAGCCACCCATGGGTCTCCCACGATCTACACATTGACATCCGCATTGACCCACAGGAAGCACCCAAACTGCAAACCAACCCAATGTATTTATTAATTACCAAGTACATTCAACAAGATATCTAAACACGCTCAAAGTTTAGTGGAGACCTTTTCCACATCTCCAAACTGACCAACCCCCCACAGCTTGTCTGGCAGAGGCGGCGGCGTCTTGAGCTGCTCTTGAATCCGCTGTGATATCTCCAGAAACCGCGTACGTACTTCATCCCAGCGCCGAGCCAGATTCACCAGCTTGAAATTCCGTTTCTTCCATTCCCCATCGACAATCACATGCTCGATATCTCCAGGGTTTGCATGGAGAACCACGGCCGCAACGGGATCACTCCACCCAAGCATGTTGGGACTGTCCCCGTTAAAAACCACCACATCTGCCTTCGCCCCGACTGCGATGACGCCAATATCGTCTCTCCACAGGGCACGCCCTCCCTGGCGGGTCGCAAGAAGGAACGCTTCTTCCACCGCCATTGGATTCGCGTTCGGCAGTAGACCCGTGTCTAGAGTCTTGGTGTAGTTCCTCAACCGGGCTAGCTGGAGCCAAAGCCGGGCCTGGCTGAGGATATCTCCAGAAAACGTCCATGTCGTGTCAACGCCGAGACAGGCTTGGTCGGAGATCTCATGGCCGGTAGCCTGTCCGTGGCCATAGTGGCATTCGGACTCGGGAGTTATGGCTACGAAGACGTTATCCCGCCGCATTGTTTCCATGTCTGACTTGGACAGGAAGGGAGCATGCGAGACAATAATCGGCAGATCAACCTCGTTCAACTCGTTTAGGTCGCACAACGCAGTGGGGGATGTATTTCCCTCTGTCAGGGATGAGTTGAGGATACCAAGCTGATCAGGGAGAAACGTACGTGGCCACGGCCCTCCAAGATGATGAACAGTAAGGGCTTGAAGGCCCAATACCTCCTTCTCGCGAAGGATTGACCGGGCAGCGCCATCGCCATTGAGGATGGTAAACCCCTGTCCGTCTAGCGACAGCCCCGGGAGAACTAGGGGAAAGTCATACTTGGCAAGGTCTCCAAAGGCGGCCCATTGCTGGGCAATCGGAAACCGATCGTGGTCGATGACATCGTAGCACCACCAGATCCTGGCACCGCTGTGCACAGCTGCGCGGTGGCCAGCCCTCATCACCTCGGGCGACCAGTTGTTGTGCGCGTGCTCGACGTACGAAGTAACGCCTCCGTTTAGTCCTTCTAAATACCCTTCCAAGGAACTGAAGTAGATATCATCTCCCCGGAACGCCGCCTGTGCGCCCGGAGAGCTCTGGCTCACCCAGTCGAAATACTGAGACAGCGTCACATTAGGGCCCAATGTGCGATACGCCGACTGCCACATGTGGACATGGGCATTGACAAAGCCTGGTGAAACAATCTTGCCCGAGACATCGATGATTTGAGTTCCCTCTGGGATGGTGATGGCGTCACTGTCTTCCTCGACTGCAGCAATGCGATCGTCCACGATCAGCACTGAGCCTCGTCGGAGCACCCGGATGGACTTGGTGTTGGTGTCGAACGAGATCACAGTCCCGTCCTTTAATAGTTTCGGCGCCATTTTATCGCAAATATGAATGACTGCGCAGCGGAATGAGAGTAAGAAAACGTGGCTTGCCTACGTATCTCTGTGCGGGGGAGGCGTCCATTAATAATCGGAACGAATCCCCAGCCAGTGTATAGAAATAAAGCGATTGGTGAGATTCATTTTCTCCGTTGCAACATGCCATTGATGTTATTCTTTCGTTTGTGCATCTTATTGGGCAGGAATCGCTGCGATTCTTGGTCTGCGAGGCCCAAACGCCCTCAAGTCTCCAACTTCTCCAACTCCGCTCAGACAACACCATAACACAACATGACCCCCTTATATCCCGGGGAGTCCCTCGCCAATGTCGCTGGTTTTCCTACATTATACCACTTCCAGCCCGCTCGCATCGAAAATGCCCGTAAGGGGAACCCACTCATCGTCTGCGTGACAGGCGCCTTACATCTCGCCCGCATCTTCTATGGCGGCCACTCTGGCTCGAAAAGCAGCGACTTTGTAAGCCACTGGCTATCGGAGAATGGATATGCAGTGTTGTCTCTGTCGTATCCACTGGAAACAGAACCCGAAATCATGCCACCCACTGCTGCGAGATTCCGGATCCCCGACTGGGGCAGGCAAGCGGCGGCGACAACCAGGAAGATCATCGATGAGAAGGATCTCGGAGACCCATCGATTGTTCTGATCTCGTGGAGTATGGGAGGTCGCATCGTCGTGCCATTTAATATCGCAGCAAAAGAATTGGGTCTCGACGTCCAGCAGTACATCAGCTTCGCCGCGACCCCGGGGTTTTCCACCATCCGACCACCCATGCCGGGGCTGACCTGTACGGACTCGGGCTACTTCCAGGTCCCTCCCCGGTTGGACAATTTCGAACGGCAAGTGTCCGAGATGGAGGAGTTGAATGGTCACACTATCATCCCTCGCGATATCTATCGCCGGGAGTACGTCGGGGCGACTCCTGTCAATTTAATCGGACTCGGACTGAAGTACGATGGGAGCGGGTTTGTCCGTGATGAGATTCCTCATGAAGAGGACTCGCAGGTTCTAAACATTGCCAATCTCCCATTTATAACCGCTCTCTATCCAACGAGTATTCTCGACGCCAGTCATGCGATGACGGACCGTGCCGGCTGGGGGTTCCTCATGACTTACAGTCTAGAGTCATTTATAGGGAAGCAGGGATTGCGAAACGCAAAGGATTCTTCCAGCTGGCAATTATTGCTAGAGCTTGTCCAGTCGGCACCGACAGAGCTGTGTCTGCCTGTGCCTGGGAATCATTTCTTCTTCATTGGGGAGCAGTCTGCACGAAACACTGCCGATATGGTTGATAAACTCATTTCGCGAGCATACAATTTCCAGTCTCATCTATTTCAGCTCATAGCATAGATTATAGAATAAATTCGTCGACCCATATCCCAAGAGAGGAGTGGGTATATTATACATTCCCTGCCTTTCCACCGATATCGCCTGTAACTCCAAATATTCGACAAGCTATTCGTTTTTATTCCTTCTTCCCTGCTCCATCTTGCCTTATCTGCCCTTGCCCTGTATTCTCGTTCCCCTTCGGTTTGCCCAACGCAATCATCTCATCAGCCCCGATCATTCGCTTCTCGAGGAAATTCGACGTTCCGGCGACTCTGGCAATAACGCCCCCAGCAACGATCGCCCCGACCGGTATAGCGCGCATCGAGCCCGGGAGGCCATTCTGCAGACTCGAAAGTTTGACAAGTTTAGCGGCGTCTTTCGCTAGAGTAGAGAGGTTGTTTTGAGACATGGAGTGTTTTTCTTATATATGGACAGAACGTTTATTTTTATCTGATTGTGACAAAGTCAGAGGCAGAACGGCTTGAGAGGGGACGGACTCGGGCCTTTCTGAGTCATACCTTAGTTTCAGCTGTAAAACTTGGCTTGAATCCGGAGTGGTGGTACGTAGTGCTTACTGCAGGCTGTGTTGATCGATCGCATTGTCGGCGTTTGTGGCTCCGACTTGGAGATCGATAGACTGGCGCGGGATTTCTTTGACAACATGGTGAGTCGGATCAAGCAACGCACATTATGCTTGTACAATAGATGGAATTACGGCATTAGTTTATTGATGGACACAATCACTCTAAGTGGCTTAACTTCTTTACTTTGTTTGCTTTAACTGAGTGGGTAAATATATATATATGCTAGCCCTAGCGGAACGGGGTTGATCACAACCAGTATAATAAGCCAATAAACTTGGTGTAAAACCACGGCATTAACTATAAAGTCTATATAAGGGTCTTCTCTAGGAGGTAATAAATATACACGGAGATGAGAGTAAGGGGAGAAGGCAGATACCGCTTAAGCCTGAGATTTCTCCTTGGATGCGGAATTTTTATCGGTTGCCTCCTGTCGGCCAGCTTCAAGGTCGTGTTCCGTCTCAGACTCACTGCCTTTCTCGCCAGTATATTTGTTTTCTGATCCGTTCTGATTCACGGTCTTGATATTAACCCACTCAATAGCAACAGCACCCAGGATGGCAGCGGCGCCAAGACCTGCAGCGACAATGAAAATCTGCGACAGCGTATAGTTATACGCGTTGACAACTGTGCTAAGTTGGTCTGCAGGAACGCTCTTCCTGAGATCGGTGGCACCAGTGTTCACAATGGCGCGAGCGTCGAGTCCTGCGACATTGGAAAGACGCTGCACGAGTTTCGTAGATAGAAGGTTCTGATCCACGGCCAGGAAGACGGCACCGCCGAGTTGCTGCATGAAGAACATCAGTGCCATGCCGATTGGAACGTCCGCTTTTGAAAGCACAGTCTGCGCGGCCAAGTTGGACGTCTGGAAGCCACAGCCATTTCCCAGGCCATAGAGCACCTGGTAGCCCATCCAGTAACTGTGGTTGGAGCTCGGGGTCAGGGTCGAGAGTAGGCCGGCGCCGACGGAAGCGAGAACTGGTGCCACCAGCATGGCCGGGACGTAGTACCCAATACGCTGCGTCACAGCAGCTGATATAATTCCCATGATGACCAAGGCTAGGACCAGTGGAATGGTGCTAAGTCCTGCCTGGGTGGCAGAGTCTCCCTTGACGACTTGAAACCAGATGTTTAAGTAGTATACAATGGACATCATTGCCCCGGTAAACAGAAAGATAAATAGCATGCTACCAGCTATCGAGCGGTTCAGGACGATTCGCATTGGTATCATCGCCGTTTCAGGCGTCAAGACCTGCAGTATAATAAATGCCACGAAGAGGACGGCAAACGTGACGAAGAGACCGATCATAGTGGGTGCTGACCAGGCGTAGGTAGTACCGCCCCATTCAAGAGCGAGGATGAGACTAATGATCGAGGGAACGAAGAGACAAACACCTAGCGGGTCAAGTCGCTTAACCTGAGCCTTGATACCTTTCTGGGGAGCCGGCGGAGCCTGGGAGTGGAACAAGACTAGCACTGCAACTAGCGTGAACCCTCCGATGGGGAGGTTGATATAGAAACACCATCTCCAGGTTCTGAATAAAGTTAGATGGAAAAGCCCATGGGTTAGGCAGTATGGGTGACCTACACATTGTCCGTAAAAGCGCCACCAATGATTGGGGCCACCACAGATGACACCGCAAAGACCATACCAGAAATAGAGGTGAGCATAGGACGCTTGCGGAGAGGCACAAGCGAGACGATGATCATCATGGCTCCAGTGAAGATGCCAGCCGAGCCTACCCCAGCAATTGCACGACCGATTATGAATGCCGTGGATGTCGGCGCCGCTCCACAAATAACTGAACCGACCTCGAATACGACAATGCAGGAGATGAAAGTCCATTTCGTTGAATAAAGCTGGTAGACCCGGCCAAAGAGGGGGTTAAAGGAGGCAGCCGTCAACATATAAGCACTTCCATACCAACCGATATCGTTGATTGCGTGGAAATCGTCGGTGATAGATGGGATTGCAGTAGCGATGATTGTCCGGTCCTAGAGTATGGTATCAGCCAAGGGCCATGAATGCCAAGTTGCAGAAAGACCTCTTACCAATGCAACTAAAAACATTGATAGATAAACTCCCAGCATAATCAGCCAGAATTGAGGTGATAGGGGTTGGAAATCCTTTTCAGCATCGGCAGAATCGCCTGGCTGGGCTGGCTTGGTCTCGTCGGCAGAAGACATGGTGTTGACGCAACTCGGGGAGAGGGAATGCTTGTATTGGCTGTATTTGATCCATGACTGGGATATTGTCTAATATTTATATCCATTTTGACGATTCAGCTCCTATTCCGAATCCGGGATCCCTTCGGGGGTTTGAAATGCTGTTGTTTGGGTTGTGCTGAGTCGACGCTCCCTCTCGGACGCTTCTACTGTCCGAGAGTCCTGCTGAGTCATCTCCACCGGGCACTTCCAATCCCCGCTAGTCGTCTCTCTTCGTTCTTTTCCATCGCCCTCGTCTCTTGTTTATTTATACTCCATAGTCTCTTGTTTGAATTTCATTTCCCGGTGTAATCAATTTCCTCCTTCCGTTGTGCTCACTTACTCTCTCTTTAGAACACTCCGGACGGTGTGCATTATGTCCGACTCTCACCCCGACAAGTCTACCCGAGTGTTGTCGTGTGTGCTTTGCCAGCAACGTAAGATTAAATGTGACCGCACCTTTCCTTGCACAAATTGCATCAAGTACCAAGCTCAGTGCGTTCCTGCTGGCCTTCTTCCCCGTCCTCGGAAACGTAGGTTCCCGGAACGTGAATTGCTGAACAGAGTGCGCCAGTACGAGACTCTCCTCAAGCAGCATGATATCGAATTCAACCCGCTCCACAGCGAACCGCCAAAGGAAGCCAATGAACAGCAAAAGAGACGGAGTGTTGAACCCGAGGATTGGCTGCCTTCGTCCTCTGAATCACCCCGACCAAAGCTGTCAAAGAAGTCATATGATGCCAAGTATAAGCTCTCCTCCAGGTTCTCTCGCAAACTGCTAATCTTTGACAGGGATTTCTGGAATGCGATGAACCAAACGGTATGATTGGATTGGACCCAAAGGATCTCCATCACAGATAATGACGACTGAAATAGTGCCCTCAATCTGACGACGAGGCCGACTCGCCCCCACCTACGATGACCGAGGAGGTTGTCAAAAAAGCATGGGACCAGGGATCTGGGCTTTGTGACCCTCTATTTGGCGGCAGGGCCGACCAGATCGATGTTTCATCACATCACCCGGAGGTATCACAGATTTTCCGCCTTTGGCAGGTATACCTTGACAACGTCGACCCTCTACTGAAGATCACACATACGCCAACCCTACAAGCGCGCATCATCGAAGCTATTACCAACTTGAAGCAAATCAGCCCTCAGCTGGAGGTTTTAATGTTCGGAATATATTGCATTGCAATTGGAAGCCTAATGAGTGATGAGTGCCAGGAGCTCCTTGGTGCTCCGAGAGAAGAACTTCTCTTTCAATACCAGCGTAGCTGCCGGGAGGCCTTGGTACGCTGTGAGTTTTTACGGTCCGACAAGCTCGATTGTTTGACCGGCCTATACTTCTACTTGGTGCGTTTACTGGGATCGATGCTGTTTTTATACGCTGACAATACCAGGTGTCCTTGCGACCTGTACTTGGAGACCCTCGCACATTGTCCTCAATGCTTGGCATCGCAGTTCGCTCAGCCCAACGTATGGGTCTGCATAGCGAGTCCGCCTGTTGTAGATATCCTCCATTGGAAGCGGAATTACGTCGAAGACTCTGGTGGGCCCTGGTTCTGTTTGATACGCGAGTTGCAGAGATGGCGGCCTACAGGACTACCAGTCTCACCCCCCTTTGGGACTGCAAGATTCCCAGCAACGTGAACGATTTTGATTTACAACCAGAGATGAAGGAGGCGCCTGAGCCCCAGGGCCAGTCATCAGAGGCCGTTTTCGTCGTCGTTCGGTCCGTTATGGGCGACTTTTTGCGGAACTCTTCGTTTCACCTAGACTTTACGTGTCCGCCCCTGAAGGCTATCGCGAGGGATGTTCGCGACAAATCTAACCCAGAGGCTAGTGAACTGGATACACTAGAAAACCTGCTAGTGCGGAGATACCTTCGATATTTGAACCCCGATAACCCGCTGCATTTTATAACCCTCTGGATGACGCGTGGTATGTTGGCGAAATGTCGTCTGTTTGACTATTATTCCAAGTATGCTGCTGGGAGCTATACCAAGGACCAGCGCGACACGGCCATCTCCTTTGCGCTCGAAACCATCGATTGCGATACCAAAATTCTCCTGAACCCATCAGTCAGTCGGTATCTTTGGCTGGTCCACTTCCACTTCCCTTTCCCGGCTTATATTCATATTCTACAAGACTTGCGGAGACGGCCTCTCAGCCAACACTCAGAGAAATGTTGGGCCTCCATGAGTGACAACTTTGAAGGTCGCTCCCTCTTGCTCCATCGCATGTCCCCACGGCTACTTGTCAGCGCAATGACTGCTGCCCTTTTCCAGGCTTGGGAGGCAACCGAGTCGGCCTTGAGGCAGTCTGGACAGGAACCAGTCACACCAAAGATTATAACGATAGGGAGGGAGTTGGTGGCTCTAAATCAGGCAAGCCAGGCCGCAGAGAAGCCGTCGAGCGGTGGCTCCGCTGTCTGGCCGACTTCGATGAACCCCGATCCGCCATCGCTAATGGGCATGGGCGGCGCACACGGTGGATCTGAGATGTGGATGCCTTTTGACTTACCAGCACCGATGTCTGGAATTAATATCCTCAGCCCGTCTGACTGGTCACTAATAAACTGGGGGATGTAGTCCATCCGTCCAAGAGCGTTGAAGCGTTGCCAGTCGCGACGGTTGGGATGGTGCAATTCTCAGCTACGAACATCACAAGCCATCAGAATTAGCGTAAGTCTGGAAGTATTCTCATTTCTCATTTCCTGAAGATTGGGATTACGTTTGCGCTCAACCCTGCCTTGCGGGATCCTGAGCTGGCTTGTTCTTAAGGTATTCGTCCAGCTCTCCCATGACCTCCGGCGTCAATTTCGGCAGCAATTCAAGGCTCTTGACATTATCGACCACCTGTTCTGCCCGTGACGCTCCAGTAATTACGGACGACACATTCTCGTTTTTCAGACACCAGGCCAGTGCAAGCTGCGACAGCTTAACCCCGAGCTTGTCCGCCAATGACTGCCAAGTGTTAGTGAAATGATAGGGTCGTATGGACTGTCAGAACGTACCTGTATGCCGGCAATTTGCTTGACATTGCCCGCCCACTGGTCACTTTCCCAGGTATCCCGTGCCCCACGGGCGAAGTTATCCTTGCTCTCCGCGAACCGTGAGCCGGGAGGAGGCGCGGAAGCGTTGTTATACTTCCCACTGAGTAGACCCATCTTCAACGGTGAGAACGTTGTGAGACCAATTCCGAATCTTGAATACAGCCGCTGGTACTGGCCTTCGACCTTCTCGCGGTCCAACATGTTGTATAGCGGTTGCTCTACAATCGGTGCAATCAGACCAAGTGACTTAGCAATACCACAAGCTTCTGCGATTTCGTCCGCTGACCACTCTGACGTTCCCCAGTAAAAGGCCCATCCCTTCTCAATCACAAAGTTGAATGCCCGTACCGTCTCCTCCATCGGGGTTAATCGATCGGGGCGGTGGGCGTAGATGATGTCCACATATTCTAGTTGAAGTCGCTCAAGCGACGCTTTGGTACCCTCGATAATATGTTTGCGCGATAGTCCGTGGTTGTTGATCAGGATTTCACCGTTGGCCAGACCCCAGTTCAGCTGATGTTGTGTTATTTTACACCCAACTCGTTTCCTGATTCTCGGAACTCACTTTCGTGCTAATAACGATGTCGCTCCGCTTCCACTCAAATCTCTTAATTGCCTGGCCCATAACGATCTCGGATTGGCCTCCAGCGTAACTTCGATCGTCAGTTTTCGTACACTTTGAGGGACTAGTCGGTCTACCTTTCGGCGGTGTCAAAGAAGTTGATACCGCAGTCGTATGCCTGTTTCATACATTGGAATGTGATCTCTGAAGTCGCTCCGTTAGCTTCGTTGCTCTCTCGGGTTGAAAATACGAGAAAGTGTACCGTTGTCGACATGGCCACCGAAGCTACGTAAAACGGCAGTTAGACCAGTCTTCCAATGAATCACGGACAGTAGCTCACGTTAGCCATCCACCCAGGCCCAGTGCAGAAACATGCAATCCGGAGTTGCCAACACGGCGGTATAACATATCCTTGTTTTTGTTGGGCCACGCCATCTTAGTCGGAAACGCGGGTACGGTCGATAATCAAATATTTTGGACAATTGCCTTCCACTGTGGGCACTCGCCCTATTTAACGCCATTGCTGTTGAATTTGATCTATCTGGTACGGTGTAGATTAATGGGCCTCGGAGAAAAATTCGGAGGGGCTGAGCTGGTCGCGACGAGGGGCATGGTTCTCCGGCGGGCCAGCTCCAGAGCTTCCTCTACTACGGGAGTACCTCGGCGAGTCGCAACTGACGATCAACTGGCGAGGCCCTGGACAGCCAACCATATTGAGGGCAGTTGCATGACAGCCCAGGCACCGCATGAGTCAGGAAATGGCATTGCATGCGGGGTGGGCCCAATAGGCAATGGCGTATTGAGTGGGGGGAAAGACGCCATTGTTACCTCCATGCAGAATCCCAGACACGTCCAATCACCGCACAAGCCCGCAGCTCGCTCTGTCACTGCAATGTTTGAGGGGGCGATTGTCTCGAAACTCCGCAAGTCCTCCATTTCATCTGCGTAAATTCCGCTCGCGATGATCCGAAGAGGCGCAACGAATCCTTCCAGGGCCTGCCTGACCAGGCAAGCTTGCGATGGTTGCAAAGTGCGCAAGGTTCGGTGTGGTGGAGGGAATCCATGCAAGCCGTGTCTGAATGCGCGCATCCAGTGTTCCTACAATCGCACCCAACAAACCCGAGGGCCGCAGAAACTGCGCGCCGCAACGAGACATCTCATCGAGCAAAGCCAGCGGAATGACCGTCGTGGACGTCCTACGTCTCCGGAGCACAACGAAGCAACCTCAGAAAGGTTTGTCCAGTTTTATGCGCTGGCGATCTTCCATTCAATTCTAACTTTAGTTCAGCGCAAGGTTACCAGCGAATGCCCTGGTATCACTGCTGTATATCTACCACGTTCGCATGTACCCTGTCTGGCCGATTGTCCATGTCGAAAGTTTGATCGCCGCCCTTCAAGGAGACCCTGAAGGCCAGGACTATGAAACGAGAGCACTCGCCACCGGATTGGCGGCTGCGACAGTTGCGCAATTGCGGCTTGGTGAGAACTTTATCTCAGATCAATCAATTACAGCGAATGCCCTCGCTGCCGAATGCCTGGAAACTCGCAGAGCCTTTGACTATCGCTCACGAGTCAACTTGAACAACATCCGCACTGCGTTTTTCCTCCACGTGTACTACGAGAACCAACAGCCCGGGGGAAGCGAGTCCATATTATACCTGAGGGAGGCAATCACCATGGCGCAATTGATGTATCTACATCGAGAAGCGTCATACATTGGCCTATCGGTTGAGGAGCAACAAATTCGTCGTCGAGTGTTGTGGTTATTATTTGTCACCGAGCGGTAAAGGGAATCTACCCGTCTGTTCTCACATTGCTTCTAATAATCTGTCTTCAGTGGCGTCTGCATCCTCCACAAGCTCCCAGTGGTTCTCAAAACGGATACAGCAATGCCGGAAATCGATACGAATGACGAACCGCAGGTGTTGCCAGCTTTTCTGAAACTCCTGGCATTGTTTAGGCTTTTCGAACAAACACGGATGTTTAACATCGTTGAAGACTACCACCTCGGATTGAGGCCGTCTATTGGCTCTGTGAAAACCACGGACACTACATTCGACGAGATACTCCAAGACAGATTTCGTGATGGCGCTGGGGCTTTGGATCTGGCCTCTGATGTACAAAGGGCGGACCTCTGCGTCACAAGACACTGGATGCGTATTTTGACATGGAAGGCCCTATCAACCAACTCTGGTGGTAGCTCACATGTAGACCAGCTCCACCACTCGCCCACCTTTCCGTTGCTGGTCGCGAGGGATCTTGTCAGCGTGGTCTGTCGACTACCACGAACCGCGCTCCAAGCCCATGGACTGGGAATGGTAAGACTCGTTCCTTATCACAAGTTCGATTCCACGGCTGACACCTGTGCAGCAGATGAAGTTGCACGAAATTGCCAACTCGCTTGTGGATGCCGTGACCACAATGCCCATGCTTACGCAGATATCGAAATGGGACCAGGAATCACGACCAAGTAGCCTCCTTTCTCATCTCCACTCCCTTTTGTCAGCCTTCACAGATGGGGGAAACAGTGCCCTAGTGGATATGCTGTACCGCAAAATGGCTCATGCGCATTCTGTGGTTTCTTCGACTATTCCGCCGTTGCTTACTTGTATTCGTCCTGTTCAGAATCGCAATTGTGAAAGCCAGAGCACTATCCGGGTTCAGGGCACCGTGCCAACTATCTGGGAGGGAGGCTCTTCTGCCAATGACGCCGCTGATAATGCAGCCGACTGGCTACGTGATGAAGGAGCTCCTGGTGGATCTGGGCATGAAGTTAATCAGACCGGTCCGCGGGCCCCTGATGGGACCACCGATGCGGCCACGGCTTCCGTACCATTGGATTTTACTGACCAGCAGCTGGGCAATCCATGGAGCTATCTTCAGTCGAGCTACGACCCTTTAATGTACCCCCCTCCCCAAGATTTCGGTACAAATGCAAGCGGGCTTAGTATTCCGGCAATTTCGGGTTCATTAGATATACGCTCACTCGATACAGTCTTAAATAACGTCATCTTTGATACTTCTCAGAACCAGTTGCATCCTGGCCCCTATTTCCCTATTGCCAATGTTCCTGGCGATGGACATCCCCAGGTTAATATTTGAAGCGGAAATCCAGTCGCTCGTTGCCCTCCTTCTCGCGCTCAGCCAAGTCCGTCTGGTATTCAACGCGCTCTGTTGGTGACATGGCCTCCCATTTTCGCTCCTTCTGACGGTTCAAATGCCTAAGGAACTCACGCTGGGCCACGAAGACCACCAGTGACAAGGCACAGATGGCAATCAATACTTTGTTTCCCGTGTAGTAGTACGGAGAGTCCCAACTCCGGTAAATTTCTGCTTTCGGTCAGTTTCTTTCTTGTGTCATGGGATGCTGGGACCTACGTGACGATATCACCGACCCAACCTGGACAATGACGTTATACGTCGCAGCGGTGATAGCCCGCTTTTTGACATCAAAGGTATTCTCCGATATCCAGGCTGAGACAATTGGATGGAAATATGGGTACCCCGAGATCATTGTTGTGACGGTAAATCGCCCCCAGTTGTATCCATGGTCAGGAAGACCAAGCAGGGTCGCCAGCAGCGGCAGGGACCAGAACTCGCCAAACACGCAATGAAACGTGCGCTCCCCGAAGTATTCGCTACTCTTGGACAGGATAAGCATGAGGATGATCTGGAGTGCGGCGGATGGGATTGTCAACATGTTCGACTCGAAGGTGGTAAAACCAAGTCTCTTGAGCGTCAGGGACAGATATCCCTGGACAGGGCCCTGGGGAATATACGACACGAGGCCGATGAAATACAACCCCCACATAGACTTGTCCTTCCATGCGTTGAGGACATCGCGCAGGGTGGCCCGCTCATGCAGTTCAGTCAGGCCCTTTGACGGGTCATCGCGGAGAAGGCGCTGGACGGCGTCAGTACTTATAAATTGGAATGTTTTGGGCGACGTACGTTGATCATAATCACTTCCTCGCGCTCCGAGTACCATGACCTCGGGTATAAGACACTTTTTGTTCTCGTTGGCGAACTGGGGAGGTAGAACATGGCAAACAGCCCAATAACAAAGGTTATGAGACCGTCAATTAGGAACAGCCAAAACCAACCAGGCTTCCCCTTTGCTCCTCTCATCTCGAGGATTCCCGCGGCGAGCAAGGATGAAATGATACGCGCAACCTGATGGGTATGTTAATTACGTCGTGCAGTTAGGGCAAGGCAAACATACGTTCAACGTCGACCAGAAGAAAGCCAGTCGGACAGAGAGCTCCTTCGTCTTGTAGAAGTAAGTCGCGAACAAGATTGTGCCGGGGATAAATCCTCCCTCGAATGCTCCTATCAGTGCTCTTGTCGCGTAGAAGGATGGCCTGTCTGTCATCCACGACTGTGTCCAGGAGACCAAACTCCAGAGGAGCATCAGCGTGGGCAAGACTCGTCGGAAGCCGAAGCGCTTGATTAGCAACTGTACAGGGAACTCTGCTGCCAGGAAGCACATGAGCTGGATAGTATTTCCCTATAGATCCCAGTTAGCCTAGCCTTGGCTCTGCCTCAAGCTCTCACATACATTGTTGTAGTCGTCGGTGGTCATATTCAGATCATCCAGGAACCTGTCGGTCAACGCATTGGACAGATTGCCCCGGTCCAGTTGCAGGCCAAAGAACTATTCACGTCAGCCACATTCATCACTGTGGTATTCATGGTCTTACCATCAGACACAGCCAGGTCATGAGCATCAAGTCTGTCTTCATAACAACCTTCTTCTCCTCTTTCTCCGACCACGACGCAGTGGGATCGAACCGGTGATGACCCTCGTACGACTCATGCGGAGGAGTCACCCCAGCGAGGTTCTGCTGTCCAACAGCAGCCGACGCCTTTGGCGACTTATCATCCTCGTGAGCATGAGCAGTCAGGGAGCTTTTCGCGCTCTGTTCAATGTCAGCCATGGCTGCAGGTAGGTCTTGTTGACAGTGGAAACTCAGGCAAGAGGAGTGCGAGAGGAAACAACGCGCGATGTGCACGTCCTTATATATACATACCCTTTTGTAGATACAGCCGACTGGGTCGACCGGCAAAGGATGAGCATTTCTCCCTGTAGTTATTCGCAATCAAGGCCTTGCGACCGTTAGGCGAAGCAGCCGGGCCCTAAACAGCACTAGGACCATTACACCACTGCAAGGCCCGAGCACATCATCGCGGAGTGGCGCTGTACTCCACGAGAGAGTTCTTTTTTGTCGCGACGATCGCACTCCTTATAAAAGTTTATATGGTTGTTTTTTTTTTTCGGCTGTCTGTTGTGAGATATTCTGTTCTACCAGGACAGTCTTGGAGGGATATACGGCACTACAAGGGTTGTTACCACCGCAGAACACCATCAACACCAAACCCCAGTCTTGAGACTCTTGTGCACGATCTAAACCAGCTTTGGAAACACGACCGGTCCATTCAAGCGGCTCTCCGAGAATTTCGCCGACGCCCCGCCGACAGCGCTACGAGCCTGGGCCATGTGCACCAATATTCCTGGATCCTGCAAGCCGGCAATATGGGGAACCCATCGATGCCAGAGAACCGTATGACAGACGCTGCTAGTGGGGAAATTGTATATGAATGTCGCCATCGCGGACTCTTATTCTCACCTCATCGTTCAAGAACCAACCTCCCTGTTAGACCACCATGCCCACCGTCATCGAGCAAAGCAGTCCAGCCCTCTTTGGAGGAAATCCCGACGCTCGTCCTCGAGTCTCGTCGCCCCTTGAGGACTCTGGGAGTCTGGATGCTTACCAGTCCCTAGACTTGACTCCTGTCATTGGCAGAGAGTACCATGGCCTCCAAGTCGCCGAAATCCTACAATCTGCCAAGCGCGACCAGCTGATTCAGGACCTCGCAGTCACCAGTAGGTTACACCTCTGCCTGCCATGTTATCTAGCTGACTCGGATAGTCTCTTCACGCGGCGTAGTGTTCCTACGTGACCAGGATGTGACACCGCAGCAGATGCGGGAGTTCATGGAGGACTTGACCCGGTCAGCAGGCTGCGTCAGTTAGCATTTCTCATTGATTTACTACCCATCTAACACTAGCCTAGCCGGAATCATCAGGTCTCCATGTCCATCCCCTCACAGAGGAAGGGAGCGAGCTGGGCGACCAGATCAGTGTCATCAGCAGCGAGAAGCAAAAGAAGGGCGGCGGTCTTACACACCAGCTCAGCGACGTGAGTAGATTCGCGTCCGCAGGCTGGCACACAGACATCAGTTTCGAGCGCGTCCCGTCAGACTACGCCATGCTCAAGATCCACACTCTTCCTGAAACAGGAGGGGATACGCTATGGGCGTCCGGTTACGAGATTTACGACCGTCTGTCGCCTGAGATGGCGTCCTTCCTAGAGCGCCTGACGGCGACCCATGATGCTACTTTCTTCCATGAGGAGGCGCGACGACTGGGAAACCCGCTGCGGAAGGGGATCCGGGGATCACCGCTGAATCATGGCGACGAGCTCACATCCATCCATCCTGTCATTCGGACGAACCGTACGTTTTAGTGAATCCTGCATTGCAGAACGGTACTAACAGACGTAGCGGTCACCGGGTGGAAATCAGTATACGTCAACAAAGGCTTTACCAAGCGTATCAACGGAGTAACCAAAGACGAGTCGGATGTACTTCTGCAGTATCTCTTCAATGTATGTCCATCGGATTTCCTTACCGTTCAAGACTAATATGTTCACAGCTTCTCACACAAAACCATGACGCTCAAATCCGCTTCAAATGGAGGAAGAACGATATGGCTATTTGGGACAACCGGTCAACCTGGCATTGTGCGACGTACGACTACGCAGAGGCTCGCAGCGGCGATAGAGTGTGTAGTTTGGGGGAAGCACCATACCTGGACCCTGCTTCCCAGTCGCGAAGACAGTCCTTGCGAGAGAAGCAGTAGCCTCTACTAGGTACTGTCATGCCGGATTAGGCAATATCAACCCTTTGCACCCTCCTTGGGGAGTATGGCGTTGCATATCAATGATGAATTATGAATTAGGAGGTCCTCCCACTCGCTCTTTCCTCAGTTATAGTCAAATCCCCGTCGATATCCAACAGGGTTCGAGCCTGACATGAGCTCCTCATTTTACCAATTTCACCGTATTAATATAGCAAATATAGCCACTCTTAACTATTATGTCTTCCGGCCACCAATTATCGGATACTGTTATTTTTCACCGCAATGCTCCACCTCCCCCTACACCGCAGATTGAAGACATTCGCTCACACAAGCACGATGCGGACCTACGCAAGTCCCTGTTGGAGGCTCTCAGTAAGATTCCCAATAAACTAGATGCCGTATTGCCGGATCTCGTGCTATGGGACGAACAAGGCCTGAAGCTCTTCGAGGATGTTACACGCTGCTCTTCCTACTACCTAACAAGGGATGAAATTGAGCTCCTCACAAAATATAGATTGCAAATCGCCGCTCACATCAATCCAAGAAGCATGATTGTAGAGCTGGGGAGTGGGTACGTTGCACACTACCCTCAGGCTACTACCATTGCTGATTGTGAATAGAAATCTACGCAAGACCAAAATCCTCCTCGATACGCTTGAAGAACTTGCCCGCCCGGTTGATTACTACGCCCTCGATGTCTCCCACCCCGAGCTCCAGCGAACCCTCGATCCGTTAGTATGTCAGTATAAGCATGTGCGGTGCTCCGGGCTACTAGGAACATACCATGATGCCCTCAAATGGTTACAGAGTCCGCCGAACAAGGATCGACACAAAGCAATATTGCACCTTGGGTCGACACTGGGAAATCTCGACAGGAAGGACGCAGCGAAGTTCCTGTTCGACTTCGGTCACATCCCTAATTCCTCCATCCTGCTTGGCTTGGACGGCTGCAAGGATGAGCAAAGGGTCAAGGAAGCATATAATGACCCAGAGGGGCGAAATCACAAGTTTATCATGAACGGACTTGTATCCGCCAACAAAATTCTAGGAGGGGAGATTTTTGACCTTAAAAAGTGGGTTGTTGACCGCGCCTGGGCAGATCAAGCAGGGGTACACTATCAATATTACTACCCCTCTGGTGTGACATCTTTAAATGGAGTACGCACCGAGACTTATAATAGGCTGTACGCTGCCTGTAGCCACAAGTATGATGATGACGATCTGGAACACCTGTGCAAGGACGCCTCTCTAGTCAGGTCAGACTCGTGGAAATCTGACAACATGTATCGTAAGTCTATCACTAAGTCCCAAATCCAACGCCTGGCTAGTACTGATTTTATCCAGATCTTCTTTACCTAACCATCGACTGGGTAAAGGTTTAAATGGCTGGAATTACCTATTTTGTTCAAGCTAGTTTTTAGTAGTAGTCTTTCAATTATTGAACATGTCTGCTTTACGAAACGCTGAAAAGTAGATCTCAAGACGCGAAAGGTCCTCTAAGCCTCCGACCCAGGCCACATGCTGGTCTGGACGACATAAAACAAGGCTGCCTTCCTGTTTGTCGATTCCATATTCTTCATACGCATGGCCGCTGCCGCCTCTATGCGTGCTGTCATCGGCAAAGACCCTGTTAAAGTCCCATCCTAGTTTCTCGTCGAACGGATGGAACAGCTCGGGTAGTTCTAAGAGGTTTACCGATATTATCGGGCCTGGATGAATCAGAATCACGTCAATAGCGCGCTGCCATTCTTGGAATCCAGGCTGCTGCGAGCTAGATGCATGCTCTTGTCCCTGGAACACCTCTGCAAATTCGGTTAACCGATCAACATTCTTTCTCTGTTGTAAGTCACCAGAGAAAACCAGGAGTCTCCACGCGGCGTTGCTCGACAGCAGCTCTATCAGTTGTATCGTGCACGCAGAGGCCTGGTTCAAAACTGGAAAAGTTCCCAGCCGCATTCCTAGTTTGATATTCGCTGCTTTTGTCGATTCACCACCCTCACCACGCGAAACGAGCACATTCGGCTGATACGTTACCTCAACTCCAGACATGAACCCTGTATACCCCGCCCGTACTTTGCTGACCTCGCTTATGGAAGCTTTGTTCTCCTCATAGACATGGACTAGCCGAGAATCCATTGCCATTAGCTCCTCGGCTACCGGGTGTCTTTCGAGCTGGTACGTCTCAAGAATCTTTGGATCTGAAGCTCCTGTGATAACGGACCCCAGTTTCCATACGAGATTGTATGCATCCTGGATGGAAACATTCATGCCCTGGCCAGCTTTGGGCGAATGGATATGTGCGGCGTCACCTACGAGGAAAGCACTATAGTTGTTAGCAGCATCGAATACGAAATACAAGGGTCCCATTTACCGATGCTTGACTTGAAACTGATTGGCAAGACACTGCTTTATCTTTGTAAAGTCAGCCTCCATCTTGTATTAAGCGTGACGGTCATACAGGATACAAGGACCACCAGTCGCAATGTTTGTACGTCAGGCTGTACGGGTGCATAGCACGTTGAATAAGCTGAGTCAGTGCATCTGGCGTCTCGTTCGACTGATCCAATGCCTTCTTTTCCAGGCCCGAGTCGCCCTATAGTTAAATATAAAACCGAACTAGGCGGTTCTCTCTGGGCACTATCATTATACTCCCGTATTCATCGGAATGGATGACACAAGTCTGGCGGATATCAGCTATAAATGTTAGACTGTATTCTTGTTGTGTTTTAAGACCACATACGAAAGTCCGTGATAGGTATAATGTCAATAACACCCCACATCGAGTCTGTCGACCTAGCCTCCAGTGGTATGTCGAGCTGTTGCCTGACGAGACTTTTGGCGCCATCGCAACCGATGATATACCTTGCGTGAATGACCTCCGACACTTGTGATACATGCTCCTTGAGGTCTTCCGGCCGAAGTAGATGCATCATTCTATCTATCTTCAGCGCCTTCGTTTCCACGACTACAGGGTGAGTATCATTATCGTCATCAGTGAAATAAACCCTCTCTGCGCGCTTCTGTCTTTCAACCCGAACCCGACCTCGCTCCTCCAAGTAGTCAATCATTACCTGCTCTACCTCGCCCTGATTCAGCGATGTCTGCGCGAACCTGGAGAGACCCCCAGACTGGGACTGCACGCGCTTTTGGCACTCCAAATTCCCCGAATCCCCATTTACAGCCTATCATCACATTAGCTCGCAGTTCTCCCAGGCCAAACAGATATATGAGGAAAACTACCCACCCAGTAACTCATCTCCACCTCCTGCACGCCCTTCCGCAGAATCGGATCGGCAATGCCAAAACTATCAAAGATCTCCAGCGTGCGGCTGTGGATTCCGTCTGCATGGCCGGTCTCTGTTCGGTGCGGCTTCTGGTCAATAATCCGCGTCGAAATTCCGCTGAACTGGCTGGCCCAACATGCGGCCATGAGCCCTGCTGGGCCGGCGCCGATGATTAGCAGGTCTGTGTGGGATGTTCGCAGCACCATGGTGAATTAAGGTAAAGTGTGGTCATGATGGTTAATATGGCCTACATATGTAAACTTAGCAAGATCTCTTGAGTATGGTACGTATTGCACTGTCATATCATCAATTTCCTGTTTTGCTAGAGGTGGTGCTGTCTAGGCAGTTAGGGCATCATGATGTATGCAATGACATCACAACAACGTGAGATAACAAAGCAAACCAGTAAACAACAAGATTATATCTATTATTAAACACGTCTAGAATCTTAGAAGACCCTTCACATGTATTTTTGCATCATGATGTAGCCAGCGTATGTGGCATGGTTGCTGGCTATCGTATATATGTCCTGTCTCCTGCTTTCAACACGGATTATAAGTTTATACCATTCAGCCATAAAGATACCAATTGAGAATAAATGTCCTTTTATTATCGCACAATGTCCCCGTCAAACCCCCCTGATCCCCATGTCACCAATTCAGCCGATGCAATGGTAAACGGCGATCACCCCTCCACAAACGAAGATATCCCCGTCATATCCAAGCACTGCACCGTAACATCCCAACGCATCCCAGCAACATCAATACCCACAGACATCGAAAAGCCGGGCGTCGCGCGATGCAATGTCGTCGAAGGAGACAATTCGCCAGACTCCATGAAACAATTCCACGAATTTGTAAATGGGCCCTACATCCATTAAAACACCAGCCACCATCCATGTTAATATGTGATAGACACCACTGCAACAACACATCCTCTTCTGGGACCGCGACCGCGACGGCCAAATCTACCCCCTCGACACATACACGGGCTTTCGCGATCTAGGATTCAACATCCTCTTCTCCCTCCTCGCCATGCTAATCATAAACCTGAATTTCTCGTACCCGACTCGGCTGGCGCACTCGGTTATCCCGGACCCAAGAGTCCGGGTATACGTGGACAGTATATACAAGGCGAAGCACGGGTCCGATAGCGGGACGTTCGATGCAGAGGGGCGGTTCGTGCCGCAGGCGTTTGAGGATATGTTTGCCAAGTATGACTGTGATGGCGACGGGGCTTTGACGTTTCGCGAGTTGTTTGAGATGATGCATGGGAATCGGTGTGCGGTGGATCCATTTGGGGTATGTCCAGTCAATCTTGTCTTCTGGCCATCTTGGTTTTTAAAGGCAATGTGTTAATACTTGTTTAGTGGGGAGCTGCGTTCTTCGAATGGGGATCGACGTGGCTGCTCATTCAGAGAGAGAGTAAGGTGTACAGGGAGGATCTACAGGGTGTATATGATGTATGATGGTTTGGTTTGCTGGCTTTGTGCTACCTGTTGCCTATGGTTACGCTAACTGAGTATAGGGTTCTATCTTTTGGAAGATCGCGAACGCGAGAAAGTCTGGTAAAGGGTGGTCCCAGGGTTTTGGGATAGGCGGCGATGGTTTCCTGGGAGGCGTCAAGGTGGCCTGAGTCGCCTCCGTCTTAGGAACCTAATCGCGGCTGCCACGTGCAGACATACTTCGAACTGCTTGAAGTATGTATTTATGCCCGAGGGCATTGTACATAGACCGAATCAAGGAGATTCGATGGATTGTATGGTAATCATAAATAGTGACTCCATCTCGAGTCGAACCTAAATCGGGTTCTTGTAGAGAGGGATCTCATCATACGGCGTTTGGATGGCAGGGTGGACCGTCATGTTGTGCGGGAGATTCATATACGGTTCACCAAAGGCCGGCCCCTCCGTAAATTCTGTCTCTAAGCTTGGCGAAACTGCAGTAGTCGAAGTCACGCTGGAGCTGCGCGAGACTCGTTCAGGCGAAAACATGTGTACATCTGCAAGGGCGGTTGGCCGGGGCCCTGGCCCGAAAAATAGGCGGTTGTAGATGCTAGTGCAGACCTCCCACGACCGGCGCGATGGTACACTGATCGACCCAAGGCTGCGCAGCCACTCCAGTCCCTTCTCCAAGTGCAACGTGATATGGGAGGCTCCGTCGGCGTGGAACCGAACACAGAACTCCATTTCGATCAGCAGCACGGTAATAGCCTGCATGAGATAATGCAGCACACACCACCATGGGGACACTTGGACTAGCCAAAGCGCATCCGTCTTATCAGGCAGCAGATCTAGTAGCTCGCAAGCAGAGTCAATGCATATGCTTGCTATCCGCTGCTGACTGAGCGCTGAGGCTTCAGTAGGAGACCGTTGTCGTTCCGAGCGACACAGCGACGGCCGACTGAGAGTTATACGCAAACTATAAAACCGGAAAGCCAAACTCCAGCGCTGTCGCTCGAAATCTGTTGACTGGGGGTGGAACTTAAACTGGAATACATAAGGAATCCTGCTTAGCCACTCGTCGGACTCTTGGACCAAATCCATAATAGACGCGCTAATCGTCAGCCAAGGACGACGCGCAAATCCAGGACTATATAGTGAGTCGATCGCGCGGCGCATAATCACGGTTAAGTCAACGAAGTAGAAGAAGTAAAATGAGTTGCTGGGAGAAATGTCCATCGGGATCGGCAGGGGCTCCTGTCCCATAACCCCATGACCTAGAGCGGATGAATCCCATCCAGGACTAACGCGCCGCTGAGAAGTCAACCCCTGCATGTAATCGGTGCGCGCCCTAAAGTCCATTAGCAGACGCGAAGCCACTGGTTCACGGAACTGCTCCTCATCGAATGGGATGGGCAGCGGGGTGGTGCTGTATTTGTCCGGCGCACTTGTCGGGCGACCGGTCATGATTGAGAGGGTATTTTCAAGAGTATATATTGACCACCATACCCGGTATCTAATTTCTTTAGATAAGTTGGATGTTTCTTTGCTCTCGCTGCGCAAGTTGACGCCCAGGGCGATGGCCGAGCGAACCGAAACGCCACAGGCTCTCCAGGAGCGGTTGATATGGCCGATTGCCATTAAAAAGAATGCGGTGAGTCCTTCGACCTGGACTTGCTGTAGATTTGGGTGTTCCAAAAGCTGACTCTCGGTGAAGTTGAGCTTGCGCGCTCTTGTAAAGCAGGTCATGGGACTGTCCGCCTCCGCCACCCATGGCTTTGAAACTAATTGCGCGAACTTCGAACCGAGTGCAAATACTAAATTCAGAATCGTGAGCCAGCGCTTAGTCGGCTGGATGTCTAGTCGTGTATAGTACATTTCATACTGCTGCATAAAAGGTATCTTTGCGATGATCGGAAACGAAGGATGAACAGTAAAGAAATAGCAGTCCAGCAGCTTATCGGCGATATGGCGGGGCGGTCGTCCATACGGATCGATGCTTGAATCCAGTACCAGCTCCTCATCGTCAAGGAAATAACAGACCGATGTTAAGGACTGGGATTTGTTCGACGCCTCGGTGTCCAAAAAGGGCGTATCTTTTTCTAGAACCTGGTACAACTCTTTGATCCATGACATCTCTGACGGGCCACCCATGAATCCAATAGCCTGTAAACCTTTGTCCTTGTGAAAATCTTCCTGGATATACTCGATTCCGAACGAGTGCGTTGAAGAGTGCGTCGCATGATCTGGGAGGGGTAGATCCGATTCTGAACTAACAAACTGTTCAAATTAGCCGCCGTTCATAACCAAGGCGGGAGATAAAGCATACCTGAGCTCGCGTCCGTGAAATCAGGCCCTTATCCTGACTATCCACGCGCGGCTGAAGCTCCTTCAAAAGCCGATCGTAAGCCTGCACCTGCCTCTCCAGTTCGTGAAGGCGCTTCTCCGTAACCTCCCGCTTTCCATCCACATAGACGCACTGTAGGTCCATGCTGGTACAGCGACCACAGGGATTCTGTCCATTGCATTTCGTCTTCTGCTCGCGGCATTCAATACAAGCCCGCTTGACGCGGTGATTACCGTGTGACCGAAGCTGCGGCACCCGGGGGATAGCGATTTTGGAGGTAGGCGGCGAGGGCTCTGAAGGAGTCAATGGCATTCCTGAGGAAGCCTGCGTTCTACCAGACGAGGCATCTGCTGAGGGATCCGACGAAGCTGGGGGGAAGGAGACGACCCGGAAGACCCCATGATTCCCCCCGGAGCGAGGGCGTTTATTTGATCGCATGGCACGGGAGTCGGAGAAGGAAAGAATTCGAAGGAGGCGGGCATCCCGGATGTAGCAGCAGAGCATCCATCGCTTCAAACGTGAGGAGCGAAAGCAAAGCCTGGCCGGGGAATGGGAAGAGTGTGACCCAAGATTTGCAATAGCCTGATTTGAGGTGAGGTTGCTGCCGGCGGTCGCAGTCGATGCTGATTGGCGGGCCGTCGCTTCCGAGACTTCTCCGCGGGTCAAGCCGGCTGACTTGCCAGCCAACCGGCGCCGCTTTTTACTCCCAGCTCGTTTCATTCGCTCTCTCACTTCTACGAAGACTTCCTCCAGGTTCATTCAGCAGGACCCTCCGAACCTGTCCAGTGCTATGCAGATTGATAGATGATACGCCCCTCCTTTCCTCAAACGCAGTCCCGAGCCAGACCGACGGGTTTTGGACAAGTCCAGATTACGGGTAGAGTGGCGACGACTAACACAGTCCATTGCATATTTACATTCCAGACTCAACTAAGGTACAATATTGACTTCCCCGACAACGGCGTCTACCATCTGCTGACTCGCCCCAAGATACTGTAGCGGATCGCACAAACTAGCGAGTCGATCCGCGGCAAGGGCCCCGCTGAGATCGGGGTTCTCCTGCAGTACTTCGAAGAGGCTCCGGTTTCCTTCAATCGCTGTCTTGCAAGCTTCATAGACAACGTCATGGGCCTTTTGCCGACCGAGCACCGGCGCCAGCCCCATCATGACCGCTTCCCCGACGATGAGTCCTCGCGTGGAATGGAGGTTGCGACTCATCGAATCCACCTTCACCACCAGTCCACCCATTGCAAAATTCGTCTGATGCAAAGCGCCCACTGCAGTAATGAAGGCTTCAGGAATGGCCACCCATTCTAAATGCCAAGGGCCAGAAGCACGCTCAAAATCTGTCACCATGGCATCTAGCCCCAGGCTAGCATTAGATCGGAGCAGCTTTGATGCCGCGAGAATGACCTCGCTCGAGATTGGGTTACGTTTCTGGGGCATGGTCGACGAAGCTCCACGATGGGGCACAAAGGGTTCCGAGACCTCGTCAAACTCGTTCGACGACATGACGATCAGATCGAGGGCGATCTTGCCTAACGTGCCCCCAATCAGTGCAAGGAAATTGAGGATCTCAGCGACTGTGTCACGGGCAACGTGCCAAGTGATCAATGGATCTTTCAATCCTAGTTGTGTGGCAAGCTCAGCGCGTACCCGGAGACCAGTATCGGCGTCTTGAAGCGACGCCAGCGTGCCCGCCGCGCCTCCAAACTGGACTAGTAAGCACCTCCGCTGGATTTCTTGTAAACGCTCTTGGTGGCGCAGGATACCCGACAGGTAGACAGCGCATTTATAACCGAAAGTACACGGAAGGGCGTGTTGAAGGTGAGTTCGACCGGCCATCGGTCTGGCTTGTTAGCGTAAAGTTCAATCGACAGAAATATATATAAACGTACGTATCGCGATATTTCTCTGCCAACCCTTTCAATACACCGACCAGCGTCTGCAACTCTCTCCCTACAAGCTCCAAGCCACGCTTCATCTGTAGCATTGAGGCGTCGTCCATGATGTCTTGCGTGGTAGCGCCCCAGTGGATATACTTGGCCATCTCCCCGGGCGTCCCCTCAACGAGCTGCTTAACGAGCGGCAGTACTGGATAACCAACAATGTCCGTTTCCTGAGCCAGGCGCTCAAAGCTGGCAGGCCATTAACATTGTTAAAATCAAAAACAAAGAGAATTGAATACCATACTCTAAGTTTATGTTCGCACAAGCACTGGTGATTGCCTCGCCCGCAGCAGCAGGAATCACACCAACGGCTGCCTCCGCCCGCGCAAGAGCAGCCTCCACCTCAACCAGGAACCCCGCGTAGGCGTCATCGGTGAAAATGTCGCGCACCTCCTGGGTGCCAAATAGGTTTCTGAAGACGCGCGAGTCGAGTGCTGAAACGGCCATTTTGGAGATTGTATGTTGTGACAATGGAGCATGTTGACCATGGGCAGTGCTGGGCCTGACTGGTTATTTCTACTTCATTTGCTGCCTCAGGCTGCCACTGTGCTGATCGGGATTGTGCTTCTGCCGACACTAAAATCCCCACTCATAGAGTACAAGTTTAGTTCTCTAGGTCTACAATGCTATGATAGATATGCTACGGCTGTGACGATGTTTCCTTCAAGTCGAAAATGATCTCCTCTCCAGCCAGGTAACCATTTGACCAGCACTTTTCGATGACTCTTTGGACACTCGGAGGGACATCGTCAAGAGCTGGGAATTTGTGCATATGCAATAGCTTTCCGAACCTCTCTGCTAGGCTGCTCGGCGTACAATGCATGCCCAACACTGTGTAAAGCAGTGTCCCGAGTGCAAAGATGTCATCGATCTCCCTAGAGGCATCGTCGTTACAGTCAGGCCGAGCATACCGCGTCGAATACGACACCACGGCTGGGGTGTCATCGATCCTAGATCCACCGAAATCGGCGAGTACCAAACTGCCATCTTTCCGAATCAAGAAATTATGACTCCCAAAGTCACTGTGGATGACCTTCTTGGAATTTATGAAACGGAGCGATTCAGCGGCTTGTATTTGGCATCTTCTGCGAGTTGGTGCTGGAGCATAGCACTCGAGAAACGGCCTCACTGGGTTCGCTCTGTTGCGTATTTTGACAACGCAAGATTGTCCGCAAGGGTTCCAAGTCCATGATGTTGAAACACCAGTCCATTAGGAAGGCCACTCCCCAGGCTATATTCGCCGTAGTATCGCAGGATGTAGGGATGATGGCCAAGTCGTTCATAGATACGCTTTCTAGAGATTGTAAGTTGCCGACAACTGGATGGTCAAATGTCTCTTTGATGACAAGGCCAGTGTCAGCTACCTTGATGACCTGAGAAAAGCAGCCTATGTCAGCAAGCTCTATTTGCTTGCGGTCTGCCTTTACAAGTGCTTCTGCCACGGGAAGTGGTAATATTGTCGATATCGCGACATCAAGGAGGAAAGAATAGCCTTGTGAGATCATGCGAAACGACGAAAACAACGCGTGGGCCACTCAGTCTCCACAGGGGGCGCACAAAATCCACGTGATTGGTTTATGAATCGGAATAAAGGCCAATCCCGGCACTACCGTACTTTTGGGGGTTCGAAATGAAGATCCTAGAATTAATTTACTGTGGAATATGGATGTTGAAGACGCCTGGTAAACGATGCTGGTTGGCACCTGATGACTCAAACACAAAAAGTTCGAATGAAGCAAGAGCTGCCTGCCCTTCGCTCCTTCCACAACAGTGCCTCCGCTGTACGCTGTACGCTTTATGCTATCTATGCTTCAGATTAGTCATCTATGTTGTCTTGCTGTTTCTTCTGTCGCTCTTCCGCTCGTCCATGTCCGTAGCTCCCAGTCTCAATGGATCTCCCCTCTTCTCCTTCTTCGCCATCGCATCTTCCTCGCAAACTAGGCCAGGCTTGGTAAGTCCCCTGCATCTAGGTACTGGCCTGTAATGCTTTACGTTTGATTGCTAACATTGACTATAGTGATCGGTGCCGCAAGTACGCATCCCCCGCAATGAGCTCCCTCCCCACTGCTCGGAGACCAGCTGACTTGAAACAGGAAGAAGATAAAATGTGACGGTGCACTTCCTGCTGTAAGTTTATTTACGAAGATTCTCCAGTGTCCCCGCTTACATATTAGTGCCGCAATTGCGCCAAAGCCAGCAAGCCCTGTGAAGCATCTGCGGCCTTGCAGAGGAACACTAGGGTAAGAGGTTTTGTTACGGAAGACAAGCATTTCCAAGACTTGCAAAACCAGCTGGCCCAATGTCAGCAGGCGCTTCAGACAGAGCGTGACACCGTGGCTATGTTGCGGGAACAGCTAGCACAGCAGCTCAAACCTGCGCCTTCCACCTCAATTGCTCCCGGCCTCCCAAACGAGCCATCATTTGGCGCAACTTTACTTTCGTCCTTCAGCAGGCCTGGCGGCATCTCAGATGACTCTTCCTATGTCATCAAGCACATGGGACGCATGGTTCATGACGAACTAGGTGTGGGCCGCTTCGCCGGTTCTACTACCGGTGTTCACTTTGTGCTAAGCGTCGAAGAAGCCTGCAAGCGGACACTGCCCTTTGCAGATACATTCCCTGAAGGATGTCATAGCCTTTACCTGGGCCATTCAGCCAACACTTCGGAACCCGACTCCGGTGATTCCCTACATGGAGACATTATCAAGTGCCTCAACCAACCTGTCAGCTTCTACCTGGAACAGATTGACGTCTTCTGTCGCTACTGGGAAGCATTCTGTCCCTTATTGGCGCGAACCCAGCTGGCCAAAGATATCGAAAAGCTGGTGAAAACAGTTCAAGACCATGGTCCGAGCTCGGGTACCAACAAGACTGCGCTCTGTATTCTACTTTCCATTATGAGCATCAACTGCCTAACTCGTGGGAGCAATAACCACAGTTCAGACACAGAATCTTCAGAGAGGCAGTATATCATAGTTGCAGATCGTATAAAAGGCCATCTGATCGCGCGCGCGGATATTGAATCTTTGCAGGCACTCACTATATTCGCCTTCTACCACCAAATATCTGGAAGAGCTTTGTCTCTCATCCAGCTGAATGGACATATGGTTCGGATTGCCCAGTCACTTGGTTTACATCGTCACGCTAGGCGTTTTAGATTAACAGTGTCTGAAACCGAATTGCGAAAACGACTCTGGTGGTGGGTATACATATTTGACCGAATCACGTCTATCGTCCATGGTCTCCCTCTCCTTATTAACGACATCGACGTCGACAATGACATGCCCACTGACTGCCGGCTTCACGATCTCAACGATACTGAGCTACTGCACCCTCTCCCCGGACAAACGACGCCTGTATTCTATTTCAACCATTATGTGACCATGGGCAAGAAGCTATCTTCTATCCTCCACAATCTATATACTACCACCCAGCGTCGTCAAGGGGACGTTAAGATTGAGCGGCTTGATCGGGATATGAGGGTATGGAGCCAAAATCTGGACGCCATCGAGGATTCTGGAATGAACTTAATGGTCCTTTGGTTGCGCTTACTGATTCATCTGGCCATGGTCCTAATCCACCGCCCAGGTCTCACCTTTACGGAGAATACTACTCCCGAATTTGGAACATGCCTGAATTCCTGCGTGAGATCAAGCACGGAAATCCTGCTCTTGCTCGGTGGGACAGGATCAGATACAACACTCTACTTCCATTCACTGAGCCCCATTGGACCTGGCCTAGTGTTCCAATGTGCTTTGATGCACGTATACTGCCAATGCAAGCTCAAAACCCTGAACAACCTTCGAGCCAGCGATTTCCCTTCTCTACAGCAGAGTATAGGTGCTATCTACAATGCCGTCGAACTTCTGGAAGGATATAGCCAACGGGCACTATTGTATCCTGGGAATTTCCAGCATCATTCGATAGATGCAACGATTAAAATACTGAAGGATGTGACCCTCGCTCTACAACAATCCGACCATGGCCTTGAGCTGCCGGCGGAGGAGACTTGGCTTCCTGAAGCACCTTCCTTATCCTTCGGGGGCAACTCGCTCTATGATCTTAATTATATGACGGCCATGGACTGGGCCCAGGATATTTCAGATACGTTTGGTGATTTGCCCGGCTTCCCAGCTTGAAGTATACTGAATGGAATCATTTGTCTAATTTATTTTGCGGCGATACCCAATATATCGATTCTCTGCAGCGATTCGACCAAGGTCCTGAGCTGTTGATTATCCTTGAAAGCAACTCGCTCTACGACTGCAATTAAATAGAATTTGCAGGAAATATCCTCTTGAGTATAAATTTACCTACTAGTTCACATTAATAGTCAATATCATATTAACCAAAGATATAACCGCAACAGTAAGCAGCCATAATACACCTTCCACATATATCCTCAATATCACAAGGTTTCACGAGAACTAGCGGTGTCAGAAAACCGATCACATCACTAGACTGGATGGTATCAAAGCCTAGTTTGGCGCTGGCGCTCTTTCTGGGGTCTCCAACTTTCTCCACAGTCTCCATCGGTATAAGAGCTCTATTCCGAGCACCAAAGCGTGGCTCCAATCTACCTTGGTGCCCTGTATTTTATTTTCAAAGTAATAATGTTTCAATCCAAAGCAGGCTTAGTGGGTCAATATGTGAAATTTGAAAATTTTCGATTGCGTGGCTCCCACTGTAGTAGTGAGCCGATAGAGAAATAAAGGGGAAAGCAAGAAAAGCGCAAGTAACAGATTAAGCTTCTTAATGTACATATAATAGTATTCGTGCATAGCTAAGATGCCAACATATGTCATGGTCTCTTGGCCTCAAGCCTCAAGCCTCAAGCCCCAAGCCGGAAGAGGTGGATTTAAAATACCTCCACTAGGGTTTCAATTTCCAATATCCAAGTAATTTAAAAATTCTAATATCCACCATGGGGCCATCAAGCCCCGGGCTGCCCAGCTATACCGGCCCGTTTGACAGCAGGCCGGGGTTTGCATGCAAAGGCCCTGCATTCTTAGTATGGACCTAAGTCTTTTAATACCCCAGATGTCTCCCCGGATCAGCCATGCTCATTGTGCTTTTCTGTGACACTCTTTGGCAATGGCTTCTTCCAAGTTCCTCTGGGGACTGCGTGGCAGCTCTCTTACCCTGGCTCAGCTGGCCCTTATTGTTTGCCCTTCATATGTCCTCTTCGGTTACAATCAGTCCAACCTAGGAGGTCTCGTCTCGCTATCTGACTGGATTGCCCTATTTCCTCGGATCGACACGCACACTACAAGTGGTGCACAAAAGAGTGACAATGCTACTGTCCAGGGTGTTGTCATTGCATGCTTCACACTCGGGGCCTTGCCCGGCTGCCTATCATGCTCCTATACATCAGATAAATTCGGCCGTCGTCCGGTGATTTTTGTTGGAGCTGTCTTGACACTTATCGGACAGATTCTGGAGGCATCTGCATTCCATATCGCCCAGCTAGTAGTCGGCCGTACGATTCTCGGTGTCGGTGTCGGTATGCTCAGTGGGACAGTCCCAACCTGGCAAAGCGAATGCTCAAACTCAAAGAACCGTGGCAAACACGTCGTCTTAGATGGTCTCTTCATCTCTCTCGGTTATGCCCTACAGGCCTGGATCAACCTGGGCTTCTACCAGTATGAAACCGGGCCTGTGACCTGGAGACCACCCGTTGCGCTGCCTTGCTTCCTATCCCTCGTGCTCATGGTATCTATTTTCTTCATGCCTGAATCACCTCGCTGGCTTGCGCGCGAGAACCGGGTCAGCGAAGCCCAGGACACCCTCTCCGCACTGAAAGACTCGCCAATCGATTCGCCTGAAGTCACATCTGAAATCGTCAGTATTGAGGCGTCTCTGGAGCAAACCGCCAACCACGCCGGTAGTCTCCTGGATCTATTCAGCATGGGCGAAGGCCGACTTCTGTACCGCTTCAGCATCTGTATCCTACTGCAATTCTATCAGCAGATGGCCGGCGGAAACCTCATATCAGTATATTCGACCGTCATCTTCCAACAAGGTCTTGACCTAGATGCTCAAACATCACGGATCCTATCTGGAGGAACACTCACCTGGAAGCTCCTATCCTGCTTTGTCTCATTTTTTACAATCGACAGACTCGGGCGTCGATTTGCCTTCATCGTCAGCGGCACGGGCATGGCAGCTTGCATGCTAGGACTCGCAGTGTCTACTTCATTCCCTCGATCAAACTACGCAGCGCAGATTGTCAGCGTCCTCTTTATTTTCCTCTTCAACTTCTTCCTCCCCGTCGGTTTCCTCGGCGCAAACTTCCTCTACACTACAGAGGTCGCACCAACCCGGCTCCGTGTAGCTATGTCCAGTATCTCGACTGCGAACCACTGGCTTTGGTACGTTGTTTCCTTCTATTATACGGGTTCAGAAATAACAGCTAACCATATAATGCTATTAAGGAACTTCGTCGTAACTATGATAACCCCCGTCGCGATCGAAAGTATCGGATATAAGTACTACATCGTGTATACCTGCATCGGTTTCTGCATCCCATTGTCGATCTACTTTCTCTACCCCGAGGTTTGTCTTCCACCTTACCTTTTAACATCCTGGTTCAAGAAATGTGCTAATGGAATAAAAGACTATGGGACGTAGCCTTGAAGAAATCGACCTTATATTCCGCGAAAGCCCGTCCGTGCTTGCTACCGTGAGGCATGCAAAGAAGAGACCCAGTATCCCACTTGACCAGCAACTGTCAGGAAAGGCATCGGCTGAACATGAGGAGGTGGTCGGGGAGAAAAGTGAGGTTTGATTGTTGGGTTTACTAAGACTCGCCTTGTCGAAGCGGCAGAGCCGTAAGTCCTCTCCTTGGGCGAGGGAGACTGCACTGTAATATGTAAAAGAACATGCCGCGAAAGTGTGAAATGTGATTCTGTGCTCATGTCTGTATATAGTTGCGATTCTCTATAATGGCTGAATTGAGCAACGCCGTGAACTATGAGCCTGTCGGACCTTGCATGAATTAGCCAGAGTAGCCGTGCAATCCATTATTCTCCAGCCTTTTTATCCAAGGCCCCAAAATATTCGTAGATCGGCAGCTCGATCAGAGGTCTTCCATCCGGTTTCGCGCTCGATTCGAGCCAAGTGCTTGAGAAGTAGTAGCTTCTCGGCCGGATACTCCTCAGTACTATCGACCAGGGTGGACCGGCCGTCCTTGATCATCGGCGTCGTTTGTGGAGATCCATAGGCTGAGGATAGGAAGTCCCGCGACTGATAACCTGGTGGGCTGTCGAGCGTAGTGTCCCTGTTTCTCAAGTAGGTCTGTGAGCCACTTTCTCCAAAAGCCGCTCCAGCAATATACAGTGGGTGAAGATGATTGACCCAGTTGGCACTGATGGGGTACAAGTTAGCTGGGAAATGATAGTTATTGGAATCCAAGAGCGAGAAGAACGCTTACTGTGATGGATTTGACATAGAGATCCCGGCTAGTTCGCGCGCATGCCAAATAGGATCTTCCTAGAGAAGGTTGAAAAGTGAGTTTACATTGACCAAAAACATGAACGCCTGGAATTATTGTGGCAGGCCCCATACCTTCTCCCTTGAACCAGAGCGTGGAGTTCCCCTTGCGACTACCCCTGTCTGAAGCAGCAATATGCACCCAGTATGATAAAAAGTGTTGCCGCATACTAGAAGCCCTGTTAAGCGCGGAGAACAATAATTGGATGGACGTCTAGTGACTTACTAGGAGCGGCTCGAGAGAAAATGACTGTAGGTAATACTTTATCAGGTGAGCGAGGATCTCTGAGCAAGGGATATACCTCCGGTGGGCGGTGCCGATGCCATTCCTGGAGCTCATCCCAGAGGGTCAACAATTGTGTTGTGGAAGCTGGGTTATAGTATTCATTCTCCCGATTGTTACGGAGAGCAAGTAAATTCACAATCCTAGCAAAGATGAGGATTGCCAAATTACAGTAGTCGTCAATTGACCCGGCCGTGCGTACGGACTTGCAAGACGTATCGTCCAGCCAAAAGTCCGTTGGAATAAGCGTCGTATTCTGGGTAATGAAAGCTGCCCAGATGTCTGCGGAGATTCTGTCTTCAGTACTGATTATACGTACACGGTTTCCGGAGGTGGGCCTCTACCTACCGATTCGCGCAAATGCCCAGAAACATGACTTGACGATTCCCGGGGCAGAGCCATTCCACTTCTGGGCCTGCAGGAGGCCGGCACAGCCCTAAATATGGAGGTGAACACGGCTTCAAGGGTACAATGTCTCAAAGGTACAGACTGACCTTTAGGTGGCGACGCCACTCATGGACTTCTGAAGCCATCATCTCATAAACGCATAGTAGAGTACATGCAGCCAAGACTGACGGATCGGGCGCCGCTGTATTTTGCTGCAGCAGTAGCTGAATAGTGTATTGGTAAAGCTCCAATGTAACTTGCCGTTCACAGCCTTCAACATAATCCAACTGGCGGGAGGCCAGCGCCATTGCAGCACCAACAAAAGACGGCGACTCCATCATATCGTGAATGCTCCGTACGGTAAAATGCATATCCGAATCAGTTGTCTCACACCAGGTGCCGGTCTCTTGCATATAAGTGGAGATCAGGCGGAGCTTTTCTGCATTAGAGACTGGCAATGGAGGCTCAGAACTCGGTATAATTTTAGAAGTCGAGCGACTCGGCGTAAAGGGAATGGCATGCCCTCTTCGCCAGCTTGACGAAGCATCACTGTAAGATCTATTGCGTATGGGGTTAGATAACGGAGAACGGAAAAATGTCTGGAGATTAGGCGCAAAGAGATCTGCTACACTAAGAGCGGTGTCGGTGGGTCGATGAGTGTCGTCCGAATTAGGATGACGAGGTTCTTCGTGAAGTATATCAGGCGTCCTAATATCACCGCCATTGTCAACTTGGGGTGATGATGGGATGCCACAGACGCCCAGGGATGATTCCCTTTGCTCTAGCTCTAGATGGTCATTATCGGAATATGGATGTGAGGCACCACTCCCGAGAACCTTATACCCACGGAGGATTTCGCCCGTCTCGTCAATTATCTACACTACAAGTTAGCCTTTTACTTCGACTTGCCCCCTGCTGTAGCTGGAAAGAGGGACCGACCGTAGGAGGTCCCTGGGGCTGGCGAGACCTTTGAGCTCGCCGTTTCTCTATCGCCGCTAGGGCAACAATCTCGCCACCGGACAGCCTGAGGGACCGCGATGGGTGAAAAGAGGCCTTGACGCCCCATTGGCAATTGCAACCGCGTTGTTCGCAATTCCGACAGCGTGGCAGGGCCCCATCGCCTGGCAAGGGTCAGTACTCCCAGTGGCACCCGATGTAATGGAGATGACACTTACATTTCCGGCGCCGACTACGACACGGTAGGCTTCAACATAGACTAATCAGCTCATTCCCACAGTGCTATCCACTATATATCAGCCTACCAGCCAGACCTGGTTCGCTTCCTATGCTTGGGGTCCCGGCTCGTTGTGTTTGAATTCATCATCCTTCGTAGCCATATGGAACTCAAACATAATAGTTCATGCAGCTCATGGCAACGACAGGAGCTTCTCAATGACGGCAGTGGAAACTCGCCCAACTCATGAGCGAGTGGAGTGGAAGGTGAGGTGGAAAGTGGAAGCGCAGGCGATGGATGACAAAGCAGTGGCTGCGCTTCCACTTTCCTATCACGGCCAGCCAAGGCTACGTCACCCCTCACTGTGATATAAGTATAAACCACCCCTCCTTTCCTGTTTCTATCTAATCGATGCACAAGTATCACAATGGCATCTAACACCGCCCTTGTTGTTCGCGTTGTCGACGGACAAGCCCCCACACTCTCGAAGGAGGACATCGCAGTCCCTCGGCCAGCAGCAAACCAGGTCCTTGTCAAACTATCCCATGTAGCCCAGAACCCAACTGATGGTGAGATATTTGGACATGTTTGTCGTAAAAGTTAAAAATCGCTCACATTTGCAGTGCAATCATTTGATCGCAACGCCTTCGGAGATGGCACCGTGCTCGGATGCGACTTTGTAGGCGAAGTTGTCGAGTTGGGCAGCGGCGTTACCAGACTTGCCAAGGGCGATATTGTGTCTGGTTTGATTTGGGGTGGTAAGTAGTATTTTTCTGGCTTACATCGGTGACATACTAATTTTGCTCCAGGAGAAGTGAAGTACGTTGGCGCATATAGCCAGTACTGCGTGGCCGACGAACGGATATCATTTAAAGTCCCCCAGGGCATTTCAAGAGCACAGGCCAGCACCGTTCCACTGGCCGCTGCCACTGCCTGGCTTGCTTTGCTCTCGAAAGAGTGTCTAGCGCTTGATCGCTCCAAAGCCAAGAGTACCAGCGTTCTGGTCTGGGGTGGAAGCTGTAAGTACCTGGCTACAGACCCCGATTGACATTCAAAACTAATTTCTTCTAGCCAGCGTTGGTCTATATACAATTCAGCTTGCCTCGCTTCTTGGCTTCGAAGTGATAACAACATGCAGCCCCAAGCACGCTGACCTTGTCCGCTCTTTTGGCGCCCAGCATGTCTTCGACTACAAGGACAGTGATATTGTTGCCAAAATCCAAAAGGCCGCCCCAAATCTGGCACACACCTTCGACACCATCGGTAATGCTACTTCATCCTCTACTGCTTCTCGTGCACTCCGCAATGGAACTGGCAGGCTGTGTACCGTGCGACCTGGAAGGGCGCACACCGAGAACGTCGCCGCAGGAACCGTTGTCACAGATGTTCTGGTGTGGACAGCATTCCTCAAAGACCACGGCTATGGAGATTTCAAATGGCCTGTATGTGCTCTACTTCCAGTATCAAACCCCGATTTCTGGCGATAACTAACAATATTTGCTGGCTAGGCATCAGAATATGACCACGAACTATCCAGTGAGCTTTTCGAAAAGCTGCCTGGGTGGTTGCAGAATGGCACTATCAAGCCGAATACTCCCAAGGTTCTTCATGGCTTAGACGCGGTTCCAGACGGATTCCAGGAATATAGAGATGGGAAGATTTCCGCCTATAAAATTGTCTACGAAATATAGGTCCACGGGAGAAAAGGGTTAATTAAGATAGAAGGTTCTTTCAATATTGGATGCATATCCTTCACATCCATCAAGCATCAACCACAGTAGTAACTCCGTGAGCCAGTTTCAACCGCTCTTCTTCTTGTCTCTTCATCTCATAAAACGCCTTCATCCGCGGTGGAACAATCTTCTCACGCTCCGTCGTAATCTTCCACCCACTCAGCCGGTCCTTTCCCAAAGCCAAGAGTGTCTTCTGCTCGACAAGGCTATACTGACTCGGATCATCGCGGTCAAAGTTGAACGGCTCCTTCAAAGCAACCGGAGGATTGGTGATAATTCGCGGAACCCGCAAGCTATTTTTCGAGGCAGAGTGGCACATAAACGGATGCATCAGTACGACGTCGCCGATATTGCCCGTCATTTCATGGAACTCGCTGCACTGTGCGACGATCGAGTTGTAGAAGCCTAGTAGGTCTGGATATTGGGACTCTTGGCCTCGGGGTGTCATCTGGGGAAATACTCCTTCGGGGTGATCATACTTCCATAATTAGACGGAGTACATATGTATATAAACCAGTCTCAAAAGATCTTACCAAATGCCGTGCAATAAACGGTATCGCCTCAGGACAAATCATCGTCCCACCTCCACTCGGCTTAATATCACTAAACAGCGGAATAACCAACAGAGCCTGCTCGGGCGAATCCAGATAATGCACGAAAAAGTCCCCATCAACATGCCAATTATCCAAATCCTTCGGATCCGGCGAACGACCCTCCCACTCCTCCGTCCCAAGATTAACAATCAGCGAATCGCGCCAGTCAGCAAAGTCCTCTGAAATGCGGTCCTCGCCGCCGCATAACTCGCATATTGCTGCCCAGGCCTTGGGTGCAAATGTACGCGCAGGCTCGCGGCGGTGGTGCGGCATGTTGATCCTCTCCTTTGTCCAGGTGGACTTGTCTGTTGGCGAGTATCCCAGTCGGACCCAGACATTGTCAGTCCACTCGGCGGCTTTTTCTGGCGAGAAGCAGTTTGGGATTCGGACGAAGCCGTGTTTGAGGAAATGGGCTTTCTGTTCTTCTGTTAGTGCGTAGTTGGGACTTGGAGTCCCGTTTTGCTCTGTAGTGGTCATATTGGTGTCGTTTGTACGAATACTTGCAGAGGATGAAGTCGAAGGGTAAGAATATAAGTCTGTAGCTATCGGACTCTCCGTGTCCAAAGCGGCGGTACCCCTCAATTCTCAGCTCGTGGTGCCACCATGAGCCTGGAAGGGCGCAATATAGGCTAAATTAATATTAACCCTGCTTTTTCGGCAGTTGTGCGACCAGCAATAGTTACTCGCCCATAGATCGCACCTCGGTATATATGCCATTTGAAAAGTAGTGCCATTAAGTCCCTCCAGGATACAACGACCTTTTAGCCCTAATCGCATACAGTATATTCGTTCCCCACTCCACCGTCAACAGCTGATGGGTTCGCTTTCTCGTCAATATTCAATAGCGGAGATTTTACTTTCGGCTTTAATAATGGGCGATATATATGCCTATGCGAGAGCACAGATCCCGTATGTTGGCGGCGCCTTATTGTAGATCACCAATGATTCGGACAGCCTCGTTTTCCGATGTGATACCCCCGGCTGAGAGGTTGACAGCCGTTCTGCAAGGGACGATAACTTGAAAGCCTTGTAGTACTTCAATCAATAAAACAGAGTTGTATGCAGCTGAAAACCCAATATATACCCATTAAATTCCCGAATCATGCTGCTCAATATCGTACTCCTCGTCATATCCATTCCAAAGCTTACACGTCTCCTCCAACTGCTCCTGATCAATAATCCCCTTAATCTCATCATATCTCTCCACAAACTGCAACGCAAAGCCCTCCGTCGTATGCCACCCAATATGGCAATGCATCAGCCACGCCCCTGGGTTATCCGTCTCCCAAGCCATAACCAGATACCCATTCCCAGGAAGAACCGCCGTATCGCGTCTCGGCGGATTATCCGTCTTCACAGAGCCATCCCACGGATTCGAGCCCTGGGCAAGAATAAAAAAGTCATGGCCGTGCAGATGGATCGGGTGGAAAACCGGCTGGGCCGTGCTCACGACTAGATAAACCCACTGGTTCGCATTGGGCAGTTCAATCACCGCACTTGAATTATCCCACGTCACCATTTCGTTTCTGCCGTCTGCGATCTGCTTCAGCGTGGGGTCTTCCCAGAAGATTTCCATGGTGGTGCTGTTGAGGTACCACCGGAAAAGACCGTCCGTGTTGCGGCCGGATGCTGCCTCTGTACTCTCCTGCCAGTCTGGGGATTGGACGGTGCGCGGGACGTGCGGGACGAGATTCTCCATTGGCTCGTCGTTGCATCCGTCGACTATGGGCCAGGGGCTTGTCTCTGGGGTGCTTGGGTTGTCGCCGTAGTAGAAGATACCGCGGATGTTGGCCGGGTCTTCGATGGCTGAGCAGCTTGCTTGTGGGATAGTTCGGAGCCAGAAAGAGTCTGCGACGGCGGCTTGGTTTGCTGTGACGATTACGTCGTACCGCTGACCTGGGCAATATTAGTACATGGTTTTATGTTCGGCGATGGATTCTTGGACTCACCCATGGCAATATCGATAAACGTGGTATTGAAAGGCTCAACCGGGACCAGATCCATGGAAATCACCGTCAGGGTATGGTTATCGATCATGAACTTGTAGTGCGTATCCAGCGCCGCATTGATAAGGCGAAGACGATACGAAGTGCCCTCTTCAACCTTCAGCTTGAAGCGTTCACCGGTCTCGTCGTCTCCAGAGCCGTAGGTATTGGTCCCGTTGATCAACGAGTTATTCAAGGTCGGAGGGCCGACAACCTGAGCGTACTGGAACAGCTCAGCGGCTGTTTGATGGGTCCAGTCATTCAGCATGATAGTTCCTGCGTCAACGTCATAGTTCGCTGTCGCAGGTCCATTAATGACAATGGCCCCGGAGAGACCGTCCCAGGCTTGCAGGGCCATGTGGGAGTGGTACCACGTTGTGCCATACTGCTGTGCGCGCCAACGGTACGTATACTCGTGGTTCGGCGTAATCGGGCACTGGGTGATTGAAACTACTCCGTCATTCTGGTTCGTGTTCTGCTGACGGATACCGTGCCAGTGGATGCTTGTTCCGTTGAGCGTCTCATGAAGGAGATTGCGGACATGGATGACCACTTCATCACCCCAGTCTGCGTAGAGAGTTGGGCCGGGAATAGTCCCGTTGATAGCCATTGCAGGACGGGAATATCCATCTATGTTGGCTGTGATCTCGTCAATCTCGAGCCAGTATTCTCGCGTGACACCGGTGTTGGGGGTGATATCGTGGTAGTTGGTGTCTATATTGTAGTCGCACCAGTTTGATCTGGTATCTGGAGTGTTCCCAGCGCATGGAGTTCCAGTTGGTGATGATGAGGTACTAGAAGTTGACGAAATACTGGTGCTTTCCGGGCTCGTGGGGTTGGTAGTTGTCCTTGTTTGGGACGACCTGCAATCTCTATCCCCTGGTTTACATTCTGCTACTCCAGAGCCTTGACGCCGGTCCAGCTGCAGGCCGGAAGCGTCACGGGCGAGAGATTGCTCTGCCCGGCTCAGGTCATGATTGAACACCCAGGAGGCAGACGCACACAGTGCATATACCAGGAGAAGAAAGGAGGGACGCAACATACTGCCAAGGTAAGCAAATAGAACCTGGCTCAGGAAAAGTGCCCAGCTACCTGGGATGCGTCGTAGATTGTCAAACAAATAATCATATCTCGGAATACATGAGGACAGGCATGCCTTATACCTGACGTCCACGACGCTTGTTCCTCGGTCTCTGTCAATTAACTCACTTCCTCCACATTATCCATTTTCAGTACTGAGTACACCCAAAAGGCAGCCACACCGGAATTCATGAGACAATATCTACTGAGCCCTTGCGCAGTCTGTTCCTGCTCTATCATGCGGCTTGCATGCTGCAACAGGTCACACCGACTCACCCTCTCCACGTTCCTGAATGGCGTGTCTACCAACCAAAACCCTGCTATTTCAAAGCCCGTCGTATCGCGCGACCGACGTCGTCGCTATGACAGTCTCCATAGATCATAGTACAGGGTTCCCCTTGACAGGCAAAAGCGAGAAAGTATTGCCGGCCCCAATCGGCGATACGGTTCGTCTACCGGGCGGTTGGGGCTGAACCAGGACCCTGCATGTCTTGGATTTCTGGAACTGGGTGACGCCTGCCAGCGCATGGCACTCGCATAAGTTCTAAATTAGCACGTCCTATCGATTGAGCTGACCCTAAGTTGGGCAGTTATTGGCTGGGCGTGAGAACAACCTTGGAAACAAAAAGCAAGCATCCATTTTGGATACGTCGCAAAGCCGGCTCGTGATAGTGGGAATGGTTCTAGAAACAGATTGACATGTTTGCCTTGAAACAATACAAGCATACCTGAAGGATTTCACGGACGTGAGGGGTGTCAGAGTACATTTGCTTCCTGACAGGCCTGATGGTTGTGGCTGACTCTGATATCATATATCGGAATTTCGCCCTCCAGCTGGGTTATCCAGCTACCTCTCTACCTCTGCACTTTTGCTATAAGTCTCTACAATTGAGAATATTTCGGTTAGCAAGTTACACCCCAAGATGCTCTTTCATTCCCTCCTGTTATTTGCGGTGTCCTGCGCTGCACTGGCCATCGACTCCCATGCCCTCAAGGCCCGTCAGTCGGCAGCGGTCGAAGATACATTCAACGTCTACGCCTATGGGGATGGAATAGGTGGAATGTCTCTCTTCTACGCAGACGGCAAGTACTCCAGTCTGGTACCTGCAGTTGCTGTGTTGTTAACATCCCCCAGCCAAAGCACATATCGGCGACGTGGCCCTATCCACCGCAAAGACAGCTCAACCAGTATACTGTAAGCCACTTCGACCCTTTTTCAATCTCTTTATTAACGCAAAAATGCTTGGAAATCAGTTACCGTCTCCGAAACCTCTCAGAACTCCTGGATCGCCCACCCTAACAACACCGGGACAAACTCAAGGGAGGCCGCGTTCCAGACCACAGTACTCTCGCTCCCAGGTGCAGACTCGGAGGACGGGGCAGTTATGTTCAAGGAGCCTACAACGGAGCAGCTTAAATCTCAAGAAGCTAGTGTCTTTGAGTGCTACGGGGACTACGTGATGACCAAGAACAACAACGCAAACTTCTACGCCGTTCCGACCGACGCGGATGGTGTGTATTCGCTGGTCTGGAGCGACGTTGCCTCTGGCAAGATCCCTGTGGTTTTGAGAAAAATGGCCCCGGTTACTGAAGCATTGTTCTAAACGGGCTTTTTGCTGGACAGCGGCAAAGATTATGGAACCCTGCTGTCGTCAGTATGTTATTGGTGTAGAGAAGGCCAATGAATCCGAATTTGTTAGCAAAGACATCCACTGAGTTGTATTCCAATAAGCCATAACTCTTCCTTACATCTTGGATTCGATGTGTTCCATTCCATCTACCTTGTTGAGAAAAAAGACTCAGGAACAGGCTTGCAGACTTGCAGTATGCAGTTTCAGCATGGCCGCTGAGGACATGAAGCCCCAACGCATAGCGCCAACCAGTACCCTGGGATTTCTCCGCTGTGGATGGGTTTAACTTTTACATTCCAGGCTATTGGATACTCCAGTTCGGAAGATCGAGTCAACAAGAAAGCCGCGTCCAAATGACAGGTCAGATTATCTCTAGCGAGGCTCCTCAGTTGCTGTACACCGTACTATTCCAGACGCTTATCACAATCTCTCGATCGTTTCGGCCAGCTCGATCGAGCATTGATTCCTCGTTTTTAGACCCACAGGTTTCACCAGATCAGGGCAGCAGTTCGACCCGGTCTTCCCTATACGATGAACGGTGGGTTCCTGGAGACCTCCGCCACTTAACCCTATCGTAAATAACCTCCAGACTGAAAAGCATGGTATTACAACATGTTTGCAGACAGCCTGCATGTCCTCTAGATCTGGCCTAAGACACGGCACAGTTTCTTCCGTCGTTCGCTGCCTCTACAGCAAGCTTCACCATCTCCGCTTCCCTCGAAATAAACACACTATGGCATGTATCAAAGTCCTCTTTCCTCAATTCCACACCTTCCTCCCGAACCTTGGACAGCATAATATCCTGATAAACCCTCGGAACCCCGTAATCCTTCTGCGTAAGCACATAAGTCACCGGGATAGATCGCCACACAGCGCCCTCCACCGGGGCCGTCAAGGCACTCCGCGGAAACATCACAAGAAACTGCAAGGCTGAATCGATCGTATCCTTCGAAACCGAGTCATCACCAGCAAAGAACATCAAGGCCGGGTCAGCGGGGAATGTACTCCCGTCGTCAGCGGTATGGACATGCTCCTCGAAGATCGACTCAAATCCCACCTCTCGAACTATATCCCAGACCGATGTCCGCGAGGGCAGAATGTAGGCACAGAGATAGAGCAAGTGGATTACACCTCCTGCTTCACTGCCACGCGCTGTCGCTGGAACGGGATAAGCCAGCCCCTCGGCTGCCTCAGTGCCGACCGCCCCGCCGTACGAGTGCATGATCAAAAGAATGCGCTCGCCGGCTGCGGAAAGCGAGGAAACAAGCTCTCGAACAGCCTTGACATCGTCTTGCAAAGATGTCCTCGGTGGTAGTGATTTATTGCAGGAGGGGAGAAGCGGACAATGGACGGTGAATCCTTGGGCACGCAGGGCGGAAGTGAAACTCTGGTAGTTTGCGGGGGTGTGCCAGGCGCCGTGGACGAGGACGACAGTTGGAAGGTGCATTTTTATTTGCTTTTATGATAACTTTCTATTTTTGGCGAAAGATCTTTTGTTTCGCCGACTCGTGGGGTTCGAAATGCGTTGCTGCCTGAAAATGATCTGAAATCCAGCTTCGTTCCCCGCTGCCCGAGAACTGAATTCAATTTCAGCACTGATTATTACAACTAGAATGTGAGGACCTGTGAAATCAATACTGAAAATGACAAGAACTGGACATGCAGATATAATAGATTTTTGTCTCAGGATGATCAGAGAATGGACTGCACAAATCAATTCAGGGGCAGATGCACCGCCCCAGCCGGAAGCAATCAACCTAGCTATATAACTTAGTTTAGTATCTCGTACTTGGTTTTCTTCAGAGGGTTACTCGTATTTAATCTGTATATGCCTCTGCCCATTTATGCCCCAGGCAGAAAGGACAAGTCACATGAACACGCGCCAACCCAACTGCCCTGCGCTTGTTTCCCCTCCAGCAACCACCACAACCCTTCGTCCGTCATGGATATCCAGGCCAGGTTGGCGGAAATCCGGCGAATACCAATTAACTACCAAAAGCTCGGGCTGTCAGATTGGTCTAATATTGAAGCTCTCTTTGATAAAGCTATTAACACCCCCGCTGAAATTACCCGTGAAGAAAAACACCAGATCGCCCAATGGCCATCCTATGAAGAAATGGAGACGCAAACCCAGAAGCAATTTAGTCGCTCTGTTCATGATTTACTTCAGGCCGCTGCAATAGATCGTGACTCTCTTACCTACCCTGAAGCCAGACTAATTCGTCAGGGCTTCCACGGGATAGACCTGCTAGCTGATATAGAGCGCGAGGCTGTAGCCTGGAGACGTGAGTGTTTTGAGAAGCCGCTGTGGGACAAGTACCAGCAGGCATTAGTCTCTGTCCTGTTGCCAGTGGAATTGCAGGCCTGGAATGCTGTTGCTGATTCTAGTTGGTTCAATGAGAAACTGAAAGGGGCAAGCCTGCAGAGGCAGGTACATAATCCATTTGTTAACAGTGGCCCCGCGCCGTGGATTCAGAGAATTATCGACCAGGGAGATAGCAAAGCCTGGGGATATATTATATATTGCTCTGGACTGGACAACAGTGAAGCATGGCAGAATTTTAGAACCTACTTTGATGAGAGGATCTCTCTCATCCCTTTTCTGGGTACGGGGTCAGACCAAATCCGGAGCACTAAGTTGACTGAGCTCCTTAATTTTAAGGGCCCAGAGGATGCTCTAAGTATTTTACGACAGTAGGTCTAAATAGGATAAGTTATATTAAATATACTTTCCCCTAACAGTAGTTTATAGAAATTTCCGAGACCTTAGAGATAACGGTTACCTGAATCCGGGTCTTCTTTCTCATGTCTTTCTTTATGCTGCATCACAGTCGCGTGATTCCTGGAAGCTAGAGGGCCGCTATTTCCCTTGGATATGGGCTGTTGACCCGGATTGGGCGCTTGACGGGGCAGATAAAGATGGTTATAATGGGTGCGTTCCAGTCAGCTGGGGTATTGCCTATGACAAGCTCTATAACTTCATATCAATGAGGCGCTTTTCGCTTAAGGATATATGGCAGGACTTGAATCAGATGCGCGAGATGATGCCGGACGAACCACAGCCCGGCTGGGCGTTCACCAAGCTGCGATAGCTGGAGCAGCTCTAGAAATTGGAAAACCCTCATGATGATGGTGGGTATGTCATTTACTGGTATACTCAAGAATCCCGTTTTCAACTATTAACCTGAAATTTCGCCTTATTCGACGCTGTTCACGCTACGATGGCTTTTATCAAAGCTACTTGAAGGCATTGCAAGGTTTTACTTTCGATGCGAGACCACGAAATAGTTTGCATCCATGAGCTACTCGACGACATATCCAGGCGGATGTGGTGGGAATTTGCCGGTCAAAGCACGGTGCTGCGGTAGTATTTTGCTCGGGTAAAGATCAAGGGTAGTTTGTAAAAGTGACACGACAAGGTATCCGAGAGAAGGGGGAATGATGCTTTGCCTTGGTTGTAGAACCAAGTAGCACCACTTCCATACATCGACTGTATCCTGCTGCAGGTTGATGCATGCGGTAGGGCCCTTGATCCTCCATATTTCTATCCTGAACCGCCTGGCAATGATGCATGCGCTTTATTCACCCAGATGCTTGTACCAGTAGCTATGCGTTGACCGCCCTGTTAGTGCTCTATCCCAGTCGTGGTCGGCATCGGTATAGGGCCACCCGGTGAGTTCTCATTTGCCGCGGTCAAGATCTCGACGCCAGTCTCCGTGACAAGCAAGGTGTGTTCTATGCGCTTATTAGCGGTCACCAAGACAAGTCGCAATTGAATTGTACATACCAAATTGAGCAGCCCGTTTCCCATCAACCGTCACATTTGTCCAGCCATCCGGCCAGTAAACCTCCCGCGGCCTCCCCAGCGTAAGTATAGGCTCGAGCGTAAATGTCATCCCCGGTTTACACACCCCGACAGCCTTATTCTTCGCGTAATGCGGAATCCACGGCGGAGGGTGGAACTCAGTATTGATGCCATGGCCACCCCAGGTCGTGACAATACTGCAGTTTCTGGACTTTGCATGCTTCTCGATCACGTGTCCAAACTCACGTATCGGGGTTCCAGGTTTGACGATTTCAATCGCCTTGTCCAGGCATTCCCGTGTTGTTTCAACTACCTGGACTGACTCGGGGTCGGCCTTGGCTCGGTCGCCGACGTAGTACGTTGCGTTGACATCAGCGTGGTGACCGCCGTGGTATAATGAGATGTCGAGGTTGATAATATCGCCATTGAGAAGGATTCTCTGGTCTGGTATTCCATGGCAGATCACCTCGTTTGGCGAAGTGCACAGCGACTTGGGGAAGCGGTTGTAGTTCAAGGGGGACGGATATGACTATGGAATGTTAGAAACAAAAAAAAAGCTGCTGAGGAAGATTGAACTGACATCCCTCTCCACACAAGCCTTGTGACAGACCTCGTCCAAATAATCCGTAGTGACTCCCGGTCTCACCTCGGCCGCAGTGATATCTAGTACTTCTCGCGCGAACCTGCACACCTTGCGCATTGCGTCCTGGCCCTTGGCGTCTAGGATGTCGATCTTTGTCCTGCTCAAGCGCATCTCACCCTTTGGGACACCAGTTACAGCCCAGTCCGGGTGTTTTATCGTCTTGGGAACAGTACGCATCGCCGACAGTGGATAGACCGGCCGGATCGTCCCCGGGAAGGAAAATGAGGGGAACGGGTTGTACGGTCCGGCATTATCCTGTACCGTGCCATTGGCAATGTTATGGATAACCTTGTGTTGAGACTGAAGTAAAAGTTAGTTGAGCATTGGTGGAAAACAAAGTAAACAAACCCAATTCCTCTTAAAGCAGTCCTGGGAGCAGAAATAGCTGTCTTTGATGCCGCGCTTCAGGCACGTCGGACACTGTAAATCTCCGGCATTATTGTGGCAGTCTTCACCCAGACATTTCCTGGTGTCGATCATAGCAGTAAGGGTTTTGGTGGTCTTGCTGATGCTGTTGTCTCGGGCGGTTGTGATCTCCATCCCCGCAAAATTCACTCCAGCACATTAGTCATCAGGATTCGGAGTTCGGATTTCGGAGTTCAGCCCCAGAGCGGAGTCAACCTTATGGTTCCACTTCCGCCCCGCTCCGCCATTACTATCGGGCATGCTCCCGTTTTAGATCACGCACCAAATTATTGAATGGAAGTCATTTACAATCTTATCTATAGCATAATATCCCTGGTATCTCGAAATTTCTTATAATATAAACTCGTTTGGAAAACAAAATGTAGTCTAACAGCTATGCAAGCCACCTCGATTAAGAATAGAAAAATATCACCGTTCACACTTAGGCAAGTAGAGTTCTGTCTTTAAACCATACTTCACTTTTTTCTCGGTTACCACAATATCCTCATAGTCCTTTCTTTTCGCCTTGAAATCATCTCTGATCATGTATGGGCCAGGGAACAGTAGCTGGGCCGATTCTTCCACTTCCCGCCACCATTCAGTGAGCGACTTGCAAATATCTTCGCTGACCCTCCCCGATTTCATTACAATGTAGACTAAATCATCCTATATTAGCGTCTTCAACTTTGCATTCATGACTTTCATAACTTACACAGCTCCAGAACACTCTCTAGAGACATGAGGTCCCCCACGGTCTCTTCGAGGTCCGGTTCAACCATTCTAGCGTCAAGGGAGGTCGGCTCGGTGCTGAATACGCCATAATTGTAGTATTTCACCTTAAACTGATAGTCCACTTCTCGAATTTCCGATTTCGACATGCAGGTTTCGAAGTACCGTTCTCCGGATTTCGTTTCCGAGATGGATCGAATTTGTTCAAAGATGCCGTTGCAACGGGCGCAAATGTCCTTTATATAGGAAGAATCCATGGTTTCGTCTTTTCCTGGTGTTCTGTAGATCTAATTCCTGTAGTTCTCTTCGGAAGTATTATCTGATACCTTTCGAGTGCGACTGTTAAAGTAGGCATTTGCAGTCAAGCGATGATATCGACCTCTACTTATACCTGAGCTGTCTTCGAGGACGACTTCTTTATCCCCTTTCATCGTATCCCCTTTTTTAAACAAGTTGGGTATTAAACAATAGTAGTATACGAGCAGATCACGCTGCCGCCGACTATCTTTCTTCGCAGCGAAACTCTGTTTGAGACATAGTGGGTTTAGACAATCAGAACAAAGCGGATCGTAGCATGCAATCATTATTCGTTATGTTAATGGGCCAGATTGGTAGGAATGTTCACTCTTTGGAGTGTAAAGTAAATAGGTGTATCATATTTTCTATCCTTTAAGCAAGTCCTCGCAAGGTGGTGGGCCTGGGACGGGATTAAAAGCCAGACGGTCTTGTCTTTTGATGCCATGAAGCACGACTCGGACAAGGATTGGCCTGTTTCGCGTCTGTTTCTACAGAAATCAGAAACCTCTCCTCCACACTTTAAACGCGCCATCTGTGGGACTGTTTGTCCGTGTGTCGAAGGACTAGGAAAGGCTTGGAAGTGAGCAAAATGCCACATTACTGGTATACCAACTGTTAATCCTACTTATTAATCAGGCTTCAACGGATCACTTGATATGCAGCATTATGTCTGTACATGCGCACCTTTATGCCACGCCGAAGGACTAGAGGAAAAATCAGGCCCTGAGCCATCACTCTGGATGGACATGTTTTCACCCAGAGCATGGAACTGATGCTTAATATTCAAGCGAAGAATTCAAGGCATATCTTCTCAAGATGGACAACCACTCTCGCCATCAGACATTGAAGCCACTCTTAAGATGGCAGGAGCACATATAAGTATCCCCGTAACACCTGTCCATTCTACGGTATGACCGAATTACGAGAAGATGGCCCCCCATCAAGAACGTCTCGCGCGAAAGCCCTCCCAAAGATAGCGTGAGTTGGCAAGGGAGACTTGGAAGGGCGATAGACAATCACAACAATCTTCTAGGGAATGGCAGTCGGTCGCATGAGTAGACGGTTCTTAGTTGACGATGTATTTTTGTTTATGCCATTGCATGCTAATTTTAGTTACCTCTGACTGTGGATTGACGTCTCTGTATCTGCCGTCGTGACGTCAAGGTCTCGCCCCAGTTAAAGAACTATCATCCATCAATTATATCTATCAAAAGACTCTTCAGAATTAAATGCATCGAATTCTTCGATTTTCAACCCAGTCTCGCAAAATGGTAAAAGACAGCGGCACCGTGATCAGGTTGGCGTCCCTCAAGCCGTCTAGTCCAAACTAGCTAACACTATCAGCGAATTCAACGGCCTCGTCAACATGAGCGCTAACGAGCTACGCGAATGGCTCAAGGAAGAGCAATCGCAGTCATCGGGGTGGCAGAACGAGTCCGGTTCCGGTGAAACGATCGGACACGAAAGGTTGGTGGCTGCCTTTCCTCATACTGCCCAGGATACAGCCCAATATTGATAAACCCAGTGGTCGCAAAATTGTCTCTATTCTCGAGCACAATCCGTCCAAGGAGCCGTCTGAGTATTCAGACGAAGACGTCGACCATATGCGTCGCGTCGTGTCGTATTGCAAGCGGCATCTGGCGCAGGAGGAGACGGCGAAGCAGGATACATCGAGTAAGAGTTATCGTAGTTTGAAGAACTGGGGACATGATGCGTTGAAGGAGTGATTACTGTGTTTATTCTAGAATTTATGGTGCTAAGATATAGCTGGTTAAGCTGCTTTACTAGGAATACGTGACCATATCATCTGCTTCTCAGTAACTTATTCCGCAATTATCACCGATTTTGCATCAGCAGTTTCTATCAATTGATGTTTTGGTAAGATGCGTCGGGTCAGCTCGATTACCGGCTGGATGTGGTGAACGGAGACAGAAAACGAGACTAAACTGAAAGACGATCAGGCGGCGGGGAAGGTTGGAACTTTCACTGCTTCATCCACTTCCACCTCCTCACCAGCAAGGGCATCTCCAGCAAAGGCATCATCAAAATGCCATCCAACGAAGCAACCTGCGCCGAATCCGACTGGGCGATCGACCCCGCGGTCTTCGCCTTCACGCCCCGCAACCTGCGCGTCGTGTGCATTGGCGCTGGCTTCTCGGGGCTGATCATGGCCTACAAACTCAAGCACGAGCGGCCATTGAACTTCGTAGATTTCACCATCTATGAGAAGAATCCCGAGGTTGGAGGAACGTGGTACGAGAATGTTTATCCCGGGGTGGGCTGGTATGTCTTTTGCCAATTATGCAGCGCTGTATGCTAATTCCTGCAGTGATATTCCTATTCGTGCGTCGTCTTGTTTCTAAACTGAGCCTGCTCTGACAATATCAAAGATAGCTACATCTTCCCTTTCAATCCCAATCCGAACTGGTCACAATGCTACGCCAAAGGTCCAGAGATCCAGCAGTACATCCTCGATACAGTCGAGAAATTTGACTTAGAGGAGAAAATCCAGTTCAACACGAAGCTCACCAGCGCGGTCTGGAATGAGACCGAGGGGAAGTGGGAGTTGAAGCTCCAGCGTGGTAATGAAGTACTCAGCGATAAAGCCGACATCATTCTCGATGGCAGTGGCGTCCTCAAGTATGTCACCTGTATTATTATACTGGACAGTGCTTATACTGCAGCAACTGGACCCTCCCCGACATCAAAGACATCGACACCTTCCAAGGAAAACTCCTACACACAGCAAAATGGTACCATCTCCTATCCTATTCCATCTGAATTCAGACTAACAAACAGGGACCCGACCTACAACTGGGAAAACAAAAAAATCGCCGTCATCGGCAACGGCTCGTCTGCACTGCAGGTCGTCCCAGCCCTCCAGCCGAAAGCCGGCAAGGTGGTAAACTACATCCGGAACGCAACATGGGTCTCAGTGAATCTTGCTGGTGATATCACAAAGGACGGTATGGGGACAAACTTTGCCTACACAGAAGAAGAAAAGAAACTGTATCGCGACGACCCAGCCGCGTTTCTGGAATATAGGAAGTATATTGAGCAGTCGTGCGTGCTTCCTACTCCACCTACCTCTATATCTCTTACTAGCGCTAACATCAGATTAACAGGATAAATGGCGTTTATAAAATCATGCTCTCAGGATCTCCCGAAAATGCCTTCCTGCATAATATAGTCTCAAACGTCATGCGGTCTCGACTCGCATCAAACCCGCATCTGATCGAGAAGCTCATTCCTAGCTACGAACTCGGTTGCCGCAGAATCAGCCCAGGTGATGGGTATCTCGAAGCGATGCAAGAGCCAAATGCACAGTTCAATTTTTATCCTATTTCGCGTATCACACCGACTGGTATCGTTACAACAACGGAAACCGGCCAAGAAGAGGAGGAAAAGTTTGACCTGATTGTCTGCGCCACAGGCTTCAATACATCCTTCATCCCAGCGTGGGAATTAATCGGGCGGAACGGACGGCAGTTGGCTCATGAATGGAAAGACATTCCGCAGGCGTATTTTAGTCTCTGCGCTGGGGGAACACCGAATTACTTTATGTTCGGCGGCCCGAATGCCCCCGTTGGACATTCCTCTGTGCCTGTGATGCTGGCCTGGTCGGGAGATTATATGCTGGATTGGATTGAGAAGATTGCGAGAGAGGATATCAAGTTCGTTTTCTCCTTACCTCGCTCCATTTGTATAGGATCTAACAATGACTCTAGGTCTGTGGTCGTGAAAGACTCGGTCGTAGCCAGCTTCAACCGCTATGCAGTGCAAAGTCTGAAGAGGAACGTCTGGTCGAAGGGGTGCACGGGATGGTACGGCAAGAAAGACGCGTCTGGGGAGAATAAAGTCGTGACGGCGATGTATCCGGGGAGTATACTGCACTATAAAGGTATGTCGCACTGCACCGTACATACACTGTCGAGCATCCAGCTAAGGTTTAGAATTCATCAAAACGATCCGCGGCGAGCACTTTGACATCCGATACAACAGCTCAAACCCCTTCCGGTATTTGGGCAACGGGGAGCTGGAGATGGAGCGGGCAGAGGGGGGAGATATGGCATATTATCTGTAGAAGGGTATAAATGCATAAATCACTAAACCAACCAGGTATCAATCGTAACTCGTAAACACAGGCAAATATAATCATCACCTCCTCCACGACACCTCGCTGTCCCCCGGCCTCGCCAGTGCCCTCCCACAGCGCCTCACCTGCTTATACACCAGCTCCTTGCCCAGATAGTCCTGTGTGGCATCAACAATCGTCTCCATGTCACCAACAGCATCGAGCTCAATCTCCGCAAGCCCATTCGGCACATCAAACCGGAACAGCCGTCCGTCATCATCCAGCTCGCTATGCTCCTGCGTGAACTTGTTCGTCTCAACCTCGGGGCACACAATCGCACACTCGCCTTTACTCTTCCCCCCAGTCCGTTTAATACTCGGCAGTCCCGTCCCAATCGAAACAAAGCACCGAAGCTGGCTCTCCAGGCTCGTCAGCCGCCAGACATTCTTCGCCTCGATCCACACCTCGCGGATGGGATTGTTCGCCTGCGCCGCGGAATCAGTGAAGCGCCGCCGCGAGGGACCGAGCACAATCGGCTCGAACAGCGCCGCGTTCGCAAACGACGCTACACCCGCTTCCCAGAGCCTGGTCGTCTTGTATAGCTCCGCCGGGCAGTACTTGCTCGGGTAGCTAGAGAGCGGGATGAGTTTCTGCGTCGAGGCGTCGGTTACACAGGAGAATCTGACACGATCAGCTCTCCACATCTAACTCGGGGAATAAAATAAAATCGCGCAAGATAATGGAATGAAATTCAGGAACATACACACGACAACTCAAATCCACATCCTGCATCAGGATCTCGCGATCCTCATACCCCATCTCGCGGAGGACACCCTTGAGCGCGACCTCCAGCTTGCGCCGGTCGTGCTTGGCCTTGCGCTTGGACATGCCGGCCATGGTCAGCGAGAGGCGCTTCTTGCGCCCGAAGACGTGCTTGCACAGCCGGCTGTACTCGGCGATGCACTGGTCGATGTCCATCTTGAGGCGGCCGAGCATGATCGCTAGCAGTCTACGACATTAGTAGTTGTTAAGTATCAGTATGCATGAAAAGTAACGCACCCACCCGAACCCGTCCCCCCGATCATATCGAAAAAGTCGCACGGCTTGGGCGGGTTCTCGCGGTCGATGGCCTCCATGATGTTCTTGAGGATGTGCAGGGTCGACAGGGCGCGAACGCCGCCGCCGTCCAGCGAGAGGATGTTGAGCTCGCCGTCCGCCATGAGTAGTATACTCGTACTCGTACTCTGTAGTTATTGCAGAATCTAGGTAAAGGCAGATGCACTAGCTATCAGTTAAATATATCTGCAGCATAGCCACGAGGAGGATGCGGGCTTTATTCAAGGAGTGGCAGTCACACCGCCACGTCAATTTTGACGATTCGTGCCTCACGGCCTAACCTGCATTAGCACGGGGTCCTATAATTACATTAGCACGCTGTATTATTGGTATATCTGCCCGTGATTGGCTGGGCTGAAAATTGTTTCCCGTGCTGGAGACGCAGATTTTCAGTATGACTCTTATAACACGGTTTATTGGGCTCCAGGCTGTTTGCAGTTCGCAGTTCCCAGGCTGTGGTTGAACAGTTATACAATTTAAGTTGGTACAGAGTATCTAATACTGTCACAGAGGATTTTCGACTTGTTCTGTACCGTGTATTGAGTCTTGAATGGTGTTGCCTAGAGGTTCGTTGATCGCTCAGCCACACTAGACAAACTATGGATAATGCACATCACTGTTCTATTCTTGTACATTCAGAGCAAAATACGACGACCCAATCTTCTCTCGCGGCCAACTGGCCATGAATCCTTCCCAGTCCACCGGGTGAATTTCCGGATAGCGAGAATTATCGGTCTGCGGCCCAAGGAGGGTCTGTCCGTTGACCCAGTAGTAGTAGAAGAACCTGCACCAGTTAGCTCAGGCTATTCGCAGCGATGGCAGCACATACAAGGACATATAACTGTAAACATCCTGCGGGTTCTTCTCCCGCAGCGCATGCATAGTCGTATACAGCTCCTCCAGAGACCCGCGTCTCTCCAGTTTCGCTGGGACACCGTACACCTTCTCGTACGAGGCTGCAATCTCACCAACAGTAGCACGACCTCCAACAACTATCACCCGTTAGACAGCTCGACCATAAGCTGGTTGATAACTTACACTTCAAAACCCCCCTTGCCGTACGATCCAAGACCACCTGCGCCGTAAACCTCGCCGCATCATCATACGTCGTCCCCTCCAGAACCTCATCCCCATCTCCCCAATACCTCAAGACATCCGCCTGCACATCCACAATCCCAAAAAACGAACTAAACACAGGCTCCATAAACCCGCCAACAAGGATATGCACTCCGTCCACCACTCCCTTCTTCGAATCCAGGTATCTCTTCACATGAATCATAGGGTCCTTCGGGAACAACACCCCCAGTTGCAGCTTCGTATAGTCCAATGCCCAGTCACTCGCGACATACCGGCCAACCCCTGCCTCCTCGCAGGCGTCGATAAGCAGTTTCTGGCCCTCCACCATGAGAGTGTCGTCGCCGAGATAGCAGCACACGACCACGTCGCAGCCCTGGACGAATGTCGCAATGGCGGCTTTGTCGATGGCTGTGCCCTGGATCAGTTCGATCTGGGGGTGTGACTTTATATCATCGGGCAGTTTGGAGGGGTCTCGGCAGAAGCCTTTGATGGTGTGCGAGGGGGAGGAGGGAGACGATAGCAGGTGGGTGAGGAGCCGGCGGGCGAATTTGCCGGTGATGCCTGCGATTCCGACTTTCATTTTGTCAGGTTGTGTTTCCGCTGGTAAAGAGTAGAGAAGTTGTAAGATGGGGGTCGTTGGGATGGATCCAGCGGCTATATAGCCCTATCCCGCGGTTTTCGGTGCTTATAACAAGCCCGAGCTGATTCATGAAATAAAGAATGAGAAATAAAAGATAAAATTATTAATTATTAATTCACTTTTCAAACCAAGTATATTGTCGATAGAGCTCTGCTGGAAAGTGGCCCTGCTTGTTAATCCGGGCCTTAAGTTAAGCCCGAAGGCGACTGATGATAAACCAGAACATCCAAGTATTCGACAAGGGTCCTCTATTTTCTTAATTTTACACTATTCTGTATTTACCAGCTTTGTTGCCCTCAGGCATATTTAAAGAGTCGGCACCCGCCAAAGCGCTGCATATCTCTCCAGTCATCTCGTCAACTCCAATTCGGCCTCTACAATGACACCAATTCTCATCACAGGCGCAACCGGAAAACAAGGCGGAGCAGTTATAAGGAGTCTCCTCTCTCGAAATGCACCATTCGAGATCCTTGCCGTCACCCGAAACACCTCATCTGCGGCTGCCCAGAAATTAACCGCACTCTCACCCAATATCAAACTCGTACATGGCGACTTGGGAAACCCAGCAAGCATCTTTCAGAATGCGCAGCGCTTAACAAAAGCACCTATTTGGGGTGTATATAGCGTGCAGGTAATCTTCTATACATACACCTCCAACAAGTACATACTAACAAGACGTCAAGGCCGCAATCGGCAGCACCACGGAAGAAGCCCAAGGCAAAGCCCTAATCGACGAATCCATCCACCAGGGCGTGAAATTCTTCGTCTACAGCTCCGTCGACCGCGGCGGGGACTCGCACTCCTTCAACAGCGCCACGAGCATCCCGCATTTCATCAAAAAACACAACATCGAGCACCACCTCGTGGACCGCACAGCCACCACCTCCTCCTCCATGGACTGGGCCATCCTCCGCCCCGTAGCGTTCTTCGAGAACCTCACGCCCGATTTCTTCGGGAGGGTGTTCGCGACGTGCTTCAAGACGGCTCTGAAGGGGAAACCGCTGCAGTTCGTTGCAACCAGTGACATTGGCTTCTTCGCAGCAGACGCGTTCCTGAATCCCGATGCATATAAGGGGAAAGGGATTTCGCTTGCAGGCGATGAATTGACGTTTGAAGGGATGAAGACGGTGTTTGAGCAGAAGACGGGGCGGGCGCTGCCGATGGCATTCCGCCCTCTCTGTGCCCTGTTTATGGCTGCCGTCAAGGATATGGGGTATATGTTTCGGTGGTTCCATGAGCATGGCTATAAGGCTGATATACCGAGACTGAGGGCGATGAATCCGGGTATGAAGGATTTTGCAACTTGGTTGGAGACGGAGAGTGCCTTTAAGTGATAAATATAAGTTTCAATAGTTATAGATGTACAATAATGTTAATCTGCTTGTATCATATCTGCTATATTAGCCATCAACATCTCCTCCAAGCTCGACCACCCTGACTTCCCCATGATATTCAACAGCTCTTGTGCACGGGCATCTTGGGTAATATTGAGAGAAGTCCCAGTTACACTTGGGAAAGTCAAGGCAGCTGGGAGCTGACGGTCAGGAAACTCTTTTTGGAATGTCCAAATCACTTCATTCCAGGTAAAAGGAGTCCCGAACGCAAACAAGCGCTCGTTCTCGACGTTTGGATGCGTGAGGGCTGCCAGGTGGAGAAGGGCAACATCTTGCGTGTCGACGCAGTACGCTCCTAAAGGCAGATTAGTTTTGAGATCTGAGTAAAAACGTTTCTGGTTACCTGTTGGTATGATGTGCTGTAGAAACGGCCAGACTTGGTCAAATTTGTTCGAAAAGATGGCCGCCGGCCATGCTGATGACGACGCATGTCCCTGGAACTCGGGGTCGATTGAGGAGCCGAAGCATACAGAGGGGAGAACTTGTTACGATATCAGTAATTACTTTTGGTGTAATAGATATGTACATACCGGTGTTGACCACAAATCCAGGACGGTGCTCTTCAGCCCATTTCCATATCGCCTGCTCTCCCAAGGTCTTGCTTGCGGCGTACATGTCAAACCCGCCTTTAGGGCCCTGGATGGAACCTTCTTTAATTCTTCTGAGAGCTTCCTCGTTCCACGTGTCGACGGTTATATTGGTTCCCCCAGTGCTTCTATGCTCGTGGGAGGATGTAAAGACCGCCGCTTCGGACGATGATGTATACACAAACCGCTTGATGGTCTTTTCGCCAGCTGCACTAGCCAGAAGATTCCGGTTCGTGTCGACCACCTGGGAAATCAGATCAGGTGTTTGGCCAAATATTGTCGCTACATGCGCTACTCCCCATACACCTGGATGGTCAGTAGGAGTATGGATCCAACTGGGAGAGTTTACCTTTAACGGCGAGGTCAAATGCCCCTGGGCTGGTCATATCCTCGACCAGGACGAGTTCAAAGTAGCCTGCTCCGTATTTACGGTCGAAGAGGTCTTTTATCCATTGGTTCTTCGTTGTGTTTCGCACGGTCCCGCGGACCTTATACCCATGCTGCAGGAGCTGGTCTGCTGTGTGAGAAGCGACATATCCATTAACGCCAGTCACCAGGATCCACGAGCCCTTGGGAATTACAGTGTCGAAAGTCGCTGGCATATTTGTAGATATGCACCAAACAAGGTCAACATGTTTCCATGGTTCTCCCTTATAACTAGTAGAGTTGATCGTCTTACTCATCACGGGCCTTATTTAAATCCCGGCGATGCGATTCTTACAAACTCCTCTTCATGACGTTAGCCCTACCCAGCTTCCAACTTTTTCCTGCACTTCCCTCTCTGCAGTCTTATTGGGACATATGGCCAGTACGCAATCGGGCCAGAACACCGACTCTCTGTCCTCCGCCACACGCAGTTGCCACCGCTGCAACCAGAAGAAAATCCGGTGCAGCAAATCGCAGCCTTGTTCCAGCTGCGTCAAGTCCAATTCCGACTGTGTATTTCCTGGCCCTGGTCGTGCTCCTCGGCGTAAGAAGCGGCCGCTGAAGGCTGAGCTTGTATCCCGCTTGAAAAGCCTGGAGCAGCAGGTTCGGAGTTTTACGACGGAGCCTGGAAATGGCACTCTACATGACTCCCTGGACGGCTCTGAAGGTGTCGCAGAGGCTACAGCTAGTGAGGATGGAAGGTTAATACCAGATGAGGATTCTACTCGTTATATTACCCATGATGCTCTAGTTGGTCTTATGGGCCAGGTCAGTAGCCCTACATTCCGTGCTGAGAATATACTCATAACACTCGGAGAAGATTGAAAACCTCAAAGACATAGTGAACTCCCCAAGCATTCAAGATTATGATGACCATGGCCAATGCAATACCCTTGATGAGGACTCGCCAAACGGCAACCAATTTCTGTTCGGATACTCGTCCATGGCATCTTCCCTGGACGCCTTCCACCCCACCCCAGCACACAGCCAAATACTGTGCAAGGCATTCGAAGAAAACGTCGCCCCAGTGGTGATGATCTTCCACAAGCCAACAATCCATGCACTCATCTCCAACACCTCCAGCAGCAGCTCCATCGACCGAGCCAGCGAAGCCATAGTCTTCGCCATCTACTTCGCAGCAATCACCAGCATGAGCCCAGAACAGTGCTCAAAGGACCTAGGACAAGACCGCCCATCGCTCATACAGCACTACCGCTTCGCAACGCAGCAAGCCCTAGCACGCGCAAACTTCATGCAATCGCAGACTCTCCCCCTTCTTCAAGCAGCCACGCTCTTCCTAACCTGTCTCCGCCACCCAGGGGACGCAGACTTCGTATGGGCCATGACCGCTGCCGTGGTCCGCATGGCACAGGGCCTAGGCATCCACCGCGACGGAACCCACTTCGGGCTGAGTGCCTACGAGACGGAAATGCGGCGCCGGCTGTGGTGGGCTATCTACCTGCTGGACTCGCGTTCGTCTGAATTCCGCGGTATTGGGCCGCAAATCTCGGAGGGGGACTCTTATTATGACACGAGATTTCTCTTGAATATAGACGATACGGATTTGTCGCCAGACCGGGCTCAGCAGCAACCTGAGGAGCGTGTTGGGTTCACAGAGGCAACATTCTGCAGGGTACGATGCGAAATGACTGTTCTCTATCGGCGGGCTCATTTTGATTCCAGCAGCAGCGGGGGCCCATCGCCACTGGCAGAACGTCTCCATCGGTTAGACCACGTCCACAGCCGGTTACAAGAGCACTATCTCCAGTTCTGCGACACCTCAGTGCCAATCCAGTGGGTGACAGCGACGGTAATCCGGCTCGCACTCGCGCGATCATGGCTCCTTGCCCATCTTCCCCAGGGAACAACCATCTCCGGCTCGGAACCAACGGCGGTTGTTGAAACCGTGCCAGGGCCAGAGGATCTACGAGAACAGCTCCTTTCAACCGCTGTCGAAGTAATCGACTTTGCATATCTGCTCGAAACAGACACCCGGACAAGCCAGTGGTCATGGCTCTTCGAGGGCTATCCGCAATGGCACGCCGTGCTGGTCGTGCTGGCAGAACTCTGTGCTCGGCCGCAGTCTTCATTGACGGGCCGGGCGTGGGCTGTGACAGTCAAGGCTGTTGAGCGGTGGATTGATACTGGGTTCCGGGCAGCGGGGATTACGACGAAGATTATCTTTGGTCTGATGGAGCGTGCTGCTACTACACAGGGGTATATTTGGGATGGGGCGGAGAGAAGACAAAGGTTCTGATGGTTCTATATCGAAATCTGCTTAGTAGAGACGTCTTGGTCTCGAATTAATCAACAGCTATCCAGACGAAACGGGCTGTCTTTGTGCTTGTGATTCTCCATCTACAGCTTCTTGTGCATCTGCCGTATTCTGAGCCGCTTGTCCCAACTGTGGTCCTGCTGATACTGGCTCTGCTGGTAGTTCTGCCGATAGCTCTGCTGCTGGTACTGATGTTGTTGGTACTGCCGGTGCTGGTACTGTTGGTGCTGGTACTGTTGGTGCTGGCACTGTTGGTGCTGGTGCTGGTGTTGCTGGTTCTGGTGCTGGTGTTGCTGGTGCTGGTGCTGGTGTTGCTGGTGCTGGTGCTGGTGTTGCTGGTGCTGGTGCTGGTGTTGCTGTTGTTGCTACTGCTGGCGCTGATACTGACTCTGGTCCCCTTTCCTCACCAGCCCTCGCAGAGCTCGCATCAAACACATCCCCCAAAGCCCTCATCAACTCCCTAACCCCATCCCCCTCCCTCTCCTCATTCTCAAGCACAACCCTCCCCGCCAAAATCTCCGCCGTCTTAACATTCCCCCCATAAAACCTCCTATTCGCCCCGCGCCGCTCAACAAGAACCCCAGACTCAATACTCACGCCCCCAAAAAGCCCCTTCGTCTTCGCAAAACTCATCATCTTCCCTGTCCCAGCACCGCTAACGCCCCCTGCAATCTCCGCGCTCCGACCCAAGGGCCCAAACGCAATACTGATATTCCCCGATACGGTCAGTGACCCGGACTTCGAGAATGAAGCCAGAGACGAGGCCGAATTGAAAATGAACACAAAGTCTGTGAGTTCGAATCCAACTTGTCCGCCGAATCCGCCGCCGAAGATACCTATCGCTGAGGGAGGTGACCAGCGACCACCACCAGGGGAAGCTGTAGATGTAGCACCGTCCTCAGTATCTTGATCTTGTCCATCAGGAAGACGCGCAATGAGCACACCCGATCCAAAGCGGGCAGACCCCAAGAACCCGGCTTTTGTGACTGTTAGAATCGCAATGCCCTATCCATGATAAGTATAAGTGAAGACATGGTGACAGGAAAGGTTATAACAGACCTTGGCCTCCCTCAAAACACGCTCGGGCAGTTCGCGCCCCGGACTCCCGCGCCACGAGCCATTGACGAAGGAGTCAAGTATCTGCGTTGCTTTTTTGCATTCGCCTGGTTTCGTCAGCTTGGTCTACGCCGTGTGATTGATTAGGCCAGGTTGTATTGGGTTGGTGGGGGGCTGGAATAAGGAAAAGGGACTTGGACTTACTGCCCAGAGACGCGGGCAGCGGGTTATGCATGCCCTTTGGCATGGTGTCTGCAATGTGTATCTACTATCGGGGAGGAAAGAGATGGCAACGGTAGCAAGATTAATATTCAGGCAGGTGAGGAAGTGGGAACTTGGAAGAGGGGAAAAGGGGGCGGAATCTCGACTGAGCTTATTGGCACATCACTAAGCCGCAGTCTGCGCCATCGTTAACTGCCATAAGCTTAGACTTCATCTACAATTGCACGTCCATGTCGATCTGCCGACTATTCTTGTGCTTTGGATTGGCTCGTCTTTCATGGTCTGTCAATGCACGGATCCATCGATGCTTTAACCGTGATATTGTGCCCCATGATTCTGTGACATTGTGGCTCTAGGATACAAAATGTATTCAATACCGCAGATCTGTATACTGACTTAATAAAAGGTTCCATTGAGCAAACATGCCTATGCTTATGCAAATTATCCTAACGCCATGCCCTGCCCACCAGTGTACAATAAACCAACGCCAACTAGAGCTGCAGGCTCAAATGCTACATGCCAAAAGTCCATCCTCCGTTCATGCGGAGGCGCTGTCGTTCCGCAACGTCTTTCCGGATCTCGTCCTGCGTGAGCCCATCAGGCCCAGCCCAGTTCGCGCTACTCGTCCGGTCACGGAACTTCTTGATCCTCTTGTCCGCTTTGAACGTCTCTTCCAGCGAGAACGGTGCTATCGGTCCAAAGATGGAGTCCACCTCCATGCCTTCTTGGTCTCGGAGCAACGTCTCGAGTTCCTTCGGCTGTGCCCAGTTAGGGACTGGGAGCATTTCAGCCTCCGAATCTTCGTCCTCACTATCAGTCGCAATTTCAGGAAGGTTGATGTTCTCGCCATTGGGATAATTAGGCGATTGCTTCGGCGCTTTGCTGGAGCTAGCACCTGGTGTGCGATGGGCCTGTGATGGGCCGGCAGCGTTGGAAGACTCTGCAAAAGGAATCTTGCCACTGGCATACTTGGCCATGTCCATCGGGTGTCCTGGTCGCTGGGGTTGGCCGGTCTTGAAAATCGAGGATCCCGCCTGGGCATTCTGCCCATTTCCATACATGGATGGCTTCTTAGCCGGTTCCTGCACCAGTCAGAATGTATCTCTAGGTTTGCGGTCTACAGTCACGTACCTTTCGAATGTTCGATTGACGAATCGGCGGCGCCATTGTTGGGCGCATCGCCGCATGGTTTTCTTCGTCGTCTGTCCTCCTCCGCTTAGTTTCCCCAGAAGGCTGCATTGCACCAGGTTTAGCCGCTGCAGCGCGGTGGCTTGCCTGCTCTTCTTCCAGTCCTCTCTTGGGCGGTTTCGCCGGGTTGGGTACAGGTGGGTTGATTGCTCGGCTAAGGACCGATCCCAATCGCGAGGTTGGACGGTTGGGTCCGGCAGTTTCGCGTTGAGACGCCTGAGAAGCGGTCTTATCCGAGTGGCTCGGTCCCTAAGTCAATTAACATCGGTCTCACACACAAAAAGGAAGGGGAAAGCATACCGTCTCCGGCTGCTGGCTGCCCTGTCTCTCAAGTCGTCGCGCATTTTCCAATCGCCGCTTCTCAATCGCCTGCATCTGAGCCGTCTTCTTGGGATCTTCGGCTTGTCGCTCGCGGCGCTCAGCTTCAGCCCGGCTTTGTTGAGCCGCTCGCTTGCGCTCCATTTCTCGCCGTTGATCCTCCTTGCGCCGCGCCTCGCGCTCTTCCTGTTCCCGCTTTCTTTCACTCGCAAGCTGCGCTTTTCGCTGCGTCTGCGTCTGGCTCGAGACAGAGCTCTTGAAGCTACTGTTCGAGGAGGCTGTGTGGAGTGATTGGTTGCTGGCTTTCTTCTTCACGGACGCCGCTTTCGTTGTAGACGGGGTTGGGACCGGTGCTGGTATGCTTGACTCGCTAGTGGAGGCCATGGAGGAAGCCAAAGGCATTTGGCGGGAAAGAGCACTGCCGACCCGGATTGAAACGGGCTGCGGTTTCGGCTTTTGCTGGGGTTCGCGGGTGGGCTTTGTCGGGCGGCGGTCGTTTGGTCGTGTTGGTTGAGGTGCTGAGGGTTGAGCGGCAGCCTTCGGAGCAGCTTCGGCAGGTGGTTCAGGATCTTTGGAAGACTTCATCTGGGTTGCTCGGATGGGACTCGAGGGGAGTGTAGGGTAAGTAGCCGGTCCGCGCGCTTCAGATTCTGTACGCGCCCGCTCTCGTGTTGCCTTCTGTTGTGTTGTCCGTAGCTTCTCCTCCTGTCGCGTCTTTTCTGCTGCAAGCACCTCTTCCTCTCGCTTTCGCTCATCAATCTCCTGCTGCTTGCGCTTTTCTTCTCGCTCAGTGGAGCTCCGCGTTCGGCGTCCCTCCTGTCGAAGGGGGCTATGAGCCGATAAAGGTCGCTGGCTAGTTCGCTCGATATCCGTATGTGCGCGTTGGAGTTGCGTCCTAGGTTCGTCTGGCGAAGAGGCCTCTTGTCGGGCAGCCGCTGACACGCCTCCAGAGCTCGTGAAGAGCCCTTTAGCAGATCTCACAATCGACTGAAGCCTAGACTTGGACGCACTCAATGGGCCATCCTGACGATGGGGGGAACCGATCGGTGTCGTTGTCATCTTGTTGTCAATGTTGACAGATGCGCTCTTCTGGTGACCGTATCGTTGCGGTGATGAGAAAGCCGGAGTAGCAGATTTACCACGCGGTATTTCTGAAGTTTGTCTAACGTGGGTTCTCGTTGTTCCTTGGGTCGCTGCGCTCTTGAGGGGAGAAGATGGTTGCTCCGGGGCATCGCTTGTTGGAGGTCCGGATGGCTTGCTCGTCGTCGCTTTAGCTGTCGAAGGATACGGCTGGAATGGTGAACTCATTGGCTTTATCCAGTCTTCATCCGCGTTGGGCGTGGATCGAGGGGGAGTGTTCTCTCTCTGTTTAGAGCTGGATGCTTCCGGTTTGGCTTCTGGCTGTGCTGCAGGGAGCTCAGGATACGATACAGGCGCTGACGACAAATTTGCAACTGCAGGTATTGACTTCGTCGGTCGCGAAGGTTGCATTTTTCCGAGCATGCTAATCTTCTCGTGTAGCCGCTGAGTTGATGATTTGTTATGAAGCTTGGTGGCTTTTGAATCCACGTCCGACTCTTCATTGGTAGTAGGTTTACTCTCGTCGACATCCATCTTCTCAGCTTGCGGGTTCTCATCCACCGCCTGAGTCATTCGATGCCCAGTCTGTCGGCCGAAATAATTCGAGCCAGCCGCAGTAGTCGGCTTGATGGAGTCGAGGTTGCTGGTCCTGGAAAGTCTTGAGCCACCGAGGGGTTTGGAACCAAGCGGTTCCCGAGCAGGAAGAGACGCAAAGCTTAGACTGCTCTTGCGAATCGGTGGTCGCTCCGGGGAATCAGCATCTGATGGCGAGCCGATATCGTCCAGATTGTCGAGAGCCATTTCATCCTTCTCGGGGTCGTTCTTCTCGGGCTCCTTGTCCTCTTGGAGTGAGACACGCTGGGCACTGGTGGTTTTAACCGGTGATGGCTCCGCATCGTTGACCGGTAGATGGGCCTCCCTTCCATCCGGCGCGCTTGCTGCCTCAGGTTCATTGGCAGGCCTGTCTTCCATGATCGCGTCTTCTTTCGGCTCATCGTTCTTAGCTGGTTCCGCGGCATTTGCATCTTCTTTGCGAGGTTGCTTTGGCGAATCTATGTTCATTGGTTCAACAGTGTCGCCACGATGGCGCACGTCCTCGCGCGCTGAGTGGAACGAAGCGTCGGTTGTGCGGCGGCCAACAGATGAGCGACGCGCCTCTCCATTGCCTGTTATGGGCTCACCGTCGAAAGGTTGTGTGGATAATTGCGACTCGGGCGCGACTTGTGTAAGAACCACCTCGTCGTCATCATCATCATCATCATTATCATCTTGCATTCCATGGTAATCGGAGTCCGTGTTGTATTGTGAGAAGGAATTGATGTTCTGGGGTAATTCGGGGTATTGGGGTTGGGTAGATTCTGCCGCTTTGCTTTTCCCTTGAGTCGAAGTAGGCGCTGACGGGGCATTTATAGCCTTCGTGGGCGAGCGTTGGACGGCGGGGCTAGGAGAAAATTTGGTGTCGGCTCGGTTCTTCTTCACGGACGAGAATATCTCGCTCAGAGGCTGTGGTGGTCAACAAGAGTCACACGCCCAAAGAAGGGGATAACAAACCACGCGATTTTCTGTCGGGTCACGCTTTCGCAATGTGCGAGGAGTCTTGCCTCGTAATTTTCCAGGAGTTTTGAAGGCATCTGTGAAGTTACTGCGGGTATGTTAATTATGTCAAAGCTCAGCTCCCGACCGGGAGAGTCCACGCACAATTGGTTGTTTGAGAAGATCTCGCCCATATGTTCGTCCAACCATTCCATCTCATAGCGCACAGGAAACTCGATTTCTTCCATCTCCTGATCCACCAGCTGCGTGCAGTTCTCTTTTTCGGTGGAAATCCAGGCTGCAGAGCCAACCGGCTTCTGCGCCCTCGCGCCCGCTGCGGCCATGACGATGTAAACAAAGGCAGCAGGGAGCTACAGTCGCGTCGAAGAAGGGGTAGGTCGGGAAAGAATTAGCTAAGGTTAGAGAAACCCATCTAGTGAATCTATAGCCTAGGATAAATCATCGAAACTCGGTGGTGGGCGGCTGGTGTCGGTGGTTGACTCGGAGATTGAGGTCGACGTAGCTGCGGGAGACAAGCAATCAAAACATCGGCTACGCGTCCCTCCGCCAGAACACGTGATATCGCTTCTTGAATCCTCAGGCAGAAACGCCTCACTCTGTACGTACAAACATTTACCCCGCCCATTGAAATAGAAGAAAAAGAGAAGATAAATATGATACTTAATAGTGTATTTGATAAATATGTGGTTTCGCCGTTGTTAGTCGTTCAAATAGCGTATTGCCAAGTTGTAAACACGCTGTCGACCGGTACTGCGAGCAAAATATATAATGTAACAGGCCGAAATAATACCCAGCAACAAGGGGTGACTGCTACAAAATATGTTGTTTTCCGATTATTTCCACGACTCAAAAAACGTAAACACTTGAATTGTAGATTCTTTCGTCTTGTTATACCTAGTAGCTACGAGCCTGCAGCATTGTAAGCTGCAAAGGGAGTCTAACCCCGGACGGGTGTCTACCTATCTACATCGAATTTGAATAGCCGTGGCTCTTAACAACCGATCTTGCATTCCAAGTTTACATCGTATACCTGCAATCTCTCAAACGAAAGTTGTATGATATAGTTGATGATCGAGGCGATCTGACTAGGCCCGTCGAGCGGCAAACTTAATTGCCGGCGGCTTCGGAACGTTGGATTTAAGCTCAAATACTTCTAAGCTTCTATTTCGGGGGTGCAGCTAAAAAAAAAGCTGGAGGCGCGGACAGGGCGGATTCCGATGCATCCGTAGACTACTTCAGAGCACAATAATGCAAGGCATAATAAACAGTTGTTATAGGGATGAGCTAAAAAGGGTCGGAATGAGGTCAGGGTGCGATCACATGCCGATTGGTCTGGCCCGACTGACGTGGGAATCAAGTCATCAGTGACAGAGCGTCGGTGCACAATGAGCTTGGGAGCGACCGGAGTAGGAAACTAGGTCGGAGAGCAAAGAGTGGAAGCGCTTTATTTGGTTGTGCTCTCATTGCTGGACGGTGGAACCTGCAGACTCCAGAGTCGGAGCCCAAGTGGAAGCACAGCACACGACTCGCTTGTCAATTGCATCACCCGTTCCGATCCCTATCTTTTCTCTCGCTCCCCTTCCCTGTCCTGCTGCTTCTTTTCCCCTCCTCACCTCCCTCACTCTCCTGCGTCTTTCATCGCTTCTCCCCCCTCGTTGACCGCTGTCATCGAATTATCTGCATCTTCGCCATCCGTCATCTTCCTGGACCCTTATCAGCCCAAAACAGCTTTGTTTATTTGGGCCCTTGAGCTTCCGCACAGACACCACAACCATGGCCGACAACGCTGGCCAAGTCAGGTATCCCGATACGGGTTCCAGTAAGGTAAGGGGCATCTCTATCCTCATCAGAAGTGAATTGAGGCTGATTTTCTTTTCTACTCAAGTAATAGCATTGCCTAACGACGATCCCGAATACTCCCATGAAAAGTTACACAAACTGACCATTTTCTGCGCCCTCAGAGACCCTGGATCCGATAACAAATGGTACTGCAACCACGGCCTCGAACTCCGGCAGAAATACTGACGCGCCGTTAGGTCCGCTCGCTGGTGGCATCAAATCCGAGGCCTCCCGCACTGGGCAAGAATTTCGCGACTTGCAGAGTTCGAAAGTGGTTCCTTCCACCACCACGGCCACCGGGCAGCCTCTGACCTGTGTGTAAATGCAATAAGACACCGACCGGAATGATTCCACTAACCGCGACCAGACTATCACTCCCTGCTGTACAGTCTTCTCAGCGTAAGTAATGAATGCTGTAACCTCCGAGAAATAGTCACTAACCGAGCCTTGCGGATTCCAGTGGGAACAACCTCGTGCCACCGCCGCTTCCTTTGCTAGTGTTGTTGTTTTTATTTTCGCCGCGCGCTATCTGCCTCTTCTTCGCTGGTTTTTCAAATTCCTCTACCTAGCTCTCGGGTGTAAGTTTGGGAATCTGTGCGGTGGAGGAACACCACTAACGGATAATTAGCCATGGCTGCACTTGAAATTGGTGGCAGACTAGTGCTGTCACAGGGCCTCGCCAGCTCATTCCGTCCTCGTAAATACTATACCCTTCCCAAGGAAACCATTGAAGCTGTGTTGGAGGACTTTGAGCAGCTCGTCGACTTTGTCCTCATCGAGTTTCAGCGCATCCTCTTTGCGGAGAACGCTGTTCACACCGTGGCTGTGAGTCAACCACAAACCGCCCACCTTGAAGAAATAAAATTTGAGTCCTAACTCGATGCCTAGGGATTTTCCGCGGCGTTCTCTGCCTACTGGTTAATCAAGATTCTTCCCTTCTGGGGTCTGTCTCTTTTGGCCGTCACCATAGCTTACCTAGGACCTCTTGTTTACATGAACAACCGTGAGCTCATCGATGCCCAGATCGAACACGCTCAGCAGCTGGTCAACTCTCAAGCCCACCAGCTGAAGGGCCTGGCGGAAGAGCGCACTTCTCATGCCACCGGACTGGTGAAACAGTATGTTGGAGAATACAGCAACAGGGCCCAGGAGTACATTGGCAACCGTCGCTCTACTTCTCCCGAGGTTGCCAAAGCTCCCATTGCCGTCCCACCCCCAGCCGCAGACGTCAAGAAGGAGGCCGAGCCTGAGCCCCTTATCAAGACCTCTGATTTCCCTGACGCCCCCAGGGATGAGCCGGTGGCGCAGTCCATTGAGAAGCCTCAGTCCGAGACGAAGCCTCTTGTGGCTGCTTAGACGAGCGTCTACCAACCTCATTTGCCCATAGTTTACCATTACCCATACCGTGGTCATCGGGGCTGTATTGGAGATCACAGCTACTGTTTGAGTCCAATATCAAGGCGCCTGGTGACCTAGTCTTGCGCACCGACACACTGATGAAACCACTTGATGTGAAGGGACCTCAGATGGCACGCTTGGCCTGTACGATGATGAGATGGTACGAATTTGAAAGCCTCCTTTTTCTAGCCTCCTTTCACCTTTTTTTTTTTTTCAACCTGTTCATGTTCAATCTTCGCTTCGACCTGTTTCTTATTGTTACTCTTCGTTTTACTCATTACTCTTTCATCTTTTCTTCATAGTATAGAGTTCGATTTAATTCTCAGACGTTGAACGCTGGTGGACAATTTGCCCAATGTACAAGATCCTCCTAGAGTTTGTAGCAGAGAACGGTGGTCACTGTCGCCTAGCCAAGGTCCATGATCCCTGACATTGGTCTCGAGGGACCAGGCTGTCCAACGCAAGGGACGTTTCTTCACTACGAGTAATCGCCGTTTCACCACCGAATTACACAACCGGCCGCGATGACCCACCTCTATCTTGTGTGATGCTTCTAGGTTCAAGCAACGAGAGAGGCGAATGATCGAGCGCTGGATCCGAGCGCTGGCGTGCTCCAGAGATGCGTCGCCGGCCTATTCCCCTTACCCCAGATATATCGAGCGCAGTGGCACAAGTGTTCCCGGGATGTTTTACAATGCCGTTGGAAACAGGGATTACCCGGGCGAGAAATGACCGGGGAGCCAGACCGTCTCGTCTCAGCTCGGTCAACGGTCCTGCGTCGAACGAAATTAAGTGCTGCGAGTTTGTCCTGTTTGCACAGGCTGTATAGGCACTGGAGCTGCTCACTCGGCGCTTCTTCCCTCACCGTCTCTCTTCTCCTGCAGAAGAACAGACGCAGCAGAAACGTCAGCTCATCGCCTCCTGTGCAATTTCGTCTCCTCTTCTGCACCCCGTACTGATCAGCCTTGTGCCCGACTCCACCGCAGCGCCTCCGACAGTCCTGCCTTCTGAGTTTACTTGGGAGCGCCAGTACTCGGCCAATTTCAGCTCAATGTCTCGCCATTACAACGCTTTACAAGCCACTGACACGATACCTTTGCGTTTCTAGGCCTTCCAATGTGTATCAATCGATTCGCCACTTGACTTGGTGGTATCCAACTGCTCATGGGTGCTGTATCGCACCTCCTCTGGAGAGCTCGCGTTTTTTCAATCTCTTTTCCTTCGCTCTCTTCATGGTTTAGTTTTCTGCCAAGAGTCAAATTTCAGTTTTGAAAATCACCTCCAGTTAGCCTTGAGGGGTGTTGTGGAGGCCTATCTCCCCTCAAGGCAGGTAGCATGGCCAAACGCTGTAATGGACCTTTCGAGTGAAACGAACCCGCATCCACTCCCAGAAAGGATACAGATATGAGGTGCATCAACCAATGATAGCAAACAACTTCTGTATGTTGGACTCAACCACTTTTGTGAGGCTGCAGAGAAGCCTGTGTGGAAGGTTCTCTTTGACTCCCCCATCCACTTGGATGGTTGTATTCTAGCTCCACTGTATCAGCATCGCCACTTGTGCCATTGATGACCAGACGCAACTCATACGGCGGTCCGTCGGAGTTGAGCAACATGGCTAACGCGGGTGTGACGCTTGAACGAGTGAGGCTGGAGCCTACCCATCCATTCGCTATGTCGCCTGACGACAGGAGGTGAAGCTCATGATAGATTCTATACCACTTTAGGCGTATCTTGGATGTAACGGACTGTCGCCTGGATAACTGGCCGAGCGAGCTCTTCGTTTGTTTCCTCCCTACTTTGCACTCTCGGGTGGAGGAAATGGTCGATCCGTGAGCGCCTGAAACCTTTCCAGAGACATGGCTTTTGCACCCATCTTTTCACTTTCGGCTTTTGACTTTGGGATTTGCCTGGCCAGATCCACAACAACCCAAGCTGCTGTCTTACAAACCCCTCCTGGTATTTCCCTGGAGGCAGAGCTGGCCGAGGTGGGCCCGTTGGTTGGTGGTAGCAACCGCAGCTTCCCGTCATACAAGAGGAAGGCTTCATGCAGCTTTCCGTGGCCTCAGACCTCTCCGATCCCTTTCTCGCTCACCAGCACTGGCAAGACCCGTTTGCCTATTGGTGGATAGGCTGTGAGCGCTAATTTTCCGGTTGCTCGAGCGGCTCTCCCACCTGATGGTCGAGTTCGTTGATGGCGCTGTACCATCGTCGTTGATCCCGCCTGCCAGCAATATCTGTATTCCATGACTCGGAAAAGGAATAAGCCATGCTTTTCACTGACAGAGGACGGGTGATCTGTTGCGATACATGACTCTCGACCCTATTATTAGCCTTTCATGGGGTCTGGTCTCTCCTAGAGAGCTCATCTCCGCCAGACCGCCATCTCATGCCTGTTTGTAAGGAAGCCAGAACCTGGCTTAGGTGGCCATAAGCCCAGTTTCAATTTACGGTCAACTCTGCAGGGCCTCCACATGGATGCAGGAGTTCCTGAAACGTGATTTACCATGTCTCTTGTTGCTGAGCCTGCCGCAGCCTAACCTTGGGTAACTGCAGATGGGGAATGAAACACCTGAAGCCTCGACAATTTGCGTGTCATGAGCGGCATTCCCGGTTTCCAAGCTAGTCAGAAATAGGAGGGAAACGAAAAATGGCGCCTAACCTGGAGGGGATGTTCGTCTATTCCCCCCGTTGAGCTAGCTAGGGAACGTTGCAAAGCAGGGTAACCAGGTATCCCCTTGGGGAGTACCTGCTATACTCAAGCTGGGGGCTTGGAGTATTGCAGATCAGAACTCATCAGAGGCCTTTGATCCGTTCTTGACGTGTGCCTCGTGATGCCACCCTAAGTGTCTGAAAATCGGCAAGGTTATTTTCAAGCCGACCAGACTTTCCATCCAAGACATCCGCCCAACTTGGCTGTCTAGAACAGGAATTTGACTCACTATTTGGGTTCACCGCTGCCCTGGCCCCTTCACTTCGAAGAAGAAAGGAGTATAACTGGCGCTGAATTTCCAAATCGGTCAAACAGAGAGAAGGGGGAAAGCCATCAGACAATCTTTCATCGAATGCCGTCACCTAACCAGTCGTGGACAGCCTTGCACCCAGTAAATCTGTGAACAGAAGTTATATTGCTGCTGATCTTGATGCCACTTTTCTTTCATTATTCCTTCTTCTTTCTCTTTCGCCAAGTTCCATCGTCGCCCAGGTCCATCGCCACCTAGGGTTCCATCGGCTTCAAACACCCGTGCATTGCAGCCGCCCTTCAAAGGGCTTTTCTGGATAGCCTCGCTTACCACAGCCCATTTCGTTTGCGACCTAACTCTGCCTTCTAGAATCACTAATCTCCTGTTGTCTTAGCATCAGACAACGGCGGTCAAACCGATCAAAGTTCTGGATCAGCCTGTCTCCGTTGCGGCCATCCGAGTGGTCTACCACTTTCGCACGCAGCCGATCTCACCGATAGAGCAGAAACATACCTTCATCTTAGACAGTGGAGATTGTTCACTTATAATAAGATGGTGTCCATAGAATCTCTCCTCAATCCTCTTCCCACACCTTCGCCGACAAGCTCCGCGAGTACCATCATGCTGCGCTCTCCTCGCCAGAAAAAACAGAAGATGGCCAAAGACGCCCCTATCTTTCAGCGCGGAAAGCCCAAAGGTGAAGTGCGCTATCCCCCTTGCGAAATGCGAAACGGCGAAATTGCAAGTCTGCATCATGACTTTCGCATCCATCCTTTCGGCAACATCGCCGACTACCCACGCCACATTCCGTACAACAGCGACAAGAAATCTTTCCAGGAAAGGACAGGACGCGAAAGCTTTGAGGTTTTCCAGTACACATTTCAGATTCCCGGCGAAGAGAAGCAGTGGACGGTGATGTGGGATTACAACATCGGTCTCGTCCGAATAACCCATCTGTTCAAATGCAATGACTACTCAAAGGTGAAATAAGCTTGCCGTTCAATTTTGGAGGGAAGAAAGACTAACTGGACTAAGACAACCCCGGCGAAGATGCTGAACCAAAACCCCGGCCTTCGAGATATCTGCCACAGCATAACGGGCGGCGCTCTTGCGGCACAAGGTGAGCAACATTGCCCAATCAACCCCACACTACGCACGTCGGAATCATTCTAATATCTCTTTCTTAGGATATTGGATGCCATACGAAGCCGCGAAAGCCGTTGCAGCAACCTTTTGCTGGAAAATTCGCTACGCACTTACGCCCATCTTCGGTGTCGATTTTCCAAACACTTGCATCCCGCCCAGTGACAGCAATCGGTTCGGCCGAATGATCATCGAGCCCGCGATAGTCCAGATCGCAACGAGGAACGCTGACGAATACCGCTTGCTTGAACTTCGTGCATCGCCGCCCGACTCGTTCCAAACAGACTACCCCTACCGTCCGAGCTCCGCCCCCGGCATCGATAAAGGCCGGACTAGCGTAGCCCTAGGCCGACACATCCTTCCCAAGTCCCACCAACGCCGGCATCGCAGCAACACCTCAACGTCTACTGATACATCCCTGGTTGGGTACGGATCGTCTCCTGAGGAAGAATATTACAGCAGCGCAGAGCGATATTATGCTTCTCCGGTTAGTCTGCCTCGAAGCTCATTTACACCCGTCAACACGCCCCGCAGCAGAGACATCTATGCCAATGACTCGATCAACCTCCTCCCATCCTCTCACGGACTTATCGCATCGCTTACGACCCCTAATGAGAGAGCACGAGAGCGGGCAAAAGCAAGAGTGATTCCTAGCTCTGTCCCATCCAATCAACCTACACTCACCACCAGAGGCCTCGCCATCCGTACAGTCGCAGCCGCGGACGGCAGCGACGCCAATTCCGACGCCGACGCAGAAACCGACTTTGAATATTATTTTGGTCCCGATCCAGACGCCACGTCATCCGATGAATCTACATCTTCAGCCCCCTCTTCGGGCTCGGGGTCTAGCGACAGCGTCGGACCAATCGCTCTTGCGGCCCTTTATGCCGACGACAGTAACATCTACGCTGATGGAGACGACGATGGACACCAAGACACAGAGACGGATATGGCTGAGTACCGCCCGTCGAAGAGAATCGCAATAGCAGGTCACAGACGAGAGAGGATAGTACCTCCTAATCCCAGATTTCATCCTTATGGAGAGAACGAAGACTATCGCGAGCCCGAGCCTCTACGTGGGCACGATTCTGACAGGTATTCCATCCCCGGGCGTCGACCGTCCGAGATAATGGTAGCCCAGGCTTTGATGGGATTACGTCGGGGTTCAGCGAGGAGGCCCGTTAGTTCTCCAAGTGACGCCCGTCACGATGTCAATGGTGTTGATGATGGACTTGAGTATAGTCATGGTTGCCCTTGCCGTTGCCCTTGTCATGAGCTGGATCATGGCGATGGTCACCATCTCGCTACTCCCATCACTTCCGGCAACCCACCCCCAGTGTCGGGGCAGAAGAGACGGCGTGCACCATCCGCGCCTCCTAACATCCGATCCGACCGTAACTCTTGCGATCCCGCCATATTTGACCAAGGTCATCGCCCGCACAAGCCCTGCCGATCGATTAAGGCCCAAGTGCGTAGTTCCATCGTCTAGCCATGGAGACACTCAGACTTGGGCCACTCACTCACATACCAACCCGAGTCTTTCCCCCTGCTTTAAATGCCCGCTTTATACGCAAGCCAGCACCCTGAGCGCCTCAGAAACTGTCTCTGCTCGGTCGCAGTTACTTTGCTTTGTTTAATTTGATTTTTGCTCTGTTTGTCATTCCATCCGTCCTGCGGACCCCGCCCCCAACTGCCTTATGAAGAAATGAATCCGAGAAACAGTACCATCGATAGACCGGTCGGAGTTTTGAATTTGAAAATCTGAATCTAATACGCGCCTGTACTTGCATTGTATTCGCCTAGTTAGCCATGGTCTTCTTCTTTTTTGAGTTTGTCTAAGCTGTTGAACATGTTTCTGTTCTCCTGTCTCATCTACTTAGTCTGTGACTATGACTACGGCTGGCTATGACTTTACACCGCAGTGTGATGCTTGTGCTTTTTTTTTGTTGTTGTTGTTAGAAATTGATATTGATCCTTACAAAGTCATCATCATCATCATAAGCTTATTCCTTTGGCTAGATAACATAGCCTTTCTGTTGGACAACGGTCTCGTGAACCTGAGTCGTAGTCGTGTAACTCTGCCATGGCGGGGTATCCTGCAGATATACCAGCCAGCTCAGAACCAGAATGTCTATCCAAGACAGACTTATTCTTGGTATTATTGGGAGATGGTTTTGAAAAGAAACAATATATTAACTCATCCTCGAAAAGTTTAATGTAAACTGGAATATTTATAGCAATATTGTACGAAACAGAATCATAACAAAGAGACGATCAACGCCCTGAGAAAATCGAACTAAACTTCGCTTATTCGGACATATCAAAAGAATCATCCTGGCCATCTGCTCCATCATCGCTTTCGTCATCCTCAACCACGTAGCTCTTCTTGGTAGTTGCAGTCCGTCTCGACGGTCGGCTGGAGGTGCTTGCAGCACTACGTGCGTTGCTACGCGCAGGGGCCTCGTCTCTTACACCAGCAGGTGAGTCAAGGATGTCGTTGGCCATTGCATCAATATCGTCCTCTGAATCATCCATGATTGTCTTCTTCTTGGGCGCGGCCTTCGCCTGCTTGGAAGCATACGCCTTGGCGGCTGGCGAGAGCGTTGTCTGCTTTGTAGGAGCTTTGGTAGTGGAGGCTGCAGCTGCGTCCTTCTTGGGACGGCCACGACCTTTGCCCGCAGTTGCCTTAGGAGCAGCAGCAGCCTTGGTTTTCGGGGCCGCCTTACCCTTGGCAGGTTTGGCTGGCTCTTCCTCCTCGTCATCGTCATCCTCCAATACACTATCCGACGCCTTCTCCTTGGGCTTAACCTGAAGAGAGCGGCGCGGCGAGTTCTGCGGGATGAGCTTGCTGTAGTCAGTCTCGTCTGGGTCGAACTCGTTGGAAAACTTAGATGTCTTCGAGCTAGTCGGCAAGCCGGTGCTACTGCCAGGTCGTGACGGTTCCGAAAAGAGTTGACGAGAATCATTCGCCCCACCAATTCCCTTGACCATTTTGCTCACATCACCAAGCAAATCATCGCCGTTGTCACTCTCGGAGTCACTCAATGCGTACTTGGGCGCAGCTTTACCACGACCCGTGCGACTTTGCGGAGCTGACTTGGCGGCCTCCGCCTTGGTGATTTCTTTGAAATCATCGTCATCGAGGGCATCGCTATCGTCGTCTTTGGGCGAGGGCTTGGCAGCTGCAGCGCGACCTCTCTTAGGCGCCGCTTTGGGTTTGACATCGTCATCCTCATCCTTCGGCTTCACCGCTGCCTTGGGCGCAGCTCGACTCTTCTGAGGGATGATCTCGATATCAGAATCTCCCATGTTGGCATCGCCATCCTCGTCCTTGGGCTGGGGTGAAACTTTGGTCGGTCCTCGGCTCTTCTTCGGTATGATTTCTTTCATATCAAACTCGTCGTCTGAATCACTGTCAGAGCCCTTATCTGTCGGCTTAGGCTTCTTATTCAGGAAGCTCATAAGCCCACCTTGCGGTTCGGCTTTTTTCGCTGCTGGCTTCTTCTTGGACTTGGAGACAACAAAATCGTCATCTGAGTCGTCAGCTGCCTTGCGCTTCTTCGCACCAGCGGCCTTGCCACCGCCCATGGCAAGCTTGGTGGAAGTGCGGCGACCCTTCTTCTCATACCCACGACGGCGGCGGTCGGTCTCTGAAAGCTGGTAGCGCCACTCATTGATAAAGTCATCAAGATCGCGGAGCCAGATATCCTCCTTCGAGAGCTTAATCAACTCATCGATCTCGTACTCCTTGTCTCCGATCTGGCGGCGTAGCCTTTCCACTCGCTCTTGGGTCAAGGACCAGATGGCCATTCCCAATAGATAGTCATAGGCGGAAGCAAGGTTCTGGGAATCACCCTGTTCATCGGAAGCCTCGTCTTCAGACCCCTCCTCGACAACCTTCTCGGTTTCACCAGCCTTAGCTGCATCTGCCACCTTGGGGAACGCCTTAAAGCCCTTCTCCTTCAGCTCTCCGACGAGAACAGTCTTCTTCTTCTTTGAAACGATCAACTCGCCATCGATGATCATCTGGACAAACCGCGCTTGGTTGGTCAACTTCTCCAGCTCTGTCTGAAGTTGGGAAAGTTGAAATTGCTGCATAGAAGTTAGCGCTATTCCTATTATCATTGTTTAGATTAAACATGGGACTTCACTCACCTTGCGCTTCTCATAGAACTTGAGACGAAGAGTAAAGAACTCCTTCATGATATCCTCAACGCTGTTGTACTTGGTAATTCGACCCTCGGGGTCAAAGGCAACCAGGTTAGACGTCGCCACGGTCTTAGTGAGCTTGAACTTGTCCTCCAGGACCTCCTGGGTCAGGGGGCCCTTGATATTCTTCTCATCCAACTGGAGAATCATGTGTACGTCGGAGTTTGTGTTGTAATCCCGATAGTCCTTAATCATCGAGGGTGTCTTGTCGGCCTTGATCATGTCCTCGAGTTTGTTGATGAAGTCCTGGGTCCATGTTCGGACGGGCAACTCTGTAACTTCCACTTCCTTGTCGGAAATTTGCTTGATAGTTCCACTGAACTTGTATCTGTCGGGACCCAATGGGGTAACCTCTCCCTTGAAGCCCTTAAACCAAGGCTGCATTGGCTTCATTTCTTCGCCATTTAGCATGCGTTTCAAGTTCTCCACAATATCCTCGGGATTGTAGTTGGGAATTGTAGAACTCCATCCGGTACCAATTCCATCCGCACCGTTGACGAGGACCATCGGGACAACGGGTATGTACATCTCCGGCTCGATCAGCTTGCCATCATCCTCGCAGTGTGTCAAGATGGGATCATCGTTCGCGTGGAAGACTCGTCGAGCGAATGGAGAAAGCCGAGTATGGATATAACGCGCACCAGAGGCATCCGATCCTCCCTTCAAACGACTACCGAAATTACCACTAGGCTCCAGGCAGTTGATATTGTTGGAACCCACAAAGTCTTGCGCCAAGCCGATAATAGTTTGATGCATCGAAGCATCACCGTGGTGGTACGCAGTCAAACTCAAAACTTGACCGGTAAGATCAAGCACCTTAACATCCTTCTTAATGTTCCTTTTCAGGAGCGTGTACATGACCTTGCGCTGACCGGGCTTCATGCCATCAACAACCGACGGAATTGATCGCACATTATCCGCCATACTGAACTGAATGAGTTCCTTGTTGATGAAGTCGGTGTACGAAATCTTGTCCACGGAATGATCCATGAAAGTGCCCGGCTTGAACTGACGAAGCCATTCCTTGCGCTCTTCAATTTTCTTTTTGGAGAATGCAAGTTCGATCAATTCAACTTCGTGGTCCTGCATGGTATGGAACTCCTTCAAGTGGCGATCCAAATCACGGAAATAATCCTGTGCCTCTTCAGCACCGCTGGTACCCAATCCCTTGTAGTATTTGTGTTCCCAGCCGCGCTCATGACCGTGCTTCTCCCTCCAGGCGTCGTATTCTTGCAAAGTGAAAAAGGACACCGCTTTGGTCGGGTTCTTGATGTCGCCTTTCCAGACTTTTACAATGGGTGTAATAAACTCAATCAAAAACTCGGGAATTCTCAGCAAACTCGGGAATTGAGCTTGCAAGAAGTTGATCAGCAAACCCTTAATGTGAGAACCGTCATGATCCTGATCGGTCATGATCATCAAGTGTCCGTATCGGAGTCCGCGCGTCTCCGTGTACTCCTTTTTGTGCTGCAGACCCATGAAGTTCTTGATGCTTTGGATTTCTTCGTTCTTCGAAATCTGATCAAAAGAAGCATCGCGCACGTTGAGCAACTTTCCGCGCAAGGGATATACACCGAAAAGATCAGCACCGACCACACCACGACCGGCCATAGCCAAACCCTTGGCTGATTCACCTTCCGTCAAAATCAAGGTGCAACGATAACCATCCTTAGTGCCAGCCTTGTTCGCATCTGTCAATTTCGGATTGTTCATGCGAGTTCGTCGACCGCCATCAGATTTCTTGAGCATCAAATCGGCCTTGTGATCAGCGAATTTCTTGAGAGAGTCGAGAACACCAGAGTTGGCCACCTTCTTGAGGAAGGCGTCGTCAAGCACCGGCTTGCTTCCGAATTGAGTTGACTTCGTGGTCAATTGCTCCTTGGTTTGAGAGTTAAAGGCTGGGTTGACAATCTTCGAGTTGACGAAAAGGAAAACATAGTTCCGGATCTGAGCTGTTTTTAGGATTGATCCTGTTCCCTTCTTGTTCTTCTTGAGCGACTCAGCCAGTCGGTTGCAAATCTGGTCGGCGATGAAGTTCACGTGGGTGCCTCCAGATGTCGTAGCGATAGAGTTGACAAACGATACTTGTTTAAAGGAGCCGTCCGACACGGCGAAACCAACCTCCCAGAAAGGATGGGGATTGCAGGTAATAATCGGATCGCTCTTGGAGTCATCGTCACCACGCTCACGGCGGATGGCTTTCGTGTACATTTCCATGTATTTCTTGAAGTTCCGGACAGAAACTTTGGTCCCGTTCAATTTAACGGCCACTTGTGTGGTACCAGCCAAATCATAGACACGTCGCTTGAGAAGGGCCTCAAAATCGTCATCAATGCCGTCCATGCCGAACTTCGCGTAGTCGGCCTTGAAGCTAACTTTGGTGTAATCCTCACCTTTGGCCGTGGTGATCTTCGGCTTTCCTAGACTTTGCATGTTGTTCGTCCAGGTCTGTTTGTACCGTTTCTTCTGTGTAGAATCCTGAGTTTCGACAGTGAACTCGGTGGAAAAGACGTTACAGAGCTTAGCACCGAAACCGTTGCGGCCACCAGTGATTTTCGCCTTGTCATCATCGTAGTTCGAGGATGTCAGAAGGTTACCGAAAATCATCTCCGGAATGTAGATGCCCTTCTCATCGTGAATTTCGACTGGGATACCTTTTCCGTTGTTCCAAACACTGATTTCACCGGTCTCCTTGCTGTAGGTCACACGAATCTCGTCCATGTTCTTATCATTTTGCTTGTTGTCGGCCGCGTTCACGACAATTTCGTCAAAAATTTTGTATAGACCGGGGACATAAGACACCTCGCGAAACTCCATTCCATCGACCTCTGAGTTGTAGACCCACATTTCTTGTGATGTACGCTCAACTGACCCGATATACGTATCCGGACGCTTAACAATATGCTCAAGGTGGGAGAGCTAAGTGAAAACAGATGTTAGCGCATTCTTTTCTTTGCTCCTGAATAGCAAACCTACCATTTTGTACTTGTCCGACGCTTTTACTTCCTTGGATGGTTCCTCGCCGTCGAGTGAAATCGATTCATTTTCAACGTCTGCGAGTGGTTTGGCACCGCCCTTCTTAGTGGCGGCTGCCGATTGGGCCTTCTTGGGAGGTGTTTGGGAGAGCATGGAGTCGTCGCCAAAGGGATCATCGTGATCGGATTCATCTTCGCTGTCAGCCTTGGCCTTGGCCTTCTTCCCCTTGGCAGCCGGCTTTGCTGTCAGCTTCGTTTGTGTTGTTTTCTTTGGAGCAGCCTTCTTAGCCGCAGGTTTAGCCTTGGGCTTCTGTGAGTGGCAAGGCTGCTGTTAGCAGAAAGATAGCAAGAATTGGGGAGGTAGAAGCGTACGGGGGCTTCGTCGGGGACGAAATCGGAGCTACCCTCGTCCGCGAAGACAGAGTCGTCCATGATCGAGTCGGAGTCACTCATTGTGACCAGGGAGAAGTAAGACGCAGAATAATTGTGAAACAGTCAAAATGCGGGAATGAAGTTGAAACCGTAGACAACGAGTGGCAAGAAAAAGGAAGAGAAGGACAGATGTGTCCTCCCGGGTGAAAAACGGGTTGAAGCGAAGAGGAATAAAGAGTGAAAGAACAACGCCTCCTCCGCGATCCCCTCGTTGATTGTTGTGTTGATGCTTTGTTGTCGACGCGCTGGGTTGAAACTTGCGCCCGGCACCTCTTGTTAATGGTTTCCTCCCGGATCATCGGTTTTGCCGTTCCGCGACCAAATCGGGCAAACTCAAAACACCCCATCCCAGAAGGGAAGGCACGATCAAAACACCGTGAGCGGGGTTCCTTCTATTCTTAGCTCTCCCTCGCCTGCTTGGATTCAAGTTCGCAGTGACAGCAAGTGACGAGCCACCGAGGCAGAGATCTCTCTGGTTCCCCTCATTCGAGCGATCTGGAACTGCCACTGACGTGTATCGAGAACGATGCGAGATCTCTACGGCAACAAAGAACTGTCAACAAAGCGTTGCTCAATATAGAAAAGCGCACGCAGTTGCAAGTAGCCTTCACTCAATATTTAATTGCAGTAGGTTACTATAGTCTGTGACTTTGCCTTGAAGTAATTGGTATTCTCTGTTAGATGACGATTTACATGACGGATATCAAGCGTCAAGGCCAATTTAGCTCAGAAATATATAATGAACTGAACCCTTAACATTAAAAATTTTCATGCCTTACCTTTCAAAACCCCCGCGATTAACCATCCCGCGGCATAAAATGAATACTGGAAACAGGTTATAAAAGTCATTCGCCATATTATTATTCTGTAGCAGTCGTACCTCTACACCCTGTTGATCTACTCTCCGAAGACTGAGGAGACCCTTCAGACTTGGACGTGCGGAAGATGTGTTGTTTCAAGACGCCCGTATGGAGCGGTATGGCCGGTATTGTTATTTTATCCCTTCTCCGCACAGCCAATAAAGTGAGCCCCCTGAATTAAAGGCCCAATAGAATCCAGTGACATTCACTCCCCACTAAAGCTAAAACGGTTATGCGACGGTTTAATACGGATGACACGGAAGAGGAAGAGCATAGATCGCTTGTCGTCGAATAGGATTCAATAAGAAGTTCCTGGATGTCATTCCAGTGATTTGTAGTTGTCTCCTCTGGCATATCCTGATACTGTACTTCCCTGTTCCACGAGTGGTTCCTGAGCTGGAGGTTCCCAGTTCCCAGATCCAAGTTTCAGGTTCCATGGTTCTCTGGGGAGGACAGGAGAAGTTCACGGAGCTCACCTAGCTCACCTGTTGGCCACCGCATGATGTTCGTCTCCTTATTCCTTTCGAATATACTCCGTAAAATAGATAATAATTACTTTCACCGCACTAGTAGCGAAGCTCTCTGCCCTAGCAGCAGTATTGGACGATCGGCAGGGCGAGACCGCGAGTGGTGGACTAATCAGGAGAAGGGCGAGAGAGGGCCCCTGAACCTGAAGCCCACTTGGGGAGCATTAGACACCACTAACCTCACCATCTCCCGAATTCAAACCCTGGCCGTTTCTCCTTCATTTCTCCCTATCTCCCCGTCCTCTTCAGCCCATTCTCTCGGTCGCGCCATCGAGAAATGCCGCTGTCTGCCGTCCCAAATCCATCGGCCGCTCTCCCGTCTCCTTATCGCGTCTCCCATCGTTAACCCCTCCGATCCGATCCTCGCGTTTCACCCCTCGAATCCGTTTCTACGAAGCTGAAGCTCCCCGAGGAATGTGTCTTTGAAGCTTCCTTGAACAGTTGAGCTATAGTTACTAGGCAATGTCAGCGACCATGGAGCAGACCGAAGCCTCGCCGCGGCCCAGTTCGGACACGGTCGTCCGTACTCCTAGCCACACCGACTCCATGGTGACTGTGCCTCTCTCATCCAATTCAGAGGACACCCAACCGGACTGGCGTACTCTTGATATCCCCCAGACTCCTGTCGAAAGCACGCCGCATTCCGATGACGAGATCGACCGCAAGACCACACCCACCCCCACCTCCGTGAGGCCAGATCTGGAAACTGAGCTCTCTCGAACACGGATTAGCGAAGAAAATGACCGAACAGACACACTCGAAAGTGATGCAGTGGATTGGGAAGAGCTGGAAAAAACAGAGTCACAAGAGCCTCGCACGGAAGGGTCCGATGAGGTATGTTCTGCAACATGACGTGGAATGGGAATGGAAGGAATGTTACTGACGTTATTTCCAGACAACCGCTTTGTTGCTGGCTCGGCTGGAACAAGAGAACAACGCTTTAGCTACTAATCCAAAATCTGGCTTAGCAAAGGCTGCTTCGCAGCATAAACAACAGCGTCCGTCTCGATCACAGTCCCTGCATCAGATCAAGCGCTTGATCGATGAAGACCCTCGATCCTCTCTCCGATACTCAGAACTTCCACTGCCTCCGCCCATGACTGAGCTCGAATTTTGGGCTGCCCTCGTTGCGGACTACCCACAAACAGTGCAACGACTGCCGACTTTGACCTCAAATAAAATCAGAGGCGGGGTCCCACCTCCCTTGCGTGGTGTGGTCTGGCCAAGTTTGTCAGGCGCAAGGGACCCGTCACTATTGACTGAATATCAGAAACTTTGTGGTGAGACCAGCCCATACGAGGGATTGATCGGAAAGGACATTGGCCGCAGTTTTCCCAATGTTGAGATGTTCCGTGACCCAAATAGCGAGGGCCAGCAGATGCTTGCTCGCGTGCTCAAGTGCTTTAGCCTCTACGATACGAAGATAGGCTACTGCCAAGGACTGGGGTTTGTGGTTGGTCCTTTGTTGATGCACATGTCGGATGCAGAAGCATTCTGCGTGCTCGTGCGGTATGTCTGATTGAGTTGGGGGTGAAATAATGAGACGCTAATCGTTTTAGACTTATGGACCATTATGATCTTCGAACTTGTTACCTGCCCGACCTATCAGGTCTGCACCTCCGCGTCTATCAGTTTCAAAATCTGCTTGCCCGTCTGCGACCTGAACTATTCGAGCACTTGGAAACGCTGAACGTGGAGCCTGCATATGTTTCACAATGGTTCCTATCGTTCTTTGCTGTTTCGTGCCCTCTCCCAATGCTTCTTCGCATTTACGATGTCATTTTCCTGGAAGGAGCTTGCGAGACATTGATGCGCGTCGCCCTTTCGCTAATGCAGCGGAATGAAAAGAAGATCTTGGCCTGTTCAGAATTTGAAGACGTCATGCAGTTGTTGCTTTCTAGGAGTCTCTGGGATACGTAAGTTGTGAAATTTTTCTCTTTGATGCCAGACTTACTGACTTGTATAGCTACGCGTTTGACGCCGATGATTTCGTCAACGATTTTGTTTCGTTAACTAACCTCGTCACAAAGGAAAGCCTGCAGGCGCTGGAGGCTAGTTACAACCAATCCCAGGGAGTTCCGACAGGAATCTCCTTCCCTCAGATGCAAGCTGCGGCTTCGCGATTCCTTGGTAGATTCTGGGCTGGATCGGGCCCGCACACCTCGGTCAAATCAATCAATCTAAATCCCAAAGACGCCAACACACCGAACAACCTCCGTCGGTCAACCTCCAAACAGAGCATGGCGTCGACACTCAACTCAGTCGAGTCCACGTCCGACGCCAGCACGGCGCCCACGGAGGTCTCCGTCGACGCACAGAAGTCCCGCACGAAATCCGCCATATCCCAAAACAAGGATCGCGACCTTCATACCCAAATCGAAGACCTCTTAATGGCCCTCAGCGACCTCCAACGCCAACAGGCCGACCTCTCCCGCGAACTTCAACAGGAGCGAGAAGACCGCGAAGAAGACCAAGCTCTGTCCAGATCCATGCTCGAATTCATCAAAGAATCCCCTGCTGCGGATTCTGCCCCTACCGAGCTCCTCAGCAAAGCCGAGGAGCGCTTCGCAGCTGAAGACTCCAACAAGCACACGTCAATCGACCAAACCAAGCACCAGCTCCGCGACGACCTCGACCGATGGAAGAACATGTACTCCGTAGAAACCGGGCGATGCCTGGACCTGTCGCGTCGAATGGACGACCACGAACAGGAGAACGCCTCGCTCCGGGAGCAGCTCCGCGAGGCCCGAGGCCGCATCCAAGACGGATACCGCGATCGACAGCGCCTCGAAAGAACCGTCCGTGACCTCCGCAATATCAAGACACCCGACACACCACCCGAATCCTACGGCTCACCGACAAGTGAAAAGGGCGAAAACACCGGAGGTCTCCGCGAGCTTAAACTCGCGCACTCCGCGTCAACAAAGAGTTCAAGAAAGAGCACAGCATTCAACAAGCGATCCAGCAGCCTGGGCTTACAAAACGTGCTAGCCACGGATAACAACCGACCACCGGGCGACGAATCACTGCTCCTCGAACTCGTAAATGCAAAAACAGCCGAGGCGGTAGCCAAACAGGAACTGGAAGAAGTGAAAGGGAAACTGGACTCGCTGCGGAAAATGGTTGGCGGGTCCTCGCGTGGATTGGGCCGGTCTTCAACGGAGAATCGCAACTCGTTACTGGGGCTGCCGCCGATTTCGAAGGCGCCGACTGAACCTCCTGCATCATCAGGTGGGTTCTTCAGCGGATGGGGGAGGTAGATCCATGTATAGATGTTAGATATGATCCTGTACATATAGATACGAATTGCTGAGCCATTGCATGTCAAAACAAGCATGAATAGACCCATCTCAATATATCCTGACCATTCAAATCTGCCAGACCCATTGGACGACTTAATCGCAGACCCAGCTCCCATTATTATGTATGGGTCATACATTAACCACTTAGACATAAGCAAGTACGAATATACCAATAAGATACAAAAGCATCAACCAAACCATCACCTACTCCCTCAAGGAAGAATAAGCCTGCAACGCACCCATAATAGCAACAGCAACACCATTGTTCGTAACCCCGCGCTTAAAATACCACCCAGAGCTCGCCCACATAACAGCAACCATAAGCACCGCAATGGCCTTATTGACCGGGTTGCGCAATTGCTCCGGCGACTTGGACCAGTTGTAGTTCAGGAGTGCTGGAATATCCACGTTAGGGCCCGATTCCTCAACATACGTAAACAAGGAGGAGTCAAATAAAAGACGCACCGTTAACCAAGAAGAATACACTCCCCTGGTACCAGCCGGCGCGGGCACAGGTATCCGCGTTACTCGGCAGGGCGCGGAATTGCGGCGAGGACTGCCACTCTTTGGCGCCGAGGGTGTGGCCGAGCGAGACGAAGACCCAGGCGGCGCTGGTGACTTGGAGGGCGGAGGGCATGTTGTGCTGAGATTGGAATATAGATAATTAGTTAATATTATTCTGTAGAATGAAGAGAAAGGAGGTTATTATTCAATTAGGGGTACTCCGCATCTGGGCCGACTTGCCTCGGCTGGGCTCACATGACTTCTCTTCGGTCTGAGTATAGGGCAGAGTGGGGTCCGATGTGAGGACGTTGATTATCGAGTATTGGTGTACCGTGATAGATTTTGGCACCTTGCTGTTCGTTACGAGCATGGGGGAAAATATTTGGGACTGGGGTCGATGTAGGGCTTGACTGCTGACAATATAAGGCCATCGCGGCGATATTAGTAGGGTATCAGGGTATATCAAAACCGCAACATCACAGGAACATGATTATAATATCGGTCTCAACTATAATATATGATTTTCTCCCAAAGCAGAATGCTGCGCATTAGCCGACTTATCCTTAGACGAGTCGGCTTCGAAAACCTGGATATTATCGGCCTCGTACAACTGATTATAATCACCAGGCAATTCCGCAATACATGGCTGATCGTCCATCTCATGGTAAGTTGGCCCCCGAGATTCGGAATCCACGGGTAATTCTTGAGGCTGTAATTGCGCATTCTTATCGCTTTTGCTGTGCAGTTTCGTCCAACGGAAGCAAAACAGCAGAATCACAGCCCAGTAGACGAGAATGGTGATAGACCCGAGGGTACCCCAGATCGCCAGTCCAACGAAGTCTAATCCCGGAGCGGCCGGGTTGCTGGTCTCTGTAATCCCATCCCGGATGCTGATATAGCAGAGGACTTTGTCTACGGTGCGTAAGAAATGAGCGGTACACCAGAACGTGGTTGCTAGGAGAAGAAGGAGAGTTGGCAGCTGCGGCGGCAGGTTTATGGTCAGTAGTACATTTAGAGTGAGGCAAGTGTTCTGGATCACTTACGATATGTCCTCCAACACACCTTGGATGCCGTACAGCCAGGAAGATAGACCAACCCCAGTTTTCAGCAGAAGCCACCCAGGCAACAATCTCGGTTGCAAATTCTATAGCTGAAGGGAGGGCGCCTGTTATTCTCACCAAATGCGCGAAAAGGCCCCTGCCAACTCCAAAACTCAAAACACAGTTCAAGGAGGAACAAAGACATGCCACGAGTACAACTACAATGAAGCAAGCCCAATGGAATACGCGAGTTCTGTGCCATGGCTTTTCCGAGTCGCTAGTTCTTCCGAGCAGTAGGTGGATGAAGCCGTAGAAGACGTAAAAGTTGAGACAGATTGGCAGCCATGGGAATAGGCTGAATATAACTAGAAGGGCTCTCTCTTGCATTGAATAATCGGAGTTGACACTCCAACTAAAGGAGGCCACCATGAACACGAAATACCTAATGAGATATACTGGGATCAGTTCAATTTGCGCTGGTAAAAGCAAAGCCGCAGACTCACACTAGCCACCCAAGCAGACAGCAAAGTATAGCCCATCGTGGTAGAGCATTGCAACGCCCATACTTTCGGCATAAAAGGGCTGCTGTGAACCCAAGGAAGGCAACGATCGATAGGGTGCTGACAGCGGAAAAAGCAAAGACTGCTTTACCAACGCTCCCTGACCTGATGGACGACATCCGGGCGAGCTACACGGTGAAGATGGGAAAGAGGAATAAAGATCCAAACGGCGTGTCCAGCTAATAATGAATAATTATGTGCATTCATCGCGTAACATCTGCGTAACACCTACATACCCTGTGTCCCCTTGTGCCATGGCCAATGTCTAGGCACTGGCACCACCGCCCAGTATCTGCCATGGGCGCAAAGCATCGATCACTTTGGATCGGGTCATTTGTCGGGTAAACGCCTGATGATCTGATTGCTGGAACCCGCTGTTTATAGGCCAAACTCCCTGTGCCATCACTCATAACTATGAAGCCCTGAAGGTGTTGTAGTACGGACACTCAGTTGATATCATTCTGCAGACAATGAGAGCCATGGAAAATGAGGTTTCTGAACAATATAGGACTGGCACTTTGGTACCAGACCCGGTTACGAATGTTGCATAACGTGTGGGGGGGCGGACTAGAGAGTATTGGAGTTCAGAAACTCATGATATATATCCATCCAGAATCTAAACCGGCCTTTATGTTTGCAAAAAGAAAATGAGGAATAAAAAAGAAAAAGAAGTGCATCATCCGTGAATCGAACACGGGCCTCATCGATGGCAACGATGAATTCTACCACTAGACCAATGATGCTAATTGTTGTATCCGGGGTCCACTTTTGACACTATACACCAGGAGGGGTAATCGCTCCAATCCGCTCATACAAAATTTCCCCATATCCGGCCCTAATATACGATAGATTAGAGAGTGGAAGGACGGAGTGTTTTAGGAAATTGGATGCTCCATGGAGCACCCGATGATATCGCATTGACTTGGAAGCACTTGTATAGTACAAACCCGGCAACTGCCATATGAACCGCACCTTCCGTACCCTGTGAACGATATACGTACTTTCCTAACTAGGTTCTAGGTAGGGTCACTTGCAGTCGCACCTTCCTAAAGCTCTAGTACCGCTCTGTCCTTTAAGAGAAAGGAACTCCAGGGTAGGGCTGCTCCTTCCTCAACTGCCCTGATAAAGACATAGAGCCTGGTAGCTTGGACCCAGCTAGCACTGTTGACATTAGAGAGGCGACCTCCTGCCCTCTCTGACATACATGGCCGCCGAGATGTACCCAGAGCAACAAGCAGTAACAAAGTACAAAGCACTGAACGACATACATCAGTTAACGTCCTAAGAAACGAGACTTAGGATAGTATACGTACGCCACCGTAATGTCCAATTTCCAAATATTCACCAGCCGATGGCAGTTGTCCATATAGAAGTACCGATGGGACTTTTTGCTCCACCACCAGCCCTTCGGGAGGAGTTCGAAGAGCGTCGGCGTGAGCGGGTCAACGTTCGCTTCGGGTCTCCATTTGCGCTGGTTCTCGCATGATCCTAGTGGTAGTGGTAGGAATTGGGCGGTTAGGATAGCAGTGACGACTAGGATTGTCATCACGCATAGTCGGAAGACTGTTGTTGCGGTCCACCAGTGTTTGTTATGTTTTAAGACTGTGAATTGGTGCCACCATGATAAAATTGCCCACGTTAGGCCGAGGCTGGACTGGAGGAGTCAGTGATATATCGGAGGTTGTTGGTGTAGGTACTGACGATGGCAATAGGTGCGACAGCACTTGTCCAGACATATGGGCTATAGGGAGGATGGAGAACGTCAGGCGTGCTCTTGACTCCTTTAAAATATTCATTGGTAAAGGCAATTAAAACTATAAGTATAATAACAAATATAAACGGGAAAAGAAGTAGTTCCAGCCATAGAAACGCGATAAAAGTCCGGCTGTGAGGTGTGGGCTCAGGCTCTTTGTCAGGCGCCATGATGAAGATGAACGAAAGAAGACAAACGGTTAGCGGACAGGCTCGTGTTTTATTCCGAGTTGCCCAATGCCAAGTAGGATGCTTATACAGATTCTTTAAAGGATGATCAGCCCTGAATACGAGCCTGGTGGGTAACCGCAATCAGGGCCATACAGAATCGAACCAGACCCTCATTTGCCCTTAACATAGAGACATTGAATACAAATATTAAATAAAAACATGATAAGACATGATTATTGTTCTTTATCTACAGACAGGGGACAACTTCATCAAGCAGCCGGCATGGCCGATTCAGTCAAGCAAAATGAAGAAACTTAAAGGTATAAATAATCTATTAGACTCGGCACTCCCACAAAAGTTACCGAGAACCCACTTGACTACAGCTAGAGGCAAGTTTGAGAGACGATCCGGATAAAATATCCATTGTCCAACTACCAACTAAACCACTGCGATAAACGAACAACATCAAGGTAGACCATCACCAAGTCCACCATGAGAAACACAGATAAAAAGCACAAATCACTAATTCACCCCCAATATCCATCTCACCAAATGACAAGCTCGCTATTGACAAGTCCAACCTGTCAACGCTACCTCCACCCCGACCTCCAATAGCCCTGCTACGACACAACCGCGGAGCGTAGCCCATCAAGATCCACACGGATACCATCCCATGTACCCGTCCGCAGACGCGCGTGCAAGAAGCTCCCGAGGGAAATCCAGCCCGATACAGGGTCCTTTATATCTCTATATCCCCGTAGGGTCGGAGTATAAGGCCCAGTATCGGACTGCAAGCCCCGCGGGAGCCGCTCACGCAGGCGTGGACGGACCTGGTAAGTACAAGGGGGTATAGGTGTGAGAGCTTGGTAAGGAATTAGTCTATGGCGCGTTAGTTTAGCTAGTCAAGCAAGAGCATGGATGGAGGGTGATAGACATACTGTACAGTAGCTAGTTCAGTCTCCAATCATTCAAGAATCAGGCCACGACAGGCCAAGCGCAGCAAGAACGCGCAGGAGCGCAGCAAAATCAAGCTCCTGGTCTAGGAAGTAAGCGCCGACAATGGCCTCCATCGTGGTAGCCATAAGCTTGGGCGCGACAAACGTTCCCTGGGAGGGGTTATTGAGGATATACTGATCGACGGTGAGCGCGAAGCCGCGCTGGATCAGGTTTTCGTTACTGGCGATTTTGGAGACGACGGTGGAGATTCGCTCTGAGATATAGAGATATATATTAGTATTTGACATTAAAGGACTGGAATGGCTGGGTTGATTGATTGATTGATGCATACCCACGCGCTGTTCGCGGTTGCGCCCTTCCCGTTGTAGGGCGAGCTGGAGAGCAGTATCCCCGAAGAGGCCGTGGCCTCTGTTTCCTTCCGGACTGTAAACGCCGGGGGCAGTGATCGCTTCGATCAGGAGCCTTATATTGTTGAAGCGGAGGCCGAGGAGTTCCTCGAGTGCGTGGGCGCGGACCTCCATGGTGGCGGTGATTAGGCTAGGCATCTGGGGAAGGCAATTTGGTATTGAAGACAGTTGTAAAGGGAATTTGATGAGTTGCTGATGGAGAAAACTCTGGAGGAATCATGGCTATTTAAGCACTTGGAATGAGTGCGATTCAGCTTTAGGCTGACTTCGCGTACGCCTGGATTGCCCAGGCAGTACGCCAGTGCAAGGCTGCTAGAAACTGGCCGAGTGTTGGTTAGATAAAAACATCTACTGGTCGAGAATACCACCGCAGTTACAATGCATATAAAGAATAAGAAAACATATAGCAAAGCGCGATAACGAGGCAGAATGTGGCACGGCAAACGAGTGGCAGAGAGTGCAAGATGTACAGGGACAGCGCCAGCGCCAGAGCACCGCCCCCAAGAAGCAATCCACCAATCGCGAACGAAATGAATTAGTCTAAAATAGCTAAAATATTTATCAAATCAAAGATCGATGAGAGCAAATCATTTCTCAAAAATATGAAAGTGCTCGAACAGCGCATCGCCCGTAAGCGCCTCGCCATAAACCGTCCCCTCCAGCGTGCCTGTAAACCTGGCATACATGGACTCCGGCGCACCACCCGCAATCATACGATCCGCAGACGCTTTGAAGGCAAGGTGATTCCCATCAGGAAGTTCAATGTTGATATTGAACCCCGATGGATTTCCCGTACTTGCTAGGGGCGGGTATGTCGAGTTCTCGCCATACGGGCGCACCGTGATTCCCGAGCACTGTGAGACCAGGATCTCGCTGTCACGAGCGACATATGCCGAGACAAAGTTTGCTCTTTCAGGGGAGAGGAAGTCGAACCAGACGACGCTGTAGGGACCGAGACGGCCGTGGCCCCAGTACCAGGATCCGACGCTTGAGGCGAAGGTCTTGTCGCCCCAGTTCTGCGACTGTTAGTTGACCATCAAACATGGAGAGGTATCGAAGGAGTAATATACTTTGTCATGGTATCCGATTCCAGTGAAGTTGAGTGGACGGCCGTTGACATTTAGCTGTACGTTGGCTTGCGCATCTGGCACTGCATTCGACCAGCCAACGTGCGGTGCAACTTGCAGGTTTTTACCGCTGGCAAGAGGGCCACAGGGGAGGTGTGGAGGTGCAATCTAAATTTAAATCAGTATAATCCGTAGTATAAATGGGAAAACTCACTGACTGCAGCGTGACGGTCCCCGAAATCCACGCCTCGGAGTCCAACTCGACCTGCCAGGTCGTCATATCCGGAAACCCCATAAAAGAGATCTTATCCGGGTTCTCGATCCACACGCCATGGACAGCATTGTCAGCCGTGTTTGTGGTGATGCGCGCTTCGGTGGCGTTGAAGAAATACGACTCCGCGGTTCCATTAGGCCAGTGAATGAGAACGTCCGTCAAAGTCAAGCTCGTAAAGCCCTGGGAAGCGTAAGGCTGTAGGAAGTCGAAGCCGCTGGGAACTGCCGTGTAGAAGGTGATGACGACAGAGGCCTGCTGGGCTGGATCGTCGGAGACCTGGATGGCGTCAAAGTACCACCAGTCGTAGGTTGACGCGTTGACGGGCTGGACTTTGGCGGCGTCGAAACCTGTGCTGTTGGATGTCCAGGTTATATCGGAAAGTTCAGGGACAGGCGTGGGGTGGACTATGGTGGTTGAGGTGGCTGCAAGGATCTGGGGGACCAGGAATGCGAAAGGGAGGAATGAGAGGGACTTCATATTGACGGCTGTCAGTGTCATTGTTCAGACGGTTCAGACGGTTCCAACAGTTCCAACAGTGGATTAGGCAGGTATATAGCAGCCTGTCGAGTCCCGCAAAACTGCAAGCAAGGAACAACTTCACGCGTTCACAAACCGGTAAATCCCGCCTCAATCGCAGCAATATGAATAGGAAAATAAAGAGCCAATCAGGGAAGGCCGTTAACCAGCACTGGTGACATCAATGGGAGCGAGACAAAGAACTCGGCAAAGCTGTGGACCTAATTAATACACCTTTCAATACGACGATCACACTGCATTCTGTCAAGAAGACTCTGCGGCCTTTACAGGTGCCTGACCGGGATTGCGGGCTCCAGATTCCAGTTGCTGTCAGCATTCTGCATGGAACCGCCATACCGGGGAGGACAGCCACCCACAGGAACAATCTCTCGCCAAACGGCCCTTGATATTGTTCTGATTTGCCGCACGAATAGGACGTATCGCTCCAGCTTGCCAAGGTCTATTAGAGTTGAACGTTATTGGGACTATTTCCGGTTTACGACTCACCGACTGGCACCAGATCCAGCTACTTGAGTAGCTTGACGTACGGTTGATCCATGCAGGGCGCTAGACACTGCAATAACCATTATCAGTGTAGCCAAAGTCCCAACTTGGAGTTGTGCCAGAGTAAGAATAGAAATTCTGCACTGTGTCGAAAATTATAACAAATGAGAGTCAATCTACGTCGGCCCTGGCCCGAACAGGGAAAAGGGCGTAATGTTTTCCTCGACATGGCTTTCTGCCTTGATAGCTCGTGCTATCTCGCGCAGTCGCTGGCGGTCCATCTTGCCCGTCGCCATCAGGGGAATCGCATCCACAGCAAGATACGGGCTCCGTATCATGACCTGGGCCACCCTCTCCAGCAACAATTCGTTTCAATGCATCTGGGAATACCGAAAACAGGGCACTTTTATCTACTGCAGCCCGGGATGAACCGCAAGCCACCTCGTGTCCAAAATCATTCTTCCTTATTCTTATAGAGTATTACGTGGCCAGGGCTCGGGCTCGTGACGTTGACAACCAATTCAGTATAAAACACACTGTTTTTACGTCCAGAATCACTCTCCAACCTCCCTATCATCCTTCCAGAGCACAAACTGCACAAAGGGCCACTTCATGGCGGCATGTCGAATCGACCTCCCCCAGAAAAACAATGGAATGAAGAATAGCAGACATCCACCGGATATCCCCGCCATGGTGCCGAACGCGGCTGCGTACCCGGACTTTTCGATCCAGGGGTTTGTATAGAAAGAAAGGAGGAAACCGAAGCAGGCTTTTTACATTAGTATCTGGCATAGTGATAGGAGGGATACTCACATTTGAAGGCTAGCTGAGTGACGGTGACTTCTCCCGCGACAGGCCGAAAGGAATCCACGCAGTATACAAAGGAGACGTTTGTTCCTTGTGCGATGGCGAACGTTACTATAGAAGTTAACAAGCAGCGTAACATGGCGGTAGGACAACAAACATAGTCCCAGCCCAATAGTCGGCACGATCCAGTGCCACTGATTCGCAATCCCAAACCCATACAGCAACAGCGATAGTGGCGCTGCAATGATACTAGGGATAATCGCAGGTAACCGCATCTCGGGCTCACGGATCCCCCCATTATGCCTGGTGAAGTAGTCCGCAACCCAGTCTGAGAAAGGCCCGCCAGCGAACGTGCCAAACAGACAACCTACCAAGCCTGCAATGAAACACAACCCAGACTGCCATGCCTCAAAGCCATATGTAGTGCTGAACGCGGAGGCAAAGTTAGATGAAACCGCCACCAGGAACCCAATCGTCACAGACATGACAATCGTAGCCCAGAAGACCGGGGGCATGAGGATGAGACCGAACGGGCTGATGAACATGCGCCAGAAGGACTCATCGGTGTACGTCTTACCAGACCAGAAGCGGAGGTCTTGAACGTATGTCCTCTTCGGCGGGATCAGGGGGAGAGATGTTTCTTTAAATGTGGCGGCTTCTGGTTTCTGGACCTCTTCTGCGCGCTCGGCCAGCGGGTTCCCAGCACGATTGTATGCGGTTTCGGGGAAGAAGAAGATGACTACGATGATGAGGGCTCCGACGAGGCTGCAGCCTACCCAGTAGATTGTGCGCCAGTCGTGCTTGATAGACACTAGACCGGCGACGATGATGCCGAATGCAACTCCTCCACTTAGGGCTGCGTTGTATATCCTGCCAACGTCAGCACTTTCTTATAGAATCCAACGTGAGAAGCATACGCCATTCCATAACCACGCTGATGAAGATAAAACACATCAGCAATAGTAACCGGAGCAAGACACTCTCCAGCCCCAGCTCCAATCCCAAGGATAGTCCTTGTCGTGATCTCACCCGCATACGTCCTCGCCAGCCCAGCCCCAAGTATCATGAAGAAATACAAGATGTAAGCTGAAATGTAAATTGGTCTCCGTCCATACTTGTTCAGCAGCGGGACCCAGAATAACGTCGACACGCCCTGGAGCAGAGCACTATTATTGAAGAAGTACGCCGCGCGACTAATCCAGTCGTTCAAATCAGTGTCGCCGCCCTGCTTGAAATCGGTAGCCACTTCGACCATGACGACTGTCGGCCCGGCCGCCATGAAGTTGCACATAATCATTGCGAACGAGACGAGGATTGTGATGTAGATCTTGTACCCGGTGGACCTGGTTGGAATATAAGCTGCAATGCTATACACAGAATGAGGACGTTCATACCATCGGAGTGGATCGTTAGGGTCCAGCGACGGCACCGGGCTCAAGATGATCTCGTTTGTATGCTCATTGCGCAGGCGCACATGGCCCAGACTGTGGTTGCTGAGGCCACGGTGCTCAGTTTTGTCTGCATGCGCGGTCTTGAGCTCTGCGTCGGCCATTTCTAGCAAAGCCAGAGATAGTGACGAATGCTGTCAACTCTGGAATAGACAATAAGCTAAATGCAGGAACCCATGGCTAAGGTCTACCAAGGGTTATAGGCGAGTCGTCAAGGCATCAATGAAAACATGTGGCGCGTCTCCCGTATGGGCCCCTCGTTACGAAGCCCTCCCCACCTTCCCGCTGCTGACGAGGGTATACGCAAGCAGCTGGACTAGTGCAGAGCTGAAGTGCTAGCGTGTCTTTTCTCTCCACGTAGGCCTAGACCGGATCCATCTAATCGCTAACGATCCGGGGGTGGATCCGAAGTGAAGAATGACTGATTATTTAGTTTATCACAGCTTGTTTAAAGCCTAAGTAAGCTGGACGTAGGGCTCGGATTGCAGGATTGGGTGGGTGCCTTCTCTAGGATGTCACTTTCATGTAAATGTTTCATTTCGGTGCTAGAACTGTTGCAGATTGATAGGGAATGGCCGTTTTGAAATTGATTGCCAGAGGCTGTACTAGTAATTCTCAGATTATTCTCCCTGCTTTACCACAAAATACAACGTAGTATCTAAAGGAGGGAGAAAGTCACCAATTATCCATTCAGCCACACTAACTATCCTCATAGCTAATTAGTATCTCTAACCCGACAAGTGATCTCAGTAAGAGCCAGGAAGAAGCTGTCCAACCCCTGCAAGCTCACCGACTTGTTCTTCAACCAGGCATTCCCAGAAACCGCCGGGCTATAGTAGATATTATGCCACCTGGATCGGATATTCTGATTCTTTACATCGCCATTCCTGAACCCCTCCAAGTGGACATCCCCCGTCAAACCCAAGTTGATGACTCATCCACCGAGATATCAAAATTGGCAGACCCATGCCCACCAGCGCGAGCACCCCCAGTCCAAGTAGAATGCTTGGAAACACCCAGGAGATCGAACTCCCATTATACGCAACAATGTCACCCTCAAGATCCGACTTCCCAACAACACTCACCCGCGCAGGCTGGATCTCGCCGTTCTCCCCCGTCCCAGAAAAATGGTCAAACGCCTGCATCCCCTGCGCCGTATTGGCAATCACCAGAATCCCAGGCAGTGCTAATCTCCGTCCCAAAGGACCTTGGTTGAGACCTAGGACAAAACAGATTTTAAGCTTATTTACCAGTATTACTTCAATAAAATTGGATTCCGTAGCTGAACTGTAAGGAACAATGACATTTTACACTTGAATACCATCATGATGGGTGGTATAGCCCGATAGCCATAGAGGCCTTAGGCATTAAAGAGTCAAAATTCCACAGTATCTGATTGGCGGGATCGCACTCCGGGGGCATTTCCGGAAATCTGCAGCCGCTGATTGGCCACAAACTCTAGCGGGCAGTGACATCAGAATCGGCGCAGTTGCAGCGGCCAAACTTTCTCAAACCTTGGATATTATATCCGACATGGACAAGAACACAGGCAGACAGCAGCGTCTCGCTCCAAAGACCGGGCCGTCGCCGCCAGAGCCGCCCGAGCAGCCCGGGAAGATCTCAAAGTCGGTGAAGGCGTGCAAGCGATGTCGCGGAATGCGCAAGCGGGTACGGACGTACCCATTTTTCTCGCCCCGGAGATATGATTAACTTTCATAGTGTGATGGCAATCAGCCCTGTGCGAGATGTCGGCGGCTCCGAGCCGAGTGTGAGTATACCGGTGTGGATGGGCGGAAGAGGGAGGCCTGACGGGCGCGGATTGAAGCGCTGGAGCAGCGGAATGCGTACCTGGAGCAGGTTGTTCAACAGATGAATGGCGACAGCAGTAAAAGTGTCTCGATGGTACAGCAAGATCTAAGAAATGGCGTTGAACGGGACAGTACCTCGACCTCGACTGATGGGCCGTACCAGAGCAGCACCCCGCAGGAACGGGATCTACAGGTCTTCTATACCGCGACGGCGTCCCATCCTCGGTCTTTGGATATGGATGGGCAGTTTGGCTACGGTAAAAATGGTGTCACTCGCCGCGACAGACTCCCAGCGGAGGCGGTCACCCGACGCGCTGTAAAGGCGTTTTTCCAATGCGCCGCGACGCTGTTCTATGTGTCGACCGAGACGCGGTCTGGTGAACTTCTTGATAAAGTATACCGAACCAACGACGCGTCAATGCAAGATATTGTCGAGGTTGCAGCCTGTGCTGCTATCGGCAGCCACTACAAGGCCGATGAGATCCCGGCAGAAGCCCGCGCGGCGTTTTTCTACCTTGCGTCGACGAGCTTGCATGAGGCGCTCGAGGCGGATTATATCCAGGGGATGCGGATTTTTATTTGTCTCTGCATGACGTGTATCATGGACAAAAGCTCCAATGCGAGGTTGCTGATCAGTAAGTGTTCATATACTACTGGATAATGATAAACTAAGGCTTGTAGTGACTGCACTGAACCTGGCGAGGGGGAAGGTGAACGAGAATGCTGTTGGAGAGAATGACGAGTTCAAAAGGACACTGCAGACATTGGTCTTCTTGGAAGGGTATGTAACCACTCTGAGGCTGGCACCTGTACTAACCAACTAACATTAGATGGCTGTCATATTCGCTTGGCTACCGAAATTGTCTGAACCAAAACGAGACTGATCTGGTGAGCGGACCTACAGCATTCACTAGCAAGGAGCTGACGAGGCAGGTCCACACCGTAACCCTAGACATGCAGCCACAAAACAGCGAGGCCTTAACAACAAGAATGATCCAGTCTCAAATCACGCGCCTGGCCCTGCTGGCGTCAGGGATCCAGGGCGAGGTGGCTCATTATCAGCCTGACGATTGCTGGATCCACGCAAACAAACTGTCCTCTAAACTCGATCTATGGCACCAGGCTCTCCCGCCAGACCTGCACTTGGCCGTACTCAACAAGCAGGACAAAACATTAACACTCTCCCAGGAGCGCGCTCTATGCTTAATGCATATGCTGTTTATTGACGCGCGGCTGAAGTTGTATTGTCGGTTATTCAAGGCCTCGCATCATGCAGAGAAAGAAGAACATGAACAAGAACAGGACGCACCCTCAATAGAGGACCTATTCCAAAAAGTCCCCCGCCATATCAGCGACGTCCATACCGACTTCGCCGCCCAGCTAGCGCGCATTGTCTCGCTTCTGTACAGCGAGCAGGCAATATTCACGCGGTGCTGGCTAGTCATGTACGTTCCCTAGCCACTAACATAAGCATGACTGACCTGTATAGATGCTCCGTCTTCGACACCTGCGTCGTGCTTCTCCTCGACATCTGCCAGAAGCACATCACAGGCGGTAGCCCGGGCTCTGGAAACGATAACTACAGCCTCTCCCAGCTCGTCGCGCACTTAGATACATGCCTAACGGTGTTGCGATTCTGCGGACGCAGCGACATTGCCGCGCATCGGCTAGGTGGCATGCTCGATCCAATTGTCGAGCAGCTGAACCGCATGAACATGATCTCGCATTCTAAGACCCATGAAGACGGGAACCAGACCAAGATTCAGTATGTACCGGGTGAAGGGTCTTCTGAGGCGGCTATCCTGCTGCGCTTGACATACCGGCTGCTGAATTATATGCCGCCGGATGGGAGTACCGTGTGGGTTTAGACGGCTACATTCTGGGACGAACTGTAGAGTGATGGCGATTGAATGGATAGAATAGAAATATCCTCATCTTTACCCTTGATGACCGTTTTCGTAGACGAACTCCAGAATCGACATGATGCTTCCTTCTGGCTTTGACACTGAGTGTAGCTTGAGTCTATTGTCTGCTTCTGCGCAGAGTCCGACCCAGTCTGCTAATGGGCGCTCGCGCGCGTTGAAAGTAGTCAACATCTCGAGGTCCATGATCCTATTTATATAAGCATGATACAATCAATAGGGTATTCACCACGAATAGGTACTCACCGTGCAATCCTCTCCTCCCCCTTCGGTAAAGTATTCGGCTCTGGAAGGACCCCATCGTTGATCAACAGCCTGGACCCGTTCCGCATTGCCGGGACAAGACTCTTGACGATATTAACTGCAACTGAGTCCGGATGATCATGCAGGATGAACCGGAGGAGGTAAATATCCGCGGACTGCGGCTGCGGCGTGAAAAAATCATGTTCTTGGAATGTAATCCGCGATTTGAGGTTACCAGGAAGACTCTTCCTCCCCTGCTCAACGACACCAGCAAGATCCTGGACGATGAACGTTGCGTCCGGTGCTTCTTCTGCTATAGCAATACACGCATGGCCCGTTGAACCACCCACCTAGAAATCAAATCAGTAACTTCCAAGAACAAAGAGTAAAGTAGAGCATACATCAACAATCGTTGCCCTACCAATACCATCCCATCTATACCCCCTCACAAGATGTCCAATACCATACCCCTCCGTCGACGTCATCTCAACCATGGTATTCGCAAACCTTCTCTCCCGCTCCGGATCCTCCGCCATATGCACAAACATCGGCTTATCCGTGGCAAATGCAACACTATACCCCGTCTGCCTTGGGTCATCACTAGCCCCAAACCTCTCCTGCGCTTCCACCACCTTCGCCGAGGCCGGGTACGTTTCCTCGCTCGTATACCCAACCCAGTCCTTCAACGCCTGGCTGCGCACAAGAAGCGCCGAGGACGCGGTGTGCGCGATGAAGCCCGGCTCCGGCTCAGTGAAGATGCGGTTCGTCATTGCATGGCGGGTCATTCGCTTGAGGATATCCTCAGGAACATTTGCGGTGTTTGCGACGGTGCCGAAGGATACTGGCTGATCGAGGGGGATGGAGGCTGCGATGTTGTAGTGGTAGATCCAGCGGAGGCTGGACATGTCGTGGTAGCGGCAGGCGAGCCAGCGGAGGTGTTCGGCGGGGCCGGTTAGGAGGTCGATGAGTGTCTGGGCGGATTCGAGGAGGGTTTGGCGGGCGGTGGTGATGGGTGTTGGGGCGGGTGGGAAGGCTGGTGGTGCATCTGGGGCGAAGGAGGGCTGGGGGTGATTGTTGGAGTGGAGGAATTGGGATATCAGTGAGGCAGAGGAGGAGATTTGGTCTGCGAGGGTGGTTAATGGAGTTTCTGTCATGTTGTATACGAATCGGATGGTGTTGGTGCCGAATTAGGGCTATGAAGCTGCAGGATAGAAATGACAGGGAACACAAGAACACAAGAACAAAAAAATGCACTGCCAACTCAGCAGTCAGTAACAGTCAACACTCGGTGTCAGGGGCGGGGCGGCACACAACCGGTGGAGATAACGGGATGGCGCAACGGCTTCTGTGGATTTGATACGCAGTGACGGCGAACCAAAGGATCCTCGTGCAGCCAGCTTAACCATTTCTTTCTTAGTTTTGCTTGATGGCCATCCCCCCACTGCCTGTTCTCCGATCCGAACTCCCGATCCCCCCGTCTCCATCTCCATCTCCCCTCCAGACGCAAAATGACAAGTCAAACAGCAGAGAGACAGGGCGTTGCTGTGCCCGTCGACCAGAACGTGAGTACGCCTGCTGCCAAAAGCCAAACATATTAACGTGGAGCAGCTCCCATCGGACGATGAAGCATACAGCTCGGAAATGTAAGCCAAACGCATGAACCAGATTTTCAGCACTGACCCGTTCCATGCAGAGCGAGCTATGCAACGTCTTTGACGTCTGCGGTAACGAACTACAACTGGGAGTATGGCCGCCGATATCACTCATACAAAGAAGGGAGTTCGTACCCTTACCTGCAGAGCACGGAATGGACGATTAACGCATCTAGGCTATAAATTCCCCAACGATGAGCGTGAGCAAGACCGGCTTGATATGCTGCATCATATGTTCAAGTTGGTATTGCACGATCGGCTGTTCCTGGCCCCGATCGAGAATGGCCCGATTCGCGTGCTCGATATTGGGACTGGGACCGGTCTGTGGGCTATAGAATTCGGTACGTCTTTCGATGTTAAATTGGCGCCACTAACTATGATTATCTAGCGGACCAGTTTGACTCTGCACAGCAGGTGAGTCGCTATTCATGAAATTTGTCAAATCTGGGTGGTGACTGACTGTTGCAGGTCATGGGCAACGACCTCAGCCCTATCCAACCTCCATGGTGCGTCAAGACTCTAATGCTCAGCATGTAATGTACTGATAAACCAGGGTTCCTCCGAACGTCACCTTCGAAGTCGACGACGTCGAAGCAGAATGGCCCGAGCGAGCGCCGTTCGACTTCATCCACTCCCGCTACATGTGCGGCTCCATCGTGGACTGGCCCAGACTCGCGAAACAGGCCTTTGACCAGCTAAAGCCCGGGGGCTGGATCGAGTTCCAGGAATTCCATCTCGTCAACTACTCCGAGGACGGGTCATTGAAGGAGGACAACGACGTGAACCGGTTATTCAAGTTGTTGCAGGAGGCTTGCGATCGGATCAACCGGCCTGTAACCATCGGAGCTGATCTGGAGCGGATTGTACAAGAGACGGGGTTTGTCAATGGGAAACATCAAGTGTTTCAGTTGCCTCTTGGGACGTGGCCGAGGGAACGGAGGATGGTATGCTATGCTCTCTTGTGCAGTTGCTTACCTGGCTAACGATCCTGCAGAAGGATATTGGCGCGTTGAATATGTACCAGATGCTGGATGGCTTGGAAGCATTTACCAGCGCCACTTTCACCAGCATTCTGGGCTGGTCGATCGAGGAGGTTCAGGCCTTCCTTGTGCGAGTTAGGCAAGCTGCGAAGGACCGCAGTGTCCATATCCTGCATGATTTGTATGTCAAATCTCCCGTGAAAGGATACGAACTGACTGATGATCTAGACATGTTGTTTATGCGCAGAAACCGCGGGAATAGCGTAATTGAGCTTTGCTGTTTGTCGTTAAATGTCTATAGCGTAACATAAGTATATCATACTCGCCCAACTAGATCATATCTAAATGGTAGATATTAGTTGGACCATCAAAAAGCATTAGCGGTATCGGCTGTCTTTCTACTGCATTATATGCAACAGATCAGATGTCTGCTTGTTTATTTATGGTCAACCCTTATCCGCCGCGGGTGTGTTTGCCGCCTCCTCACATCCGCCCAGTTCGAGGCCCAAGCGGCCTTCAACAAGAGAATACAAGGTCAGCTTCCGATATCCGACCAGCTTCCGATGTGACAGATTGACTTCCTTTGTTCCCCAGATCTTCACTTCACTGGTTATGGAGATGCGGGGAAGCAGAGTACACCTTGCTTGCTGCTAGACAGGCAGATTACCTGTCACACTGCGGTGTACAGCTGCCATAATAACTTTAATTTCCGAAAGATTATTGATTGCGCGTAATTTCCAGCATCCGAAGCCCTTCCTAGCTTTATTGCTTATAAAAGATCCTGCTGTACATATCTCCGCTGTACTACCCCTAACCCTGCATCCTACCTCAGCTCTGTGTCTCACCACAAATATGACGGCCGATACAGCATCAGACCAGGCTGTGGGAGATGAGAAGGCCATATCCAGCAAACAGGATATCGCTGGGCATGGCCAGGCAGCTACCGACCAATACGGCCACGCTCTGCTTGAGTTCGACAAGGCTGCAGAGTCCCGTCTACGCTGGAAACTGGACCTGTGCATTGTTCCAACTGTTGCGATATTGTATCTATTTTGCTTTATTGATCGAGCCAATATCGGTGAGTAGCTCTTGTTCTCCGATATTAACTCTGTTCTCAGCTCACGCATGGCAGGAAACGCGAGACTCGCTGGTCTGGCCACCGATCTGAACATGAAAGGGAATGATTACAACCAAATCCTCTCCATGTTCTATATCTCATATATTATATTCGAGATCCCAAGTAATATCTGCTGCAAAGTGCTGGGCCCAGGATGGTTTCTCCCTTTAACAACCCTCTTATTCGGTGCTGCATCGCTCGCAACAGCCTTCGTCCACACCGTGGGCCAGGCATCAGGAGTTCGGTTCGTGTTAGGTATATTCGAGGCCGGCATGATGCCTGGTATTGCATACTATCTATCCCGATGGTATCGACGCAGCGAGCTGGCCTTTCGTCTCTCCCTTTATCTTGTCACTGCGCCCCTTGCAGGAGCATTCGGAGGCCTCCTTGCTTCAGCGATCTTAAAGCTCGACCACTTTGGCGGCCTGCGCACCTGGCGAATGATCTTTGCAATCGAAGGAATTGTCACGATCGGCGTTGCAATAATTGCCTTTTTCACCCTCACCGACCGGCCAGAAACCGCGCGCTGGCTGACCCAGGAGGAAAAGGATCTCGCGATAGCCCGTCTTAAGGCAGAGCGAGTCGCAACAACAGAAGTCCTCGACAAGATCGACAAGACGAAAATGCTGCGAGGCGCGTTGTGTCCGGTTACATTAGCAACGGCCTTTATTTTCCTGCTTGATAACATTACAGTTCAAGGACTGGCATTCTTTGCGCCTACAATTGTACAGACTATCTACCCCGATGCCACTGTTATCAGACAACAACTTCAAACCGTCCCCCCTTATATCGTAGGCGCCTTCATTAACCTAGTTATCCCATTCCTGAGCTGGCGCCGGGACAATCGCATGCTATTCTTCGTTCTATCCCCCCTCCTCATGATCAGCGGATACATCATGTTCCTGGCCAGCACAGACGGAAAAGTCCGATACAGCGCAACATTCCTGATAGCCAGCGGTGCATTCCCCTTCGGAGCCCTTTGCAACGCCCATGTCTCAAACAACGTGGTATCCGACACCGCGCGCTCCGCGGCAATCGGCACAAATGTCATGCTGGGCAATATCGGAGGGCTGATTTCAACGTGGTCGTTCTTGGACTTTGATGCTCCCGATTATCATATCGGGAATGGCTTGAATCTTGCCACGGCTAGCTTGATTATGATTCTGAGTGCAGTGCTCTGGGCCTGGATGGAGTGGGATAATAAGAAGAGGGAGGCGGTTGATATTAATCAGGCTCTAGACGGCATGTCGCAGAAACAGATCCAGGATCTGGACTGGAGGAATCCGGCTTTTAAGTGGCGGCCATAAACTAGTTACAGTGTGATGTTTCTAAGGTTGGGATAGAGCTTTCACAATAATGCTATAAGCCATGTATTTGAAGTATGCCACTGGAAAATGATGGTCTAATCAAATAGCTAGACTTAAACTACAGAATACAATGTATGGTCTCTGTTGACGTCGTCCATTGGCTCGGGTGTAACTATCTCATACATACGTCAGTTCCACTAAAGCTTCATATCACCAGCACAACCTGTCTCAAGAAGAAAAAAACAAAAAAAGAATAATAACCTATATAATAATACACCGCTAATGTCTATTGAATACCCCTTATGACCACCCAAAATGAAACTCCGCCACAAAGAAAAACACTACAACCCACCACACATCCTCCTCACAAACGGCCGCTTCCCCGTCTCCCTCGATCTCGCCCGCCAACTCACCCTCGCCGGCTGCAAAGTCTACTGCGTCGACCCCATGAAATACCACGTCTGCCGCTTCTCCACCGCAGTCGCAGGAAGCAAAGTCGTCCCGGCCCCACGCACAGACACACAAGGGTACATCACAGCCGTAAAAGACGCCATCACAGCCTGGGACATCGACCACATCATCCCCATGCACGAAGAGGAATTCTACCTCGCCGAGTCGCGGGACCCGGCTATACTGGCGAAGCTATTCTGCCCGCCGTGGGCGCTTCTCGTCTGTCTACATAGCAAGGCGTACTATGCGCGGATTGCGCGGGCCTGTGGGCTGGATACCCCGGAGACGTATATCTGTAAGAGCATGGATGATGTAAAGCGTCTTGATACGGCGAATAAGGAGTGGGCGCTGAAACCTGTATTTGGACGCGCGAATACAAACGTCTACCATTTGAAGCCTGGGGAGCCGATTCCCCGGGATATACCCGTGAGTGAGAAGGTGCAGTATGTTGCGCAGGAGTGGATCCACGGCAGTCGCTATTGTTCATATAGCGTGTTTAATAACGGCACTCTACGCGCACATGGGGTGTATCCGGTCCTGGAAACGATTGATGGAAGTTCGTCTGTGTATTTCCAGTCGTGCTCGCATCCGGCAATCAAGGAGTATGTGCAGCGGCTGGGCGAGGGGTTATACCCGCTGCACGGACAGATCGGGCTGGACTTTGTCGAGACGGGGGACAGGCTGGTGACGATTGACTGCAATCCGCGCGCGACGAGCGGTATCCATCTGTGGTCTGGGAGGCCGCAGCTGGCGCGCGCGTTCATAAGTAGCACGGATGAGTGTACTGTGCCCCGGCGTGGGCGACTGGGCACGGAGTTCCGTCGGCAGGTCTTTCCTGGGATGATGATGTGGGAGCGCAAGGGCGTTAATCTGAAGCGGTATCTGAAGCATATGTGGCGGTTGGTTAGAGCGAGGGATGTGGTTTGGGACTGGGCTGATGTGATGCCGTCGCTTGCGTCGCCGGTGCTTCTCACGTATTACTATATCCTGTGTAGGGAGCATCGCCTGCAGTTGGCGGACCTGTTCCAGTGGCATATGATCTGGGAGCCGACGGAGGAGTCGTTGGAAGAGATTAAAGCGCTTGATAGAGGGGAGCAAGAGAAGCTTCAAAGACAACGCGATAGTGGATGTATATGCGATGAATAATTCAGGAATTTTGTATCTATTACTCCATTATATCTAGAACGCTATCTAGCGTAGTACAATTCAGTATTGCCTGAGGCCACTATGACATCGCGTTGACGTCGTCTGGGTTCTTATATGACCCTCGCCCAGACTGTTAAGATATGCCAACCGCAACAATGCCCATCCCCCCACTGCCATACCCTAGCAAGCTCACATACCATGAAATCGCCAGTTTCACTTGGAAGGTCATCGCAGCTTGTAAGCCTGTATATCCAATCACTCTATAGATACTGACCACTCAGTGGGAGTGGGTGTCTACGCCGCCGTGAAGTTCCCATTTACTGCAAACGACAACACAAAGACTTTCCGGGCTTATGTCTCGCATGCCTTTCTAAGGCAAATTACTAAAAGTCTATCAATACGCCAGATCCAGTCAGTGATCACTTTCATTGTGATTGTCATGTTTGTTGAGATGGTTATGTCACTAACGCATGTCAGACTCACAACAACAGGAACATCGTACAATGAATTCGCCAAGTCAAGGGAAATCGTTCCTTACACTTCCCACTGGGGAGAAACCGGTCATGGCTTCTGGGTCGGCCGCAGCAGTGCGGCTTATGTCCTGGTGTGGTTTCACGGTATGTGAGCGCTCTTTAGAAGTAATATCCTAACAGGTATACAGGCGGCAACTACTACTCGCCAGCACACCCAGCATATTTTGACTACTTGAACGGTATAGTAGAAACAGTGTGCCGAAGCATAGGAAACCAGTTCGCCGTTCTTGTCGCACCATATACATTAGCTCCGCACGCAAAGTATCCGTGCCAATTGCGCGAAGGGCTCGATGTCCTGCGTTACCTGGTAGAAGTGGAAGCAAAAGAGCCTGGAAAGATTATTCTAGGAGGAGACTCCGCGGGGGGAAACCTGGTGCTTGGAATTCTCTCCCATCTGTCCCATCCTCATCCTGACCCAAGTATTCCCGCGGGTCCGTATATACAAGAGGACTTGGCTGGTGCTCTTCTGTTGGGTCCTTGGGTGTCCTTTGACCAGACCTGGGCGTCTATTGAACGGAATGCCGAACGGGACTGTGTATCCCTTGTCCCTTCAAGCGTTAGTGCGGAGAACTGGCTAGGCGACAAGCCTCTCGATTACTATAATGAGCCTCTGCGGGCGCCGGTGGATTGGTGGAGTAATGTAAAAGCGAAGCAGATACTCGTTGTTGCTGGCGAAGATGATCTGATGGTCGACTCGCATGAAGCGTTTGCAGCAAACCTCAAGGTGGGTGTCCTACATTGGTATTCTGGATATAGTGCACTGACGGTAATCTAGATATCGAACCCTCACAAAACCGAGGTAGTTATCGCACCCGGTGAAGGCCATATCGCACCGATTCTGAATTTGATGCTGGGTGATCAGTCCGAGTATGAATCTACCAGAGCTATGAAGAAATGGTTGTTGTCTATTGTTGAGTAAAGGTGTGAGTCTTGCTCTATAGTGTATTGACCTTATCATGTCCCCTACAATCTGCAATACTCGATTTTCCATCCAAAATGTCAGCCTTGTCGCTTGACCGCAGTTGGAAGGCAGTACCTTTTGTTCAATTACCATATGAACCAAAAGCAATTACAATTCTAAGAATTGACCCTCGAAGACCTGCCACGTCACGTTTAAATCCCATCCGGCTGAATCCAGGGTCTCAGAAATGGGAAGGCCACAGACCAGTATCAGCCGAGAAATTGTTACACAGCTCCTCAGCTCTGACTTTTGAGCTGCCCTTCAGACCCTATGAAAGCCTCTGCGATGTTTGCACTTGGCATCTGGCACGGAATCGGGGTCGATCTGTGATAACCATGCTTATGTGCGTCCAGCTTACCTTGATTATCCTCCCCGACGCCTGTAGGATATCGGGGACTGCGCTGTTAAATCCAGTCCTGATGCCTGGCACAGCGGGAATATTGCTTATCTCTTTAACGAACTGAAATATATTGCGAGTTCCAGACTTCAACACAGTCCCCGTGCACGGCCCGGAGTTGAGGTTGTCTGTGCTACTAAACCAGCACCCGACGGGATACAGAATCTGGGCAGGAACAAGGACATCCAGGGCGTTTTCGTCGGAGGGGAAGATAGACACCGTCACCGGGATTTCAACGATAGATAATAAGGCTGCTGTCAGCATGACAGGCGTCCCATCACCGGCCATTGAAGCAGGAGTAAGATTGTTTGCCAACCTTACATCCATGTCAATTCCTGGTATCTGGAACTGTAGCCACTAGAACGCTGCTCTGCAGCTCCGGACAGGCCGGCGTATACGTCCTTAAAAGTCAACTCCTAGCCAGCTGATGGTTTGACGAAATCCTATCTTCTTTGACGGTACCCCTCACTGTCAGGCAGTACTCTAAGAAAGAAATGTACCTCCGCATATCGGTCCTCGCTATCTCCTTCGTCGTTGTGTTTATCATACTCAAGAACACTATATTCATGTACAATTCCGGACGACGGAACTGTCGATGCCTGCCCCATGAACCCTGCTGGCCCTCTACCAACGAATGGAATATTTTCAACGAGAGCATCAATGGACACTTGGTCCATCTCCGCCCCGTAGGCGCCCTCTGCCATGGAAATGAATTCGACCAAGACGCATGCAACTTTGTGCAAGAGAACGCCAATAACTCTGTATGGCGAGCATCCGAACCAGGTATGCCCCCCATCATACCGTAGTAGCAAAAGTTAACAGGTTATGAAGCTACGCTACAGTCGGCAAACTGGGAGAGCAGCTGGGAGGAATGCGGGAGCTGCGATATCACCTCGTACATGGACGAGCCCTGCCACCAAGGCCGCGTCCCACTGTACGCCGTCCTCGCTGAATCTGCCTCGGAGATCCAAACGGCCGTCCGATTCGCGAAACAGCGCAACATCCGCCTCGTAGTGAAGAATACCGGACATGATAGTATGGGCCGGTCGAGTGGGCCTAGATCCCTCCAGATAAACACAAATCGGTTGAAGGGGATAGATGTCGTCTCTGACTTTATACCACAGGGTGGCAGTGTTTCCCTCGGACAGGCGGCGACACTTGGCGCGGGGACTCTGGCGTTGGAGATCTCGCAGGCTGCGGAAGATGAGAAATTCGATGTTTTACTCGGCCTTTGTACAACTGTTGGTGTTGCTGGTGGGTTTATACAAGGTGGTGGTGCGTCTTTGCTTGGGCCGACGCATGGGATGGCCTCGGACAATGCACTGGAGTTTAATGTCGTTACAGCGGAAGTACATCGCCTTACTTACCATTATAAAAAGATTTACTAACGATATGCAGGGAGATCTCGTCGTGGCAAACGAGTTCCAGAATCCAGACCTCTTCTGGGCATTGCGAGGCGGAGGCGGCGGTACATTTGGCATCACTGTCAACACCACAATAAGGACATTCCCCGATATCCCAGGTATAGTATTCACGCTCACGGCAGCAATCTCTCGACAAGACGAACAGTTCCCAGACGCAGACGCAGCGTTGTGGGAATTCGCAACGGAGGTCGTCGACATTCTCCCAAGTCTAAAACAGGCAGATAATAAAACAGGCGCAGCAATTGTCTCTGGCATCCAGGAAGACAGCGTCCAGCTCGTTACTGAGATCCTCTTCCCAAATACCACCGACACGACTTCCACAGAGGCCAAGCTCGCCCCATTACTCGCCAGACTAGACGACCTCGGCTTCTCAACCGTCTACACAACCAACACAGTTTTATACCCACAGCTATCAACCTACTTCAACCAACCCCGACTCGTCGACCTAGCAGGCACAGGCCGCATCGAAGGCTCCGTCCTCATCTCCTCATCCCTCTTCTTCTCCCCAGGCGGTGCATCCCAAATAATGAACGTCGTCTCAAACCTCACCTACCGCGTCGGCGATCTAATCGAAATCTTCCTATCCGGCGGGGGCCAAGTGCACGCAAACAAGGACCTCGTCAACAGCGCCCTGCACCCGCACTGGCGCGAGTCAGAAATGCTGGTTACATACCGCCGCACGATGCCGCTAGGTGCAACGGCGAAGCACTTCGTCGATAGCCAGATGCCGTTTCTGCGGGCGCTGGAGACGCCGAGGATGGGGTCGTTTCTGAACACGGCGGATCCTGATGAGCCGGATTTTCAGCGCGCGTTCTGGGGGGATAATTATGCGAGGTTGCTCAGGGTTAAGCGCAGGTGGGATCGGGATGGGCTGTTTATTGTGAATCTGGGAGTTGGGAGTGAGGGGTGGGATAAGGAGGGGATATGTCGGACTGGTCGTGAGAGGGAGTATCTTTGATATAGGCTATTTATATTAGAGTGCACTGTTGATCCCTACTGATCTATATCTGCATCTAACATATCAGCATATACAAAAAGAGCCCTAGTAATCAAATCCACCGCATTCCACGTCCTGAATCCCTGCAGAATCAATGCCCATGCTCGCACTGCCTTGGCGGCGAGAAGATGCGGCATAGTATCAATGGACTTGGGATCGCCATCCGGTGTAGAGGATTCCACTTCACGTAGTGTCTCTTTGATTGCGGATAGCAGGCTTAATTCGTCCCCTTGTAACGGATACTCAAGGCTCGCCGGTGTCGCAGTCTGTAGAAATTGGCTGAGGACGTATGCATACTCCAGCGAGCAAACGGCGTGCATTACGGACCAGTTGGGGACTCGGCCGACGAAATAGACGCCCATTTGTACGGGTGAACATAGTGCTACAGTCTGGTGCAGTGGTCAGCTTCAAGATTGTGGAGGCGAGGATAAAAACATACTGCATGTCTTGCAGCGAGGACTAAAGTAGAACCCCTGGGAAGCATCGGCTGATCTCTCAGTTTGCTCGCTATCTGGATATGATCTTGTTCGAGAAGTGAGCGGGCCGCCCCAATATCCGTAACTATACGAATATTCGCAAGATGGAACAAGGCCTGGCAGCAGTTAGCGCATCATTGATACCCGTGATGAAAAGTAACGCACCGCTGAATTAAAGGCAATCGGCCCATGCTTGTCCAAAGGACTCACGGAGGATTCCGGGTTCATCTCCCATCCAATCTGCCACTTCTTCAACGCCTGGCGCTGGCTGATAAATGGCCCCGAGGCCACGTTACTACCGTGGTGACTTGCCTGCTGGATTGAAAAGATGCGTTGTAGCAGCGCATGGATCAAGACATGACTTCCAAGGGAGGAACAGGTAGGCGGTCCGGTATCATCCTGAAGCAGGTCTGAAATACAATCTTGGAAAAACGGAGCAGGCTGTGATTTCTTATGCAGATTAAGCCAGGTATCCGGATCAGGCGCTTTCCACTCTGATTCCGTACACGGAAGGCGAAGCTGAATATCTGAGATCGTCAATGGGGACGGGAGATTAAATACTATAGTGTGAAGGTTGAAGAAGCAGAATATGATCAATTTGGTACGCCGCGCACTTTCCGCGCGTGCCCACTTGTTCCAGTCCATAGATTCTGGGTCTGTAGAATCGTCGGCTAGGCCATGCTGTCGGACTAGAACTGCAAGCATACTCTGAGTAGCAATAGCCTGTCTAACGAGAGATCGATGCTCGCCGCCCCATGTTGCCATGGCCATGAGGTAGAACAGCGCTTGCATCGTCTGAACTAGCTCGTCACTTTCATGACCAAGATTCGCCGGCTTGTTCTTTGCCAGTTCTGGCCCGTTCGATATGTGAGATAGGGCTGGTTGAGTCTTGGCCCGCCGAGGAGAATTGGTATAAGTATCCACCGTGCCATCCAGCTCGACTATATCACGACGCCGAATTTTCTCTGCGGCAATCGACCGAGCTAGAGGGAACAGCTTAAGGCCCTGGTGTGATTCAAGGCAATACTGGCTGCCTACCGCAGCAAGTGACAATATAAACTCAGGCGCCATCTCTCGCAGTGACAGTGTCTGAGGATGGATAATAGGAAAATGAGGATGGAAGCCATTCATAAAGCCGTGCAGGTAGCGGGATATTGCATGCCGGGAGGGGATCTCGTAGCCGTGAGGCAGAACAGACGAGAATGGGGAGACCTCCCTGGACAGCCAGAGCCAGTCATCTTGGGAGACTCGCAGGAATGGCGCGAGATGAACGTGGTGCCGTCCGACATCTGGCGGCGTGGCAAGCGGAGTTGGGGTGCCTTGGTCTTGGAGAGGGGCGGTCTCCAGCCCTGGTGGCAGATTAACGGCATTATCGAGAGGAGATTGGGAGAATAGATCGTGCATGGATAGCTCTGGGAAGAGGGCTGGCTGTTCCACAAGAAACGGCAATGCAACGTTGTCTAAGTAGTTGATGGGGAATGGTTGAACAGCTGGGTCTGGGAAAGCAGGCGCAGAGACCTCGTCGGTCACATTCATAAATGCCCCTAAACCATCCAAGTTGCCAGTTTGACGGATGGTCGACGACACAGAGAAATGACTATTATTGTCGATGGGAGCATCATCATCAGTCTGGGATAGAGGATGGAGCCGGTTGTCTAGATAAAACATCAGCGAAGCCAACAGAGTAGTAATAGTGGTCACCTACCTTGAAATGTATACTCACTACTGCGGCTAGTGACTTCTTCCCTAGCAGGAGACTGGTGGGACAGTTTAATATGACGATTCAGCAAATCCCTAGGAAGATCAGACAGAGCACCCCAGGGACGAGGGAGACACACTTGCGACGGCAGGCATAACTACAATGGGAGCAGGTGAACGGCTTTTGACCATAGTCTAACAACGTTAGGATCTAGGTGATCAGATCAAAGGAAAACCTACGAATGGTGACATGTCGCTGTAGATGCTCGCGGCGGTTGAAGTGGCGCTCACAGACAGTACACTTGAACGTCTTTTGCCGAGACCGCTCCGGGGTATGCGTTGGGTTGCTGCGTGTGACTCGGGGGCTCATAATGAATTAGGACTGAACACCTCTCTAGCAGATACAATGCGTGGATAGAATGCGTTGGAGTTTGGGGAAGATGTAGGCGTGCGGGGAATAGGGCTTGGCATCGGTATTTGGGATCGAAAATTGGGGAAGAAAATTGGGGAAGAAAATTGGGGAATTGGGGAAATGGTCTGTTCTCCAATCTACACCACCATGAGAATTTGGTTGACTTACCTCGTTGAGATAAATGGGCGGGACAAGGTACGTTAGCGGTGCTAGGAGTGACGCGATCTAAATTGTTGGGTGTGCGTCGGTAGCTGCCGTGTTGTGTTGGTTGGTATATATAGTTGTCTAAGCTCAACACTCTCTTTTCGTTGGACAGATACTTGCATGGCCAAGATATCCATTATCAGGATATCACAGGAAGCAGAAGTACAGGAAGGACGCAGAGTGTAAACATCTTAAAGCTTTGAAAACAATCTGACTATCAACATAACTAAAGCAGTAATAAGAGCGAAGTGACCCTCTCCTATTATCTCATTATTTTCTCCCTGTAGTTTAAAACGGCGTCTTATCATATAACGCCGTATTCCACTGCATATACGACAATGATTACCCCGGATAACAGCTTGCATTTCCAAATCCCGACGCACTCGAATTTTATATCCCCGCAAACCCCGCCTCGATGATGTAGGCTGCATGCTTGCAACCATGAGGCAACCAGTTATAGAGTAATAAAGCCACTCTATCCAGTCACCGAAACTCAATATCCTTTTCCCCGTAAAGCCGGTTCGGTAATTATCTCATGGTCAGACCTGGTCTACCCAAAACCCCCGCGTCCAACCCCGCCATATCAGATATATAAGATCATCCCTCATGGTGAGCTGCATTCTATATCACAATTATCTACAATTCTCTAGCTGCTTCTTCCGTTATATAACAATGACAACCACCTGGCAGTTCCTTCCGGGCGCCGTTGCTGCATCCCTCGAGAAACTCCCCCAGCTCCTGAACCAAGACCCCCAATGGCAAGCCTTCATCAACACAGAAGGTATCGACCAGCAAGTAACCATCGGAATCCAATCCACGGGCTCCAATGATACAATACTAGTTACCATAGAACCCGGCGCACGCACCGTCATCTCAACCGGCCAACCTTCAGACGCCGACTTCACCCTAGCAGCCCAGCCCTCCCACTGGGCCAATTTCTTCTCGGCCACCCCCAAAGCACCATACACCAGCTTCGTGGGAATCCAAGGAATGAACATCGTCCAAGACGGTGCAGGAGTCCTCGGCAACCGCGACAAATACAGCCAGTACGCACACCTAACCACACAACTCCTAAACACAATCCGGGAGGGTATGCACGGCCCTCCTATTCTAGACGAAGAGCAGCCCGAGTCCGATGAAGACTACCTTGTAGGGAGGTATATCTACATCTCACCTCCCCTCTGGGGAAGGTCCAAGGTATTTTACGAGACAAGCGGAGACGGAGCGCAGGAGATCGTCTTCCTACACACAGCAGGAAGTGATAGCAGACAATACCACGCCGTTATGAACGACGCACGTATGCGTGCGAAATGCACCATGTATGCATTCGACCTCCCCGCGCACGGACGCAGTTTTCCCGGAAAAAACCATCTACCTGGGAACCACACTAACACCGAGGACGCCTATGTGGGGTGTATTCGTGAATTTGTGAAAGCTCTGAAGCTGGACAAGCCGATTATATGTGGTGCGTCGATGGCCGGGCAGGTTTGTATTGCCGTGGCGATCCGCGCTGAGGAAGTCGGTGCTGGTGGTTCGATTCCGTTACAGGGGTGTGAGTATTTGACGATGAAGAGGCAGTTTAATGATAAATCGCCGCTGGTGAACCAGACCTTGTTTAACCCGGATTGGATATATGGGATGATGGCGCCGAGTGCGCCGGTTGCGAATAAGCGGTTGGTCTGGCATACGTATAGTGGCCAGGCGTATGGCATCTTCCATGGGGATCTGGATTTCTACTTTGGGGGGTTTGATGCGCGGGATCGTGTGGGGGATATTGATGTGAAGAAGTGTCCGATCTACTTCTTGACTGGAGAGTATGATTGGAGTACGACGCCGCAGATGAGTGAGGCGACAGCGAGGAAGATTAAGGGTGCTGAGTTCAAGGAGATGGCTGGACTGGGCCATTTTCCGGCAACTGAGAGCCCTGGGCGATTTGTGAGTACCTGCCACTGATAATTATGAATTTTACTGACAATGGAAGATTCCGTACCTGATCGATGCGATCGACTGGATTCAGAAGACTCGTGCTTAGGGTAGTTAATATATGTCTTGTTCAGGTTAGGGCACTCGCCCGCCACCTATCTTTACTACCAATCAATGCGATTTTATATTTGGCAACTAGACCGTAGAGATATTTGGTGATCATTGCTTTTAGCTACAGTACATGCAATAACCCCTCTCCTCCCAACCGATGATAACCTCGGATACAGTTCCCCGCAAGCACCTGCAGATTTCCCATCCGGGCTATCAGGATGGCGGGGAAAGCCCAGATATAAGTGGCGTTGACTCTGCAAATATTGAAGCTCTATCATAATAAGTTAAATAATTCTTAGTATGGCCCTCGAGATCGCAGGGAAGACCGCCCTTGTCACCGGCGGAGCATCAGGAATCTGCCGTGAATTCGTCAAGAAACTGGTAGCTGGAGGCTGTAATGTCACTATTGCTGATTTAAACCCTGGTCCAGACGATAATGGAGTTGATGAGATTGCCCAAACGTCACAAAGTCCTGGAAAGACCATATTTGTCAAGACCGACGTGACAAATTGGGACCAGCTGCAGAATGCATTCGACAAGACGATCGAGCGGTTCGGGCGTCTCGATATAGTCTGTCCTGGAGCTGGTGTATTCGAGCCAGTACGTCAAGCTACGTTTCTTTCTATTCTGCGGTGGAATGAATTACTGACATCTGCAGCCATTCTCAAACTTCTGGCACTTCAACAAAGAAACCGACACAAACGCATCATCCAGCTTCAAGACACTTGATATAAACGTCACCCACCCCATCCGCGCCACTCAGCTCGCCATCGACGCATTCCAGCGCCAAAAGCTGAACCACGGTGTTGTCGTCCACGTCTCGTCCGTTGCAGCACAAGCCGCCGTTCTGCCCGCCCCGATATACGCAGCAAGCAAACACGCCGTCTCAGGCTTCGTGCGCTCCCTCGCAGACCTCGAACGCAGTCTCAATATCCGCGTCAATGCCGTTGCACCGGGGCGCGTCAAGACACCACTGTGGACAGCTGACAAGCTAGAATGGGTAGACGAGGATGCGGAGCCCTGGGTGACTACTGTGAAAGTGGCGCAGACGATGCTGGACCTTGTGACGAAGCCGGAGAATGTTGGTGGGACCGTGCTGGAGGTTGGTGTCGATGTGGTTCGGTCTGTTCAGGAGCTGAATGATCCTGGCCCTCAGGGGCGTGGTCATGCGGCGAAGAATGTTGCTGCGGCTGTGAAGAACGTCTACGGGCTTATTGAGGAGAATTTTGGGGTTTAATGTGTATCTAGCTACGGTAGAGAATTTACTTATCCATTTTTGAATCGCCTCCGATCGTATAGCGACCGACGAGGTTTTTGATATGCGCTGCCATGGCACTGATCTTGTCTTGCGACATATCACGCAGTTCATCGATGTACTATCGCGGGATGACAAGGATCTCGGCATCGTTGCGGCGAATCTTGAATAAGCCGTCCTTGAACTACACCACTGTTAGGAAGGAAGAATAGTGCAACACAGTGTATACTTGTGATATCCCTCTCGTACCATAGGCCCACTGCGGCGCGAAAAGCGTAAGCCGACGAGCCATCCTGGCTCCAAGAAAGACCGGTATCCCACTATAGGGGCCTTGACATCGAATATGAATATGCGTAGCCAGTTGACGACATAAAGTGCAAACAAACTAACGGCCAGGACAGTGATTCTTCCTTGCGAGTCATTGCATTCGTCCAGCCTAGGGCCGATGACTGCCTCGAAAGGCGCAAGCTGCTCAATTGTGGTGTTCAACATTGTAATCCTACCATAACGCCATCCAAGTTGAAATGCGCCAGTGAAAATATATGATTATCGCTCATTTACCTGCATTGCATGTTTACGGGTTGAATTCGGAGGTGATGATATCGGACTTTCGTTTCGGGCATCGGGACGGCAGCATCTGATGCAGTCGGCGAGATCTCTTTCGGCATAGCCCGCCGATTGGGGGCTGAAACAAATGTAGGATAGTCCAGGACTTTAATACGTTGTCTAGAGTTTGGAAGGCTGTTTCGTATATACGTTTATTCTCAAACAGGATCCTGCGGCCATAGTCCAAGGATATCAGGAATGAAATCGATAACCGCGGCGGGAGTGGCCATCTCATCAAATCGCAGATAATCAAAAACACCCACCCAGCAGTCGCTAGAAAGAAGCTGCTTTGAATGTATGGCGGTGGCTATCGCTGAAATAATTATGGCGCGGACATACAGAGTAACGACAGAGGAAACCGAATAAATTCACATCCGATTGGAGCGCCGAGCTGCCTGCCATTCAATTCATGATAAGTATATGGGCACTCATATACATTATTTATGCATAATTAATGCAATCTAAAACCAAAACCGGGGAGATCTACCGCTGACACCGCAGCGCTGACTCGGCCAGGAAGCGTCAATCTCGGCAGTCGGATACGAGTCGCCCTGAGCTTATTCGATTAGGGGGATCACAACGCTCCAAGGTCTCGCTGGTCAGTTGCGATAACTCCACAACGGCGACGGCATTTTCTATCAACCTTGCAAGTGTCACAAGTATGAGCACCGGGCCGTTCACTCCAAAGCACCCAGGCCACATGGGAGACAAGAAGCAGGCTACCGAGATCGACAGCCCCAGCGTGAACACCGCGCCGCAGCTCCTAGGCCATGTCGATTGGTCGAGCTATGGATTCCTCGAGTTCGACGACTCCAGCCTGGAGCAGGAAGATCGGACGTTTCTAGCTAACAAGGGAAGTCTTCATGTGCCCGAGTCCGCAGCCCTTGACGAGTTCGTGCAACGCTACTTCCTTCACCTCCACCCTACTCTACCAGTCCTCGACGAGGCAGACTTCTGGGGTAGCTATACAAATAAATCTACCAAAACACAGTTGCTTGTCTTGCAGGCACTACTATTTGCGGGCTGTCCGGTAGGTCCACCGTCTGCTTCGCTTCGAGGCTAACCGTAGCAGTATATCAGCATCACCACACTCCAGCGATGCGGCTTCCATAATAAAAAGGACGCAAGGAGCCACTTCTATACCAGAGCCAAGGTATGTGGCCTCTATTAACCACTGGCTATTACTTACAGTTCCAGCTTCTCTTTAATCTCGCTGAGCATGAACCCGTCGCCCGAACCCAAGCGGCCATTCTCCTCAGCCACCATGCATCTGCTGTAGAACCACGAGCCGGGAGTGAATGGCTAACATTGGCCATCCAAAGCGTTCATCTAATTGACCGAACGCCGGCAAAGCCGCCAACGGTAAATCCAATGCTGAAAAAAAGACTCTGGTGGTCAATTATCCTCCGCGACCGATATCTCTGCCTGACGCTTCATCGTCGGACTCAAGTACCAAAAATTCCACCGGGACTCGACCTGGTCTCCTTCGACGAGCATGCATTCTCTGATGAAATTCACAATTCGTATGTCTACGATGCACAGACCAAGGCCATTCTAGTGAAAGTCCTCAAGGAGTATTATGAGCTTGCCTTGGCGCTTTCCGATATGATGGCACTTGTTTATGGCACTCACGGAATCAACACTGTCTCGTTGTCCAGAGATGCATGTACAAGCAGGTTAAATAAAGCCAGGTTTGCCAAAAGGTCGTTGGAGGAGTGGAAGTCGTCCACCGTCCTTCCTATACTGATGCCGCAGACCACCCATGAGCCGGCTACATTATTTGCAAACCTGATTTACATGTACTACTAGTATGTGCAACCTCCTTATATTATCCCTTTTGCTAATTTTGATAGTGCCGCCCGCATCAATCTTGGTCATTTTGAAATACTCGTTATGCAACAGCAGCCTGGGTACGTCTCGGGTGACGATGAGAAACTACAAAGGGCGACAGGCGAGCTCTACAGCTACATGTCCCAGCAAACAGCCATAATGGAGTATCTCAGTCACTGTGGAAGCGCCCACATTCTCCCACTGAGCGTGTAATTCCCCATATCTCAACTTAACATGTACATTGCTGATCACCATAGCCTCGGCTGCCTCCCCATGCCACTCCTCACAACAGCCATCAACATCAGTCTCTCCCCATCGCCACAGCAAAGGGAAATCCACAAACGCACGATCGACACCCTCGGCCAGATCGTCAAGCACTTGGAACAAGTCTACGAGGCCGCAGCCATGATATCGTCGGGGATGTCGCACTTCCTGCAATTAGCGTACACAACAATCCAACTCCAGTCACCCGACTCTGACCCTGTACTCCCAACTAGCCTGGAAGACTGCTTCGATGAACACCTCCCAGATGGATCTCCAGAGACAGTTGAATTGGCTCGCACGTGGAAGGACTTCCTCCTCCAATCGCCACGAGCATACCTCCTCATCTCAACAGCAGTCGACTTCAGTCTGTCACTGGGAAAGCTCCCGCGCACGGACTCTCTCCCCGATCTACTCACTTGTCTGCTCCCTGGGAGTCTACGGATATGTCTTCCCTGGGATATCAATCCCACGTCTAGTGTACGTTCCCCATAGCATACCGCGGCCTTCAATTCTAACAGTAACCAGATCCCTCCACCAAGTCTAGTTCGCAGGGAGAGATCGCGAATGAAGATCATCAATCGCCTGCGTATGCAGCAGCAAGCGAAGAAACAGGCTGAGGAGGAGTTTAATTTGGATTATTTGGACTTGAGCGCGGTGCATTAATTTTGTTGTTTTCAGTTTCCGGTCGTATATTTCATGGGAAGTGACGGTGGGAGCTCATTCATAGCGCATAGACATAATTTAAACTGGACTTTCGATCAATATATCCCCCACATAGAGAGGGATTGATTGCATATTGGCAATAACCAAGTAGAGTAATCGCCGCCGCATCCTCCCTGAAGGGTATAAGCGCCCTCCAATCAGACAATAATTTACCCCCACTGTGGGTCCTTATCTCCCCGCAGAAATTAATTCCGTTCTGGGAAGGTGGCGCCGCTCTCTCCAAAACCCCCGACGAACTCGCCAACTGACTGACTTGATTCAACTTAAAGCAGTCAGTAAATATGACAGCGCCGAAGCTCCCTTGCTGGAATTGTCGCAGTACGTGCCCTTACCCTTCCCCTTACTAGTAACCGGCGCCGTTACTAACCCTTGCAGGACGACACATCAAATGTGAGTGAGCAGTATACGAAATCAACAGAGTCAACAGATCAACTCACTATCTAAGGCGACAAACAAAGACCGAAATGCAGCCGGTGCACGAACAGAGACCTAGATTGCATCCCCGTCGAGCGAAAGGCTGTTTTCCGCCGGGGGTCTAAGGACCAGGCCAGGGAGAGCTTCGCTGTTGATCAAACTTGGGTGAATAGCGAGCCGCGGAAGTGGAGGAGGACTGAGACGGTAAACGACTCTGTCATCTTGGATGAGCCTGCTATCTCGCCTGGAGTTCCTCGCGAAGAGGAACAGGATGCGCATACTCCAGCGGAGGATGCTACACTTGACGCGATATCGACACCACCGGCTCTCGACGGGGGGATTTCAGCCTGGTCATTCCATGGTATCCCGATCAGTGGCTTGGATGCCCTTGTATCAGCGGCGGTGGGCATCCAGCACGACTCCCCGATATCTGGTGGGAGTATAGGCGCCAGCCACGGCAGTCCATACGTGAGCCATATTTCACCAGGGATAACCAGTAGTCCGGGAAACTCGACGTTCCAACCGCTTGCCAATGTCGAAGAAGCCTGTCTGCTGCGGTATTTCATAGAGGAGTTATCTCCATGGGTATGAAGCCCTAGATACCGGGGATACGGGTATACTAACAGCAGCAGTTCGACCACTGCGACAGCCAGAGCCATTTCCGCGTCGCCGTCCCTCTGCGCGCTCATCACTGTTTAACACTACGGAATGCAATTTTTGCGGTATCATCTCGCCATCTCAGTCGTCTACCGCAGTTTAAGACACCGCGGGGCATTGTCTACCACGGCCAATTACTGCCAGACTTATCAACATCCTCAGCAGTGGAGTACATGCTCAAATGCATCCCTGGGCTTCTGTCATTCCATACGGTCCAGGACCCACATGATCAAGAGAATCTAATGGCCGCCGCAATAATCCTGCGACAGTATGAGGAAATGGAAGAGGAGATGGAAGAGGGGACCGACACTGAGATAGCCACTGACAATGCAGGAGGCGACGAAAGACAGCAACGGGTAAATTTTCTCGCCGTCACCCAGACAATTATCTACTCCATGATTTCCTCGCCACTAGCCCGTTCCTCTCTCGCGATTGCAGCATATTGGATCGCCATCCGGCAGGAGGTCTACTACGCCCTAACACGAAAACGAGCTCCCCGTGTTGCATTCACGCCGGAGGATTGGAGTAATGCTACCGTTGCTAATATGATGATTATGCATGCGGAGGAGGTAGCAAAGTGGTGCTGGGGAGATAGATCATTAGCTGAATACGGTATCACCCTACTACCCATACCACTGGAGGAGAGACTAACAGAACAGAACGCCTCAAACAGCACCAACACCAACTCCTATCCGAATACTCAACACGCCTCCTCCCAATCCTACAAAAACCCGCCGATAAATCCAAAGGCGAGATCTTTCCCACGGTCTGGTACACCACCGACGAACAGGTAACAGGCGCACAGCATCTCGAACTCGCGCGCATGATCCTCATCGCCGAGAACCCACGACTGCGGTACGTCCCATTCCACAGCAGAATCTATACAACCAAGTCCACTAACAAAGTAGGGAACCGCACGCCCGCGCCGCGCACCGGCAGGCCGAAGCGCGCGTGCGCTCAATAGTCCTCACGCTCTGCGGGATCGCCGTGGACAATGTGTCCCGCCGGATGCCGGCGCTGGTGAACGCCGTGATCTCGATTATGCTGTACGGGGAGTATTTCACTGAAGAGGTGGAGCGGGATGCGCTGAGGGGGATCATTGATCGCACCAAGGATATGCATGCGTGGCCGTTGAGGAGGCCGTATGAGCGGTTGTGTGGGTTGTGGGAGATGGTTGATTCGGTGGAGGTGTAACTCCCAAGTGACCCCAACTAAGTTAGTCGTCACTGTAACTACTTAAATTAGTAACCGGTAACTAAGGTTATTAAGTTATGGCAGTTGCCCCGGATCAGACTGGGTTCGTGCACTGGGGCGACGCAGGATTCCTACTTAGTGTCTCGGATGGTGTCACTATCAGGATCTAAGCGCCAACCAACATAAATAGCCAGCGGCCCTCCGTATTCCCTTGACTCACACTATACTACTCGTTAGTTGCTAACTGCTAAAATGGCCCCCGAAACCCGCAGCGCAGACAAAATCATCACCGTCCCGAAAACCCTCCCCAACCCCGAAAGCCTCCGCATCCTCGTCACCCGATACAAAGTCCTGCGACTGACCGGTCTCCAATCCGACCCTGGCGCGTTCACATCGACCTACGACCGCGAAGTCCAATTCAGCCACGAAACATGGACCGCGCGCTTACTCAACCCGCTATCCCGGATCTTCGTCGCGGTATTCCCCGATATAACCGACCCGCAACATATCGGATTCCACGACTCCAGCCACGAATGGGACGATGTAAAGAGGCTGGTTGATATTCCCTGGCTTGGACAACTTACACTTATCGGCCCTGCCATCGCCCCGAATAGAGGAAGCAAGGCGAGCAGGACGCCATGGGAGCTGTTTAAGGATATTGATTTCGGCAAGGCCGCTGAGGAGGCCAAGGCCATTCCACCGGGGTCCAGAGTCGTTTATACACTTGTCGGGATGTATGTGCTCCCTGAAGGACGGGGAGCAGGGAATGGGAGGAGACTGGTTGAGGCTGCGATCACGGCTGTGTATGGGGAGACGACGCAGAAGGGGGTGGATGCGACGGTGGTTGTGCTGGTCGCGAAGCATAACCATACCGCGAAGAGATTGTATGAGCGGGTTGGATTTGTTGCGGGCAGCAATACTGTTGATATTGAGGGGGAGCAGCATTGGGCGTTGGCTATGAATGTTGGGAATTGATATACCCTGTGTACTTAATCTATAATAATAACCTCATTATCCACATTTGCATCCGAACCAGCAGCTTCGAATCCAGGAAGATGCGATCCCAGGAACGCTCTAATAGCAACAAGCGGTACTCCATGCCTCATCGCCGTCATATCATCCCAGGATGAATGCAGCCCGAGCAACTTGCCAGTCCGACCGCAAACCAGCGGCGCTCCCGAATGGCCCCAATACGTCCACGCATCGTGCTTCAGACTGCCAATCTCTGAATTATCATGCGGGTCAGCGTCAGGAACCAGCCCTCGTAACCTCCCTTCCGATATCTCAATCAAGTCATAATCCGTGGCTTTGGGGGTTTCGGACTCGAGATCGTCTGCACCCGGCTGGCCGATACAAACGATATCTGCCCGGGTATAAACATCTACAGAGGTAGACGAATGCAGCAGCATATACGCAAACATCCCCACGTTCACTTCATCCGTTTCAACACGGATAACTCTAGCAAGCGCAAGATCCCTCCTCCCATCCCAAAAACAGCATTCAACCTGCACGGCCTTCCCAGTGTAATCGAGCAGCCATTTATACCTGTTCTCGCGCCACTCACTGTCAGACTCTCCGAAGCAGTGAGAGCAGGTAAGAATCCATCCCTGCAGATCAATGCAGACGGCTGTTCCAGCCTCGTGCTGGGCGAAGATATGCGTTGCCTGAAGCGCGGCGGTGATATGTTTCCCGTATGCGGCTGCTGTTTTGGCCAACGTGGCTTTTGCTAGCCGAAGACGATGTTGTTTCCTCCGAAGGAGGCTAGTTTCTTCAGTGCTGAGGCCGGGGAGAGTTTTTTGTCCGGCGGGAATGACTTTGATGGGAGTGTTTGGAATGGCTCTCTGTTGGGCTGGTTCGGCTGGCACTGATATCGGCTCCTGGTTCTTGGAGTCCGCGGTAGTTTCCTGGAGTGTGGCGGATCGCAGTTTTCGAGTCATTTTGACCCGATAGTCTGGACCAGATGCTGATGTATTGTGGGCGATCCTGGATTCAGGTGAAGAGTTTAGTCACTCCGTTGTCGCTCAGCCACAATCCTGACTCGGAGAGGAACCAATCAGGACCGCGGCCTTGCCAAAGAGGTAAGGTTTATCGATCTCCAGCTATTTGGTCGTAATGTACCGAGGCGTCTGGTCCAAAAGTGCTCGGATGTTGGATTGTGGTGTCCATCGGGCGTGAGGCTGTGCGATTATATAAATCCCATCAAATAACCAATATTATACGGATGAATTACCAACCCCAATAAAACAATACCAACACGGCCAGGAATATTATTAATGGTATCGATGGCCATTTCTGTTGGTCGAATGCTACTTTTACATACAAAGAAAAGAGTAGAGTGTAGTATTATTATCTAACCCAACTCATCGGAATGATATCGATTGAAAATAATTGCATTTTGGTGTTTTCCGTCTAGAACTCTACAACTTGCATTTTCTTCTTCTATTAATTGACTTCAAAAAGTCCTCCCTACATTACAATGACCACGTATCTAACCGCCGACAAGGCTGGCAAATAGAAGTGTAGAATGTATCATAAGTGAAGGACGTCGGACGCCCCCCCGTAGAACGCTTGTAGCTGACGTCGTCTGCTCATGGCGCCTTATTCTCACGGTAGCTCATCCACTTCGAGTCTTCCAGGCCACTGACCTTCCGGACAGAAGGCGAGGAAGGCAGGGGTATACCGCTGCTAGTATCGCGCTGTTCCAAGCTGGTCCGAGGACGCTTTTCGGAGGTTTTGTTCCGGTCCATGCTCTCGGAAAATTTGAAAGGACGCTGGCTTGAGCGTGAAGGACGGCGTGCGCGTAGCTCTCTGCTGCGCCGGACTTCATCTAACTGCTCGCTGGACTCCGATGTCTGTTCTGCACGAGCGGCAGTAGCAGCCTGGAATGCTTCGGAGGGTTGGTATCCTGAGATCCGCGGGATATAACTGTTGTTTGCCGAGTTCGGGACAGTACTGGCCTCGTTGCCGTTGGTTTTGGCCGTGTCTGGTCCTGGCGGGGAAGGAGAGAGACTGCTGCTGCTGAGTCCCGAGTACTTCAGCTCATTGGATTGCGGCGCGAAAGGCTTCGCTCGCTTTCGGGGTCGTTCGGAAATCGGGGTGGGGGGGGGTCGGATGGGGGAGTTGCATGCACGACAGTTGCTGGGTCTGTTAGTACATAGCCAGAAGTATTGGGTCGGGTATACCTACTTGCTATAGAGCTGCATTCAGAAGCAGATCGCGGTGATACATTCAGAGAGGACGTCGGGGTTTCCTGCGGGCTAGGGCTTTCCGGGGTCTCGGGTTTACTGTCCACTGAGAGGTTCTCGAAAGACAGTTCCAATGGACGAAAGACATCTAAAGCTCGAATGGCTGCACGGAACTCGTCCAGCTCAGTACGAAGGCGACTCCTCTCCTGAACGACTTTCGGTGGATCTGCCGCGAGTTCTTGGATTTGGCTTTCGCTCATGCTGTTCACGACCTGGCTGGTGAAGATGCCTCGAAGGGGGTTGACCAGACAATTCTCAACAGCGAGACTGTTTACATTGTCGACGAATGTAGTAACAGCAGTATCATAATGGAACTGCATATGGTCCACGATCTCTGCTGCTGCATGTTCATCGCGTGCAGCGTCAACGTGAAGGACAGCCTCCTTGATAGATGCCAGATAGAAGAGGCCGGGGTTCCGGAGGTTCTCTGCCGTCAGTATTTCTTCGAGCGATTGTAGCAAACGGGCCTTTCTCGCCTCCTCGATGCGAGCAGTTTCAGCTTTACTCATTGGCAAAGCAGCATAGCGCTTTGTGGGCAAGCTCAGCTCTGCCAGCTTTTGCAGCAGATCCTGCTTGATCTTCTCAAGTGCTGGCTCGACAACAGACCTCGCTAGAATAATAGAGATGCGTTCGTCCGTTAAGTGCTTCAGAGCAGAGAACACAAAGTGCTTGATTGCATCCCACGCCCTCAACAGATGTATCCTCGCCAACTCCTCCCAGGGCTGTGCCTGTTCGCGAAACAGCATCCCAGCAACTATGCGCTTAGCATTTCCCGCTGCCTCCGAGCCATAATTGCGAAGAAGCTCACGAGCTTCCTTTTCGAGAGAAGTGCGAGACACAGCCTGAGGCGACCAGCCTTGTAGGTATGGGTTGATCGTGAATGGGACTGGTGGTGGGCCGTCTGAAATGATACGTTTAGTACCTCTGATAGCCATTGCGTCTGCAAAGAACTCGTTGAGCTGCCGGATTGTGCGTCGAATTAACAGCCGTTTACCGAGGCCATCGAAGAAGCTGTCGATGTACATCTCGTCGACGGCGTGGTTCATAATCCGTTCAAAGCCGGCTGCAATATCCAGGAGATATGCCCGCTGCGATTCTGCTGTAGTGCGAGAATTCCCTAGCTTGGACAGTCTAGCTTGATTATCGGACATGCGCTTTTGAATTGCCCCAACCAGGGTAGGAAGACGGCGTTGATGATGGTCGAATAAAATACTACTGAGTCGTCGTCGGAGGCTCTCTGCCCCTACACAGTCGGGGAGAAAAGTCCTCCAGCTTCCCTCGCTAAAGAAAGCTTTTTCCTGCTGGTCTCGAGCACCGTCTGAGATAGAGGGTTCTTCAGGGTAATGATTTCTCAAAACATGCCATCCCAGGGGAAGATTGATTCTCTCATTCCGCAAGGTTCGAAGGACTGAGTCTTCCCCCTCAGAACCAGATTGGAGAGTATCAGGACGAGTAACAATTCCCAGAGTCCGTTCGCCATTGCTATCGAACTGACGAACCATGTCAAGAAGCGTGTCCATATGATCGAGGTGTTCGGCACTGACCACTAGTAGGATAATACTCCTAGTACTGGCCATATACCTCTCAGCCAGATGTTTGGCGATTCGAGCGGACTGATCGTCATCATGCTCAGTAGTTGGGATATCCGAACCAGGCAGATCAACCAGAGTCAACTCCGGCAGATCCGGCCCACAAACCTCGAATTTCAGGACATGGTCAGTGACGTCGTCAGACCTCTCAACACTCAAGAGGCCCATTTCGAGTTCCGTGACGTTCATAATATCAGGGAAAGTATACCCATCGGGAACGCCGTCATGCATGTAGTTTCGCAGTCTCGCTCGCTCACTGGGATCGGTGCACGAGGGACCGGGTATGATTGAGACCTTTGTACTAGGCGAGACGCTCCGTCCTAGAGTAATCTCTGTTGCGAACTGGGTGCAGCGGTTGCTTTCGTCGTGGGAAGGGAACGGGATGCGCGAGATGGCCTTCAAGACAGAGCTCTTCCCACTAGAGCTTGTCCCACAGACGACTAACATCGGGGGGTCAGAGAGGCCATGGAGACCGAGGGAGTGGGCGTTGCTGATGGCGTCCAGGAGTTTGCCGTTGTCACCAGATAACTGACTCAAGGCTGGGTTGTTTGTGAAATCCATCTTTACCTTCAGCCGAAGATGATGAAGGATGGAGGGGAAAAGAACTAGGCTGAATCTCAGCGTGGTTATATAGGGCGGAGTGTCACACTGCCTACTGCTTGTGAGAGTATATTCACTATGATATTACTAGAGGATGGCTACTGCAGTCAGGCATGGAGCTACCCTAAATGTCTACCTAGTTTCATTCACATATGGATGTGTGAGCAGGGATTGACTCAGAACTCACATTCTCTTACTATAGGCGCTATATTTGACACTTTTACTATACCAAAAACTTTATTCCCATGCGTGTGAATAAAGTATGGCCTAGCCGTTTCCATTCACTTTGAGTGGAAAACTAGTTATTGATAGTGAATTACACTATATTTTCATGAGTATTTTGACTTTTATGCATGGTGTATTCCCCGGTATATACTGCTAAGATACCCAGGGAAAGATATATACTGTAAGTCTAATCATTCCTCCTAGTCAAATCAACTGGAAACCGGTTCACCCCGTGAAGAGCAAGCATAACGCCCTAGGCAGAGGTAATGTCGCGAATACGCGCAAGTCTGCAACGAATCCGTTCATTAGTTGCATTATCATGGCACCGATTGACTCACCTATCCCGATCCAATACCACGCCTCGCGGATCATACTCCCCGTGCACATTCCCAAACACCGGCGCCAGCAACACCTGCGTTAACAAACAGGCCCACCTCCTCAGTAGTCGTTAGCAGTGGAGTGAGGTCAACTGTATCAGAAATCCCATCTTCCCCTCCCCCAATCCTGCCGAGCTCTGCCTCAGTTGCTTTCCCTCGTTGATGGCAATAACGCACCAACTCCGTCGTCAGCGACAAATTCTCCACCTGGGGTTGATGCGACATGTCTATCATGATAGAGTCAAAGGGCAACTGCGCAGCTTCTTTGACCAGATCTGCATCCTGGCAGTGGTCCAGGTGTACAGCAATAGGGACCGAGGCGGCTTTCGCTGTTTGTGCTGCTGCATGGACCAGGAGACCGTTGGAGAATTTAATCGCCCATGGGAAGAATTGGATTATCAGCGGTGAACGTTTTCGTTCAGCGGCCTGGATGAGGGCTAGGATGTGTTCCATGTTGTAGCTGGTTGGGAGTTAGTCGCGTTCGTGGTATGCTGGAATCACTTACGCGATTGCGGCCAGGACTCCGAAGCCTCCTTTTTATGCGGTGCGCAGAATCTGGATTGTTTTGTTGTCGTGACGGTTTAGTTGTGCCATTGATAATACCTGTTGGTGTTGTAGAGGTGAAATGTTTTGTTCTTGGGAACTGTCGGGGATTTGAAGCCACTCGGACTCCTGAATAGGAAATTGTGCGGTGCCCGATGATTGTAGTAATATGGAGTTCAGGTGCCTTGGCTGTCTTTAGTCTTGGGTTATGAAGGTATTCAGAATACGCGGTATCCTTGTAATTACGATGAACAATAAAATATATTGAATACCCCAGGAAGCATACTTATTCCTAGCCTATCAATATATCAACGTCTTCTGATCTATATCTACTCTACTCCATCCACCAAAGCAGGATCATCCACCTTGTACAACTCCATATCCTTATACTCCCCACTATCAAGCACAAAGTCAAACCGCTTTGACATCTTCAGATCCTCACCAGAATACCTCTGCAACGCAACAACACTCTGTCCATCCCTCCACAACCACGGGTCCTTCGTCGCAGCCTGCCACTTCTCCATCTCCCTCCTCATCTGAATCAAAAGACCCTTGTGGTCTTCCTTCCCTACCAAGTTGACAACCTCTAGTGGGTCTGAGTCAAGATCATAAAGCTCCTCAGGCGGGCGCTGGATATACTGCCTGAGAGACCGTCCACCCACCATGACATCTGCGTTCTCCCCATTCTGTGATCGTCGAATACCTTCAAATGTCAGACTAGCATATAAATCCGATGCAAAAGGAAAGTCAAGCTGATATGCGATGTTGCGGTGGTACTTGTATCTTCGGTCCCGCACGAAGCGGGTGGGATAGTAGTTGGCGAGTTCGTGGAATGTATGCGAGCCGTACACTTTGTGTTGCCAGGTTGACTCATCAATAATATATGGACGGTTTATTATTGACAGGAAGGACCGGCCCAGACGCTTTGGTGGTTCTGGAGGTTTCGTTTCCCTGGTGAATATCTGGTCGGGTAAAGTAACCGGGGCAGCAAAGTCGATGGCTGCACCGGCCCAGTCGAGGAAAGTAGGCAGGATATCAATATACGAAATCATATTTGGATTCTGTACTCCCGGTGACTGAATGGAAGGAGGTAGCCGAGTGATAAATGGAAGCTGGATACCGGCTTCATACAGTGTCGTCTTGGAGTTGATAAACGGAGGGCCATTATCACTGCAGAAGACAACCAGCGTGGAGTCCGCCAGGCCGTGTCTATCCAAAGAATCCAGAATAAGACCTACCCCGTAGTCCAAATGGGCGATGGCTTTGTAGTACTCGACATATTCGACGCGCGTCTCCGCTACATCCGTCAGCCAGCTGGGTATCTCAACCTGATCAGGCTGGAATTCTGGAGCGACAAAGGCACCGCCACAGGTTTCGGCATTCCCAAAGCCTCCCCTCGTAGTGATATCTCTATGCGGGTCAATAAATCCCACTGTAAGATAGAAAGGACGTTGAGTATCGTTCGCCTTATCGAAGAATGCCCCCACTCGTTCCGCCACCCAGGATACATTTCTCGTCTCGCTCTCCTCTCTCCACTTCCAGGGAAAGACACCAGCTGGACCGACATGCACCTTTCCAATATTTCCCGTCTGGTATCCAAGGGCGTTAAACAGTTGCGGACCCGACTGAATGTGGTCAAAGGACTGGAAATGGTTCGCCCCGCCGATGAGACCATTCCATATCCCCATCCCTTAATATCAAGCCCAACCAGCGTTAATGCTAGTGTATGGCAGTGATGATTATCCTGCACCACCTGGGGCTGAGGGCGCCCACAGTAAGCCAGTGGGTTTCAAAAAACGGCCAGCCAACGGGGTACCACTATGAAATCAAAGCCATTCTCTTCTTAGTAAAGCCTATATATGTGAACAGCCTCCAACCCGCAGCGCAGGGCGTTGTAACTTGATTGTTGAGGCTGAACTAGGCTGACACGAGCCTCAGCCGCCGCATCGATGTACCCATATAAGGATGTTTCACCCAGGTTACGTTTGCATTTCTCATACCCGATCGGCTTTTCGATATGACGTCGCAGATTATTATTCCTGGCGGACGCTTGGGAGTCATTGTCTTCGGCTGTCTCGCTATTATTTTCTATCCGTGGCTTCTTTGCTGGGAGCTCATGCGCAAGCTGGGCAAATGCATAAAAGGGGCCATACAAAGGAAAGCTCCAGCTAGCAAGAATAACACCGCAGACGAACTAGAGGTTGCATGGGAATTTGTACAAGAGACAGAACTGCCAGCCTCCTTTTGGTCTGGTCGACGGCCCCTGACGCCTTCGCTGGGCGACGAGAAAATGCCTGATCCCCGAGCAATGGCGGCTCAGGCTGCACAGTCGGGCTTGCTTCAGCTGCCGGCTGATCTTCGTATAATGATCTGGATTTATGTCATGAGCTCCTGCGGTGCGGTGTTCGTGAGGAGTCATAGGAAGCGGCTGTATGGCCACTTGTGTAAAGCAGGATGCGAGTTCCACCCCCCTGGCCCAAACGCTAACGCTCGCTATCGCTATATACCCTTGCTATCCACCTGTCGACAAATGTAAGCTGGTGTTATCTTGCCTATACGTTAAAGCTGATTCCTCTACCAAGATATAGTGAAGCAATCGAAATGCTGTATCAAAAGAATACATTCTATTTCCGCGACCGATTCGGCCTCAACCCGATCCCCCGCGTGGTTGTGCCTACCAGACTACGCTCATTTAGATCCGTGTCCATTTCGACCTTCGTTTGTGCACACGGTACGCCGGGGCAGAGTTGCAAAGCGCTCGAGTCCTGGATGGGGACACTCCGTGTCCTACAGAAAATGGCCGGGCTGCATCGGCTCCAGGTTTCATTTTCAAAACGCCTGCTTCCTAGCAATGTCGTAATTGGTTCGCCGTATCTGTCCCCGCTGATGGATCTCCGGGGCGTGCCGGACTTTGTTGTCGAGATCCATGATGATCCCGAGCGTCCGGGGGAGGAGTGGCATCGTCGCTTTCCATCCGACCTGCCGTTTCGAGTGGTGATACAGTCCCCTGCTGGGGAGTGATGGGCGCAGGCTAAGCAGATGCGCTATCTTGCTGCCTGGTGTACGATATTGATTTACCGGGTTGATAACCGGGCGAAGACCGGGGTTTCCCCGTGGGTGATAGAGAGTGGTGGAACTCGGCAAAGTGGCCAACCAACGCCCCTATCCAACTATATAATTGAATGCGGACAAGGTTAATGTGGATATAGAAGCTTAACCACCACTAAACGTGGTTGCACATGTTCAATACCCATTCAGTAGCCGATACCCAGTCCACCTTGTCGCCACTTAAACAATTAACTCATCAACAGGAACCGCGCGTGTATTCCGCGGTTCCTACTCTAATGACGTATTGGCCAGCAGTTCCCGACGTCCAGTTAAGATTTCAGTAGCCGACAGGTATAGATATACGGCGGACGGCTATTGATCAAATATTGTCAAACATTATGCATCTATTCCCTATCATCTCCTTTCTTACCCTGGTCGGTCGAGTGGTTGCTGGCAGCGGCAGCACCTAGACCAGCGGCCCAAGCCACAGCGTCAGCTTCGTAAATAAGCATAATTACTACTTCGACGTGGACGGGAATGTGGTCAATTCGGTCAACGGAAAGGTCGATTGGCTTGACGAGCAGTATTTCTGGATTGTCAATGCTTCTCGTGGGTTGCCACAACCCGCAGATAATTTTATACTAATTAGCGAAGTCAGCTACTCTTCTAAAGATCTAGTCAATTGGTATCGCAATCCTACCGAACGTGAGTAACAACCCATTAACATGTACATACCTAACAGCTGTAGTGTTCAACATCTCCGAGCCGGTCAACGCCAAAGCCTGCAGCGGCATATTCGGGTCCTGCGATCGGCCAAAGGTGATCTACAACGACAAGACAAGGAAATATGTCCTTATGGCTTTTGCTGGTATACCTATATCGCTTCATATGCCTAATGACGGAAGTGCTTACACCATGCAGCCCCCGGCTCTGAGCCCGGTATTCCTGTCTTCACCTCCGACCACCTCACCCACGGGTATACCTTCCAAGGCCACCTTATCCAGAAGACATGGTGGCCCGGACAGGGCGTTGAAGATCTCAGTCTGGCCGTCATTGACGGCGAGGGATATGTCATCTACACAACGTGGGACATGATCAGTGCCATCGTTACAGATGGCACTCTAGGCAGTGTAAGCCTTTTCCTTCCGGCTGTTCAACATCCTCGTATGTCCAACTAACATGGTATAGATATGGCCGGCATTCAGCCAAACTGTTGTGATTGAGAAGTTGACCGACGATTTCCTCAACAGCACCGGCGACACTTCCATTGTCATTCAAGAAGGTGGTGACTTTCCTGTCACGGCCAATTCGTCCAACCTGGTTGATGGGCAAGTCGAATCGCCGGATCTATTCAAAAGAGGAGATTGGTGGTGTACGTGTTATAACCATTCCTCCGGGGTATACTATTAACGCAGACTAGATATGGTCGGATCTGGGACTTGCAGCTTTTGTAACGGGGTAAGTACCCTTTGATGGATGCTGAATCCTGCTAACTGTTAAGACTACCACTGTCGCGTATCGCTCAAAAAGCTGGAAGGGACCGTGGACGTTCCAATTCGTGGACTCTGACCTGACCTGTGGTGGACAGGGAATGGGCGTCATGACAGTTCCAGGTATGCCCTAACCGATCCCATGCATTACAATATTAACATTAAGTCAGTCAACAACGCCGAGCAGGAATTCCTTTACCAGGCTGACCGCCCTTCAGTCGCACCGCGTGAGTCCCAAGGATCTCCTAAAACTACCCCTAATACTGATACCCCCAGTCGGCCTTGGATATACCGGGGGCGCCATCGGCCACGGCTTCTGGAAGCTCAACTTCAACCCCGACGGCTCTATAAACAAGATCGACTGTTCCCCAGACGCACAAACAACAATCCAAGCCCCCATTGGCAGAAAGGACATTCCAAGCACCGGCCTCGCAACAACCGCCACCGACGGCTCCGGAAATACCAAGGACTACTGGGCCGAGTCAAATTATCCCTCAACATGGTTCTACCAGACCTGGACATCATCGAAAAGCGGGAATCTGTCGTCTGTTGGAATCAATCTCGGTGCGATATCACCAAGCCAGGCTCTGTCGGTGTTTGTATTCCGCTATCCTGGCGAGGCAGACTTCACCGCGCCATTTTTCAAGTGGGAGACACTAGGCTGGACACCTGTTACGTCGGATAACGTTACTGTATCTCTCGATGTCGTCCAAGTTCCCGTCGGTGCTAGTGTCAAAAAGGGAGATAGACTGGGCTTCGCGCTTACAGTTGGGTATCCCATGAAGAAAGCGCCATCGTTGCCACGGTCTTCGCAGACTGCTTCGGTCTGGGGGTATTTAATGACGGATCAGGTTGAGGATGGTCATGTTTTGTATGCCCTTAATAAAAGCCATGTGTCGTTTCAGGAAGGATATAAGTCCCCTGTTGGGGTACTGGAGAATCGGGAGTTGAAGTGGTACGCCAGGGTTGATTGAACTTTTTATTGGAATAGATATATACGGTTAGATATGTTCGACACCACTTGTGGGTTATTCGATTGATATTTGTTGGCATATAATGCAATATAGAAAGACGGCCTAATACCGCTAGTGGTTTTTATGGTCGACTGGGATGTCGATAATATCTTTTCGTTTCAGGAATACATCGCAATATTAAAATTCCTGTTATGACATCTTTCGTTTTGGACTTCCGCTTGATGATCCGAACCTGCCAGGTCCAACTTCCTAGTATTATATACATATATATATCTAGGTCCAGAGCTCCACCTAGCACACCCCAAGAGCCTCTTAGGTGCACAATTAGCACCGAAACAAGGGCCCAAGTAGCAAGTTGGCGGACGGGGGGGACTTACTAGCAGTGCAGCTGCTATCAGTGTAATATCCATTGATATAACAGATTTGCTCTCTGTAAAACATTTGATCCCAGGTACTACCACAGTTAGCCAACCATCTAACAATACCGACAGACACCTGCAGCTGAATGGACTAGGCAATACTGACCAGTTACCATTATAGCAATCCCCCCTCTTATAGCAATAGAAGGTATGCGACGAGCCTCTAGGTATACGCGCGATAACAGACGAAGACAGACTAGGCTTGTAGCGACAGTTCACGGCAGCCGAGTCGGTGTTGACGATCTTGCAGCTGACCCTGGCGCGTTTTTCGAGACCCAGGGCTGCAGGCCGGATGTCGCGGGGTTCATTTTCGTTTTCGATGGGGTTGGCGATGGGGACGGGCATGGCGTTCTCTGGCTCAGCCTCGGGAGCAGGCATGGCTAGGGCCAGGGTGAGGAAGGTTAGGGCTGTGGCGAGTTGGAGCTTCATTTTGGTGTTGAAATTAAAACTGAGGGTTTTCTTTGATTCTCGTTGAGACTGGAGTGTTCATGAGAATAAGGATTTCGAGGGGAGTAGGTTCTTCTTATAGCTCTTCCTGATTATATTCCGTTATGCAATGCCTACTGTATCCTACCTACTTTCAACCCTTCCCCGCAAGAATGCACAGGCCATTACAAGGCCCTCAGCCTCAATGCACTCTTCGCGAAATCCACCCAAAATAGGACGGTAGGGAAGCCATACCGCCCGGTATAACCAGGCTTCACAGAGTTTGTCTACCGCCCATTGAGACCCGTCCCATTTCCCCCAATCGGGCCGCGGTCAATAGGAATGACTGAGCCCCGATTCAGATAAGCTTCTTCGTATTGATCTGCAGGCTTGGGCGTCGACAAAGCCTCTTCGTGTTCGACCGAATGCGGTGGAGATGCGCAGAAGACTGCGGAATACGAGGTTGGCATTCGAGGCTGAAATCGTGCGAGTTTGTCATTGGTACGTTTAGCAAATAATATAAACCTTTTTCTATACTTCTGCATGTTTATTGGCGCTTTATTCGGTCTTTGTGTCGGTGCAATATCTCACAAGAGGCGCTAGACCGCTAGACCAAAAGCCCTGCAAGGCTGGTGGCTAGCCAGCTATCCTCAACAATATATCCTACACTGCCGCAGGACAAGATGACCTCGTGACAGCAACTGCACACTTTTGCCGTACTGCTGACAGAGGCGGTATTTACTGCGTACAGGCCATATTTAGTAACACTTAAAAGGAATGCCTGGCGGTAAGTAGTGTGCTGTTCAATGATGATACTCACGTGGAAGGAGTAAACACGAGAAATATGTTGGAATAAACATTCAGATATTGGTCCTATGATCCATACTAAACATAGAAACACCTAAACAGCGTCGGGGCCATCCAATATGCCCTAGGATACTACACGCGGTAATTACTGCGGACTAGGAAGCTACATAATATCTACGGAAGCGGTGGACACAAGTAGACCATACAATATTATATCATGTCTAATACCCTGGGTGACAAAAAGACGTCTATATACAGAAGTATCATTAAACAGCGCGCCATATTAATCCAGCCGCGGCTACGCCCAATAGACCCGTCCCGGTATCAAGACCCCCAGACGCAGAATTCTCCTCAGTGGCAGATTCCTCTGTAGCAGCGGCCGCAACTCCCGTACCACCGGGCCTCTCCGTCGACGACGAAGCAGATGGCGTAACAGAACCAGAAGACGACGACGAAGTCACCGGCTTGGGACAAGTGTTCTCATAAACCCACTGCTCGGGATCACCAGAACAGTCCGACGCCTCGCCAGGTTCATATTCCCCACTCGGGTACATCCAGCAAGTACCCGAGGCATAAGGCGAGTTGCTCGGATTATGCGGATTAAAGACGACATAGCTACAGGCGTCGGAGTTCGCGCACTGGCTCAGACAGTTTGTCACGCCTAAGCTGGCCGTGCATCCGTCGAAGCAGTCCCCAGGGGGCGAGGGATACCCGCAGACCGAGGCAATCGCAGAGGGAGTCTCGGTGGCGGTGCATGCGGTGCCGGTAGTGGTAGTGGTTGGGCTGCCAGAACACTCGGGTTTGTCGTAGACATCGAGATAGGGGCTGCCGCAGTCTGAGTCGCCTTTACTCTCGTCGAAGGATTGGCCTGGGTATAGCCAGCAGGTACCGGATCCTAGGGTTGGGTTGCCTGGATTGAAGATGACAAAGTCGCAGGGGGGATGGGCGTCGCAGAACCTCCAGCAGGACGCTCTGCTCTCGCTGGCAACGGCGAATTCTGGGCCAGGCTCTGGGTAGCTGCATAACTTGGTGATGAGTGAAGCCGTGCAGCTTGGTGTTGCAGCAGTGGTGGAGGTAGATGTCGTGGATTGAGCAAGGACTGCTGGAATTAACAGGGTGAGAGACGCCCAAGAGGGTGTGATCATGGTGCAGGAGGGAAATAAGCGTGGCGAAAATCTGGAGAATATTCAAATTACCAGGAATGGCGGGTCTATTTAACCCAAGGGACTAGCAAGAACGGAGTCATGAGCCTGATCGAATTTCCTTAGCATGTCTTACTTGTCCCTGGTAGAGGCTCATCGGATGCCAATCAAGAAAGATCGAAGGATCTGGCCGGGTCCATTTGGCACGCCAGTGTGGACAGCTAAACTGTGCTGGGAATAGCTTCAAAGTAGCCAAAAACGGGCCAGACCGGACACGGACTGCTGCCTCCCCTTCCTTGGTCTGCAGCGGAGAGTGCCGACGGAACAATATTGTACGACAAATATATTGATTGCAGAATCAGAATACAGACACTATTCAAGCCTTGACAACATCGAATCCCTCCTCCCAGTTATCCAGCGCCTTCCGAATCTCAATCGCATACGCCGGAATGCCACCAGAATAGCACACCGGCTCATACACCTTCCCTGGAATGCTCCCACCCATATACGTCGACCTCGTCGTCGGGAACAACGTACGGTCATTCAGCTCCACAACGTGCTTCTTCCACTTATCCGCAGCCTCGAGTTTAGGGTTGATATACTTGACCCCGTTGGCCTCCATCTTGGCAATCGCGTCGGCAATCCAGCGGCCCTGCACAGCAACTGATGTAGGACCGTTACTGAGCAGAGTTGGGCCGTGCGGACCGTAGATGTGGAACATGTTGGGATAGCCACTGACGGAGGTGCCCAGGTATGTCTTTGCGCCTGGAATCCATTCCTTCTCGAGCTCGGCGCCGTCGATGCTCTTCAGGCCGAGCTGGGTCATTACCCCGGTGACGACGTCCTGATAAGTCAGTTCCATCTACCAGTATTGTTTGGACCAGAGGAAACTCACAAAACCCGTTGCAACAGCAACAACATCCAGCTCATGATGCTCCCCATTCTCCAACAAGATCCCGGTCTCGGTAAACTCCCTAATGGGATTCTCCTTGATATTCACCAGATGCACATTCTCCCGATTAAACTGCTCGTAGTAGTTCAGCTCCAAACAAGGCCTCTTAATGCCAAAATAATGCGGCATTTCCCAGGGCGCCAGCTGCTCACGCAGTTTCGGATCCCCAATCCTGGCCCTCGTCTTCTTCGCCCAGAAATTGTACGACTCTTTATTCGCATCCGGATTAAACAGGTTATCCTTGTACACGGAGACCCAGTACCGGAACCCGCCGTCCTTCCAGACAGATTCGTAGAACGCGTCTCGCTCCTCGGGGGAGTCGTCGAAGGTATTCTTCTCGTACCAGTCGTACATGAACCCGGCGAAACTTGTCTCTCGGTACCGGAAGAGCTCGGGGTAGTACGGTTTAATGCGCTCTTGTTCTTCGACGGTGAGATCGCGCTTGCGCATGGGGACGGCGAGATTGGGTGTGCGCTGGAAGACTTTTAGATCCCCTGCCACTGGACCCCAGGCTTGTGTGATTTGAACGCCGGATGCACCGGTGCCGATTATTGCGCACCGTTTGTTGGAAACGGGGACTTCGGTGTCCGGCCAGAAGGAGGAGTGGTGCACTGTGCCTTTGAATTTGTCCATGCCGGGCCAGGGGGGAATATATCGTTTCGCGGCCTGCACATTAGTACTCGTCTTAACCATGAGATAGCAGGTAGGTAAACATACAAAGCCAGTCCCCAGAACAAGATACTTGGCCTTGGTAACCCTCCCATCAGCCGTATTAACATTCCACCTGCCAGCGTCCGTATCAAACTGCGCGCCAACGACAACCGTGTTAAACGCACAGTCCTTTTTGACGCCAATCACCCTATCGACGTGGTCAAAGTAGTCTCGTAGGTTCTGGTAGTCGGGGTAGTTATTCGGCCAGTTCCACGTATTGTACACCTCGGGCCAGCTGAACTCGTACTCAGGGACTTCCGAGTCCACACCTGCACCAGGGTAGCAGTTCCAGCGCCAGGTGCCGCCGGTGTCATTGCCGGCCTCGAATATCACCGTTTTGAGGCCCCGGTCGCGCAGGGTTTTGAGCATGAATATGCCGGCTATACCTATTAGTCTTGCAAGTGGGACGTATAATTAAAGTGACATACCAAACCCGGCCCCGACGACCAAGGCATCGACCTCGAGGTTCTCAGCATATGGACCTGTTTTGTCTCCATGGGCGATGGAATAGTCCGTGAGTTCGGTGTTATACTTCTTCGGCGAAGCGAGGGTATCTCCAAGACTACCCATAATGTTAATATATCTTAATGAATGCTCTTAATCAATGTATTTGGATACTTGTTCAGATTCAAATATCCCAGCGACACATCGCTCTATTTATATTGCGTCCTGCTACAAAACATCCGTCCGCGTCTCACCCTGTCTATACAGTGTCACACCTATAGTATAGCAACCGCAGCTGTCAACCAACTACAGGATCGACACCCCGCTCGCACACATCCCCCGCACGACAAACATCTCAACAGAATATATAATTGGGCTATTTACGTCCGCAGTCCGCAGCGGACCCGCGGCATGCGGAACCGCAGCCCCGCAGAATCATCCATGTATTTCTGGTCCAGGACTGGCCAGATCGTGGTGTTGGCGCTGGCGTTGGTGCAGCGGGGTTGGGAACGTCTGGAGGATCTGCGGCCGAACCATTAAATAGCCCGTCCGTATCTTTTCGCCATTATTTTGCAACCAAGCTGACAATTTTCGTCCTTTCTGGATTTCTCAACATGCCTCTCACCGAACAAGTCACGTCGCACCTCCGCGGTGTCGTGGACAAGGCCTGCGAGGATCCTTCTGGTATCCCCGGCACTACCGTTGTCGTTGTGGATAAGAATGGCGAGGAGCTGTTCGCCCACTCTGCTGGGAAACGCGGTGCTGGGTCGAAAGAGCCTATGACGCTGGACAATATCTTCTGGATTGCGTCGTGCACGAAGATGCTTGTCGGCGTTGCGTGCATGCAGCTCGTCGAACAGGGTGTTTTGAAACTCGACGACGGGACTCAAACGGAGAGTCTGTGTCCTGAGTTGAAGACATTCCAAGTCCTGCAGGAGGATAGTAGTCTTGTCGACAAGAATAAGGCGATTACCCTCCGTATGCTGTTGACGCATACAGCCGGGTTTGGATATACGTTCTTCAATGATAGACTGCGAGAGTGGTCCTATCCAGCTGGTGTGGACGAGTTCTCTGGTCGGATTGAGGATGTCAAACTCCCTTTACTGTTTCAGCCGGGTGAAGGCTGGGAATATGGGGTATGTTCCTTACCTATTCAAGCTGAATACATACTAATGTAACAGGTTGGAATTGACTGGGCAGGAGTTGCCCTGGAACGAGCAACCGGTCTCAAACTGAACGAGTACCTGCAGAAGAATATCTTCCAGCCTCTCGGTATCAAAGACATGTCTATGATTCCGAACCAGGATATGCGCCAGCGCATGGCATACATGAACCACAGAGACGGGGATGGAAAGCTCCGACACCGCGACCATCTCCTGCGAGCGCCACTGGTTGTGGATTTAAACAACAAGTCCGAAGTGGACAGGGTGTTCAACAGCGGCGGCGCAGGAATGTACGCCAAACCACAGGACTACTGCAGTACGTATCTCACCTCGTAAAAATACAACCACTAACCCGTCCAGAAATCCTCGCCGTCCTGCTAAACGACGGAACATGCCCGAAAACAGGAGCAAAACTGCTCAACAAATCCACCGTGGACGAGATGTTCACAAACCAAATTCCCCAATTCCCAAACTACAGTAGACAAGGCATTGCAGCCTCAAAGCCAGACTTGACCAACGCCGTCCCAGAGCTATATCCCGTTCCTGGAAACCCGCCGCAGGGCTGGGGACTGACTTTTATGCTCTCTAACGGGGGTGGAACAGGCCGGTCTACATCGACTGGCCATTGGGCTGGATTGGCGAATCTGTGGTGGTGGGCGGATCGGGAGAAGGGGGTTGCTGGGATGGTCTGTACGCAGATTCTGCCTTTTGTAGACATGCCTGTGCTTGGGCTGTGGGCGACAGTTGAGGCGGAGATTTATAAAGCACTGGCTTAGTATAATCTGTATTCTGTAATCGCTCGTAAACTATTGAGGAACTACGGGCGTGTGGTGCAATAGGTCCACCATGGTATTTGTCAATTATTGTATATTTGTCAATTATGAATTAATTCAAATAATGTTCCTTGAATCTGATCTAATCCCTTGCATGTCCGCCCGGGTAACGATTTGATTAACAATGTGATCTGTTTTGTTTAAACAGCAAGAGAGCGATCTGCAGCCAGCCAATCAGCGCCCAGTCAGCCTCGACGCGGGGAATCCGGGGTCACGAACTGCGAGATCTCTTCCCCTCTTCACCACCACCGCAGTCTCGTCGGTTCCCATCGGTTTCTCCATCCGACTCCATCTTATTATCCCGATCCAAGCTCAACATCGCTGCGTCGGCATGTCTGTCCAGAAACACCCGACCCAGACCCACGCCCCCCGAGCCCGCCGCCAGAACCACTCGTGCGACCAGTGCAGGAAGTCCAAACGCGCCTGCGATGCCACCACTGGCCAGCGCTCTCCGTGCTCCTACTGCGCCAGGACGAAGAAACGCTGTACGACCGAATGGGCGCGGTCGCGCGCGCAATCGGGCTTGAAACCATCGCGTCAGCAGCCCCATCTGGATATCCTGTCCAGGGAAATCCTGCCATGGATGGCCGATCAGCCTCAGCTTCAGGGAGGCATCAGCTCCTTGGACGGCCTACTCGACTTCAATCCGTCCGAGGATTTGCTAGGCTGGGACAGCAACCCTGCTGCGACTGCGCCGTTGAACTACAACCTGCTATCCCTTGATCCAGCTTTCGCCGATCCCCACCAGGCACAGGAAGAAACAGAACCCTCCGCTTTAACGCCCGCTCACTGCGTGCCAAACATGCAGCTAGACTTTTGCAGTATCCCCGACTCAATTCACCTCCCAGACCTCGGGCTAGACCCAACCCCCAGTCACCAGTCCTGGCAAACCCCACTCACCTATAACACCCTCCAGTATGCGTCGTCTAACGGCTCAAGCGATATCAGCTGGATGCCTTTTACGCGGAAATCACCGGCCCAGGCAAGCCCGCGCATGCACTCTCTCTCCCCATTCTCCATCGACCAGCAGATGATCTCCGCTGCAAACTCGCATCTCACCTCAGCAAACCTGCTGCAGATCTACCACGACGTGCTGGAGCATAACCTCTCCTGCTGGGTCACCGAGCAAACCTGCCCATACAAACGCGGCTGGCAGGGTAATACCCCAAAAGCAGCCCCAGAATGGGGCTCATCCTGGTCAAACAGGATCTACCAGCGGACGGTAAAACTCGACCGCGTCGCGCAGTCATGCAAGCTCGTCAGCATGACAAAGTCCGAAGAGCGGTCCGCGTCCAAAGCTCTGCATCTATCCATAATGGCCTTCGCAACGCAGTGGGCACAGGGCAGTCAACGGCATCGCGAGAAATACAGCAATACATTCATCGACCCGTGCAATGGCAGCACGACTGAATTCGACCGCGTCCTCCAGAACCATTTCTGGGATCAAGCACGGCGCGCTCTGCAGGATGTTGCCGATGTCGAGTCCTACCAGGTTGCCTGTGCGGAACTTATCTTCGCCTTGACGCAGAAGCCGTGGGAGGCTGAGCAGGATAATACATCCACGGAAACCCAAGAACCAAGATCTCAATCAAGTACAGCATTATTGCGGGTCCGCGATATACTGCAAAAAGACGGACCACCGGTCCACATCGAGCGAGCGGCGCGGAAAATGCACGCGCTGAAATACCGCTGCGACGCGGCCGAGAGTGGCCTTAGACAAACAGACGGCAAAGAAGCCGAAGCAATTTCATGCATGGACCCAGAGGATCGAGCATCAATCAGTCTGTTATATTGGCTAGCCATAATGTTCGACACCGTCTCGGCGTCCATGAACGAGCGGCCCGTCGTAATCCAAGACGAAGAGTGCCAGCACGAAGCCGACACACCATCACCATCAACAAAAACAAAAACCCAAACCCAAAGTCAGATTCAGTCCCGCTGGGACATGGACCTCTTCGTCCCCGGCGGACTGGACAAAACGATTCAAACCCACTGGCCATGCACATACGCCGTCGCAGCCGAAGACATCACAAAATCCGCCCCCGCAAAAGTCCTCCTCTTCCGACACGTTTCATACCTCCAAAACGCGGTCCGGAAAATCGCTCACCCCAATATAATCGAAGACATCATCTCCAGCACTATATCCCTCTACAATCACTGGAATAAAACCCACGGCGCCTTCTTCACGGAGATGGTCCGCGACTATGATACCGTCCCGCAACGCCTCCAGGGCTGGTTCGTGTGTATTTCCGCACATTGGCACCTAGGTACCTTAATGTTCGCAGACCTGCTCGACTTCATACATGAAAATAGCCTCGGCGGACAAGACAAATCTGCCAGCAGGATCGAACAGAACATTGCGTCTCAAATCCGCAAGCACAGTTCCGGCGAACTAGCAGACCTCGCGCGCGTCGCAACTCCAGCCACGTTGGATTCCACCCTCGGTGTACCGCAGATGCCTGATTTCCACCACGCGGTGAATGAGGGGACGCTGCTTACTGAGCCGTGGACTATGATTCCCATTAGGGCGTTTACCAAGGCGGGACTGATATTTCTCGATGCAGCGGAGGAGGGTTCTTTATCAGGAGGGTTTGTGCAGGATGTTGATGGTCACGGCTTTGCGCGGAATGTTGAGCAGGCGGAGGATTGTATCAAGGGGTTGTGGCTGTTAGGGAAGAAGTCGGATATGGCGAGGAAGATTGCAGAGACGCTTTCGGGGGCGTTGGTCAGGTTGAGGGATGGGTTGTGATATACAGTATGGTTTGGAGGTGCATAGTTCATTGTTAGGGAGATAATTTGTACCCATGTAACAAATATTAATATCAATCACTGGTACTACTATTCTTAGACTTCTTGTCGATTAAGTGATATTGGGCCCCGAGAGGACACGCAGTGGGTTGAGACGCACTACTAGGCTTCCCATTTGCGAGACAAGGTAGTTTCTGGTTTTGAACTCGCAGCGTTGGATAAGGACTGCCAGTCAAGCTTGAATCGTGGTCGCAGTAGTGGGACATATAAGGGACCCATGATGGTTCAGCCAATGGATTGTTCTATACGATCTTAGTATCTGCTGAGGACGACCATATCTCGAGGGAGATATGGATCTGGCTTCTACTTCCTGCTCGACGGTTGGCTGTGTGTGGGATGGGAGGTATATTCAACATGGTAGATAGTGGGCTTTTTTTTTTTTTTTTTTTTGATTGGTAGGAATACAGGATATTCAGAATACAGAACGTAAAACAGTGTATAGCATGAACAAACTGGCAAGAACTGGCAGGCAGAAATGAAAATACAGCATAGCAAACAAACGCCCACAGTCCTGTCACAATCTAACCATGGTCCTAATCCTGACTCCCTCTATCCCCTCTAGACGTGCATCATCTAAACTCCATATAAGTGTTCATCAAGCATCCCATAGTCAAACGAAGGACCTCCAATAGACTTCACATATTTCTCAAAATGGTCGAAGTTTTCCTCGGCATCATACACTCCATCAAGCGACTCGGGGTCTAGTTCATCATTGGTATCCTCAACGGGCTCAGCATCATTAGTGTCCAGTAGAAATGCTGCCCTATCTCCAAGGGAAGCTCTTGCGAATCCCAAAACCCTAGTTAGGGCCCATTGCATATTCAGTAACTCCACAGACGGCAATGGGAAGCGATCAGGGTCGTCCGTTCTCAAGGTGAACGTATCCCCCGATTTAATATACTGCCCAGTGCAGTCGTTAAACAGCGGCGGCACTTCATTATCATGCAGCCCAATCCAGTAAAACTGGACCATAAGACGGTTCACCGTCAGGCTGGGTTTATCTAGAGGCTTCAAGGCAAAGCGGCCGAGTTTCCACAGTGCGCGCGCAGGCTCCGACAGGCAGATCATGTTCTTGAGAATACCAGAACTGCCCTTAGCCCTTGCGAGTGCCCTTCTCCAATGGTGGACTTGACGTCGTGTAAATAGTATGCCCAGGCTGTCCCAGAATGTTTCCATAGCTGGGTCTTCAAGGCCTACAAATGACATACCCGGGGCGAAGCGGCAGATGCGAGACCCTTGGACGGTTGGATTAATAGCACCGGTGAGAATGCAGGTATGTCCATCTCTGACTTCGGCCTGGGGCCATATGAATTCCATCCTCCCACTGTGTATCCCTAGACCTTGTTAGTTGGCGTGTTAAACCTGGGTATGTAGGGTGAGGGTGAACTTACAAATCTTCAGCACGCGGGTCCAGATGGTTATATCAGATATGTCATTTTGCCGCTCAGCGTCCATGTTAAAAAGGAACACCAGCTGCTTGATATCGGTGATTGCTCCAAAGGCCCAGAAGAACGGGTCCTCTGGGACGATCTCGTCGAAGATGTCGAACAGGACGTCCAAGCGGCCGGTTTGGTGAAGCTCTGGGAAAGGGGCGATTTCCATAATGCAGATGTGTGTACGTAGTTTGTGCAAACAAGTGAAGAGAGACGAGAGAAGAGAGAAGAGAGAAGAAAAATTTGAGGGAAAGTATATGCTTTCGCCAGGGGTCCGAAGGTACCTAACCCACCAGAGCGTGCTCCTGCCGCGTCATGAAGAAAGGAACTCTGGTCCGGAAGTTTACCAGGAACATGATCACTTACTGGTCAATGATTCTGTCTATATGGCAATAAGCTGAGCGTACCTGATCAGATATTCCTGGTTCCTGAAGAGTCCCTGGGTAGGCAGTGGGGCCCCACAGCCAGAGTACACCGGACACCAACCACGATGAGTGGCAACCAGATATATAGTTCAGTGACTCAAGATAGAATAAAGTATAAACGATACATACACGTCACTCCGCAGCTAGATGCCACAATGCCTGCATAGACAGCCCCGTGGGTGATAGACGTTGCCGCGTTATCAATCAGTCTAGCGTGATGACATGTTTCCAAGTATCATCAATAGGTTCATTTGTACTTGTAGCTACATAGTTTGTCTTATCTATACGCACCTAAAATTTGTACGGCGTTTTTATAGTGTAATAGTTTCCAGTGCCATCGTGGTTACGAGATATCGCTGCCAAGACAGATGTACCGAGCCCTAAATCCCAACCTTCGTTCATGGCGAACCCGCCGAAAGGTGAGTCTAGGTCAGTTCAATAGACAGAATATCTATTTGGAAATTCGGCCAGACTTGCAACTCGAACCTCTCCTCCAAGGCAACTAAACGTCTGCGGGGCATGCCCAGAGATAAGACGCTGCCCTAGTCTCACGTCCTCCTTCCTATTCGCAGAGACCGCAAGACAGCTGCCGGACCTGCCACATTCAGCAGACTCAATCAAGTAACTTAAGTCACTGCGGGGTCCTCAAGAATCTTGTGAACTGCTGGCATATTTAAACCTCGACATCTACCCATCTAGAAACACCACCCCTGAAACTCCAAATAACCTATAAGATTAACTTTTCCTCAACCAAACTTGCACACCCTCAATAATACCAAATACCAGTAATTTAACACTCCTATTACAATGTCCGATCTCACCTACTACAACTACCCCGGCGTCGGAGTGACAAACAACAAAACCTACAGCTACAGCCAAGCCGTCCGCATCGGGAACATCATAAAATGCTCCGGCCAGGGCGGGTGGGACAGCGACGGGGAAATCCGCACGCAGGACGTCGGCGCCCAAATCGAGAAAGCGTTCAAGAATGTAGAGACGAATCTGCGTGATGCGGGGCTAAGTGGGTGGGAGGATGTGTTTGCAGTTCGGAGCTACCATATCAGTCTCTCGCAGAGCTTTGATACGATGGTGCAGCAGTTTCGGAAGGTTATGCCCGGGCATCAGCCTGTTTGGACTTGTGTGGGTGTTACGGAGTTGGGGATTCCGGGGATGTTGGTTGAGATTGAGGTTGAGGCGAGGGTTCCTGGGGAGTAGGTTAGGTTTACTACGACTATGGAAACTATGTCTCGTATTCTATGGTAATGAATCATAATTCGTTCTTCTCAAATCTACCAAACTCCGGCCGCTCAGGTACTGAACTGCGCAGGCGCAGGGTAAGGGGATTGGCCTCGACCTCGACCTGCTCCCATTACTCGTCCGTACCCCCTTCACCCTGCCCTTCCTCTGGCTGATCTACCCAAATTTCAACATCATACTCCCTGACGTCATCCAGTGAACCCAGCTCCATAGTGCCATGCGCGTCCAGGGCCGCGTCAGTGGCTTCCACCGCAACGCTAAGTGCATTCAGTCTATATAGGACCCACTGCATGTCAGATCCATCGATGGCAGCTTCTCTGGATCCGCTGTGGTGAAAGTGATAATATCGCCCGACTGGACGCGCTGTCCTGTGTGAGTATTATCGAGATGAGTGACGCAGGCCGAGATATCGGTATTATCAGGCGCTTCCGGTGCGTCTTGGAGCTCAACTGGGACATAATTCCACTGGGGAATCCAGAGGGACTGTACTGTAAGCCGTTCCCCATCAAGGGAAAGCGTAATAGGCTTCAGGGCATATCTGCATTTACTCCAGAGTTTGTAGGTCACTGGGCCCAAGCATAGCCAGTTGGCGAGTGTCCCGTTCCTCTGTTTAAAAACGGCTTTTTTTTCCTATCTCTTAACTATTTCGGCGGAGAAGCCAACGATCCTCGTGCCCTTCCGAGCTGCCTCTGAGTTTAAGGGAAAGGGGGTAGATCTGCAGTCCGAGGTCTTTGTCAGAGCGCACATATTGTTGTCCCTAGCGCTACCCTGTACTCTGTTAATAACTGACAGTTTGAATGTACTTAGAGTAAGCTGACTGCTTTGTAGTGGGGCGTAATGGGCGGATTCGATTGATCTGGTTTACTACGCAAAAACAACGCTATTCCTCAATGTCCCAATCTGCGATATATGGACATCCATCTGGGTCCCAGGCACCAGCCATTTCGGCGGCGAGAAGCCTGCACCAACACCTGAGGTTCATAACTTCATTAACCCGGGCCTCACAATTTCTGGAAAAAGGAATGGAAAACTAACCTCCCGGAGTCCCAGTCATGATCACACTCCCCTTTTTCAGGGTTGTCCCCTGCGAGAGATACGAAAGTAGATATTTGCAGTCAAAGAGCAGATCGCCAACAGATTCCTCCTGTCGCACCTCCCCGTCAACAACGGTTTTCAGCTGCAACTGCGATGGATCCGGGATCTCCGACGCTGCAACCAGCACCGGGCCCAGAGGCGCAAACGTGTCAAAGCCCTTGGAGAACCCCCATTGCGGGACCACGCCGGCGTACGCGGGGTCGCGCTGGAGCTTCCGGGATGAGATGTCGTTGCCGACTGTATAGGCTGCGACGTAGTCTAGTGCGGACTCGACGGGGACGTCCTTTGCGTCTTTGCCGATTATCAAGCACTGGGTTGGGCAAGTGCGTGAGTAATTGTTGTTGTATCCACTGGGACCAAGGGCAGGAAATCTTGGAATCAAACCTGTACTTACCAGCTCTCCCTCGTAGTCTGCCTGGTCGTTCTGCGCAATCCTGGGGATGACAACCGGCACGCCGTGATCGTGCACGCAGGTGTTTGGCTTGAAGAAAATAAATGGGAACGGCGGTGGTTTTCGTCCAGCTTCGCGAACTGCCATTCAAGAGGAGGTTTGTTATTATTTATTGTTTCCATAGTGACCTTGTGAGCTGACGTGGGACTATACTGTGCTTCGCATAATTGAGCCCGACGCAACGCAGAATAGGCACATCAGTCGGTGCCAGCGGCGACAGGATCTCTTTCACGGTGACCACCTCATCCGTGACACACGTCCCCCCAGTAACATCATAGATATCACTACCTTCAATTATCCTGGCCTGGAGGTTGTCGGCTTCGGTGATGAATCCGAGATCGCGGGCATCGTCTGCTGGCAAGACTGGCTCGCCGCGAAGGATGCGGCCATCGGAGGCTCGGAACCGGATGAGGCGTTTCCAGGGGAGAGACATCTGGGCTGAATGGAGAAGTATGCGCAATGAATACGGCAACGGTGAAGCATCCCAGGCAAATAAGCTGCAGGGGCGGGGCTAGGCCGGGGAGTCGTCGGATAGGGCAGTACTCTGTCGGGGATCCATCGGCTGAACAACATGCACCAGTAGATCTTCTTATCATTGGACAAATGATGGCGGCCGACTCGGGGTATAGCAGCATCCATCTCAAAGGTGCCACCAGCGTATGTACATTGTTCTAACTATCATCGAGAGCATTTAATTGATACAACGGATTTCACGCGTGCGAAGGCGAAGATTTTGGTGCCGGTGCGGCTCCGGCGCGGACTGCATGGGAGTTTGGTTGAGGGGAAGAGTCTACAGTTGCAGGGTTCTTGAGGAGGAAAGAGAGGAGACAAACGAGAAGAACAAGTCTGTTGTAGTATTATATCAATTGGCAGACGCCTTATTATGCCGTTTGCAGGTATGCATCCGATAGACATCATCCTACACCCTACCACCGTTCGAAATCGATGCCGCGAGCGAGACCCGAAAACAAGTCATCCACCATAAACTCACTCCCTTCAATACCTAGTGATGGAAAGCCAAAATTAGACGCCGCGGCATTCATTGGCGGGAAACCCATATTTGGCACAGACGCATTCGGCGTTTCTTCTTCTGTTTGGCAGCTTCTGTTAGTCCACGCATACTAAACGAGAGGTGGGACAGGGGGAAGTGCGCAGTACGCTGAGGATTAAGCCGCAGAGCAGAGATTAACTCTTCGAGGTAATATCTGCAGCGGTCGACCATGCGATTGCCTCTATTCAATTTGTATAATGTCGCCACCGCACGATCGGGATAGCTGTCGATGTTGGCAATTGCGTGGGCAGCGGGGCTGCCGCCGTCTGTGGCAGGTTTCCTCGTTCTGTGAACCCATGTTGCTCCGATTATGACGAGGGCCGCGTTAAATGCTGTAGTACGTAGTGAGAAAAAGCCTGACAAGTCAAGTCTTAGACCTAAACGTAGAGCAGTTTGCGCGACGCCTGGTTTGTATTGAGTGATTTAAAAGGGGAAGAAAGGCTTACTATAGTATAGCGAGTACCACCACGCGCCAAGGAGATTTCGAGGCCAGTGTAAAGACGATACAAGCTCGTGGATGATATCAATGATCCCCATGGCAGACTCGACGCACTTCTTCACACTACTATACCCGATATCATTCAGCAGCCTGTCCTCAGCCGGCTCAACGACACCGACCCCGGATACACCCGTGGTATCCAGGAACTTGGCGAGAACAGGCCGATGCAGGAGGATTTGGACATGCAGGTACCGCAGCGTCAGAATCACGCGGAATTTCAATGGGAATAGGCGAGCCGGAAAAGGCACATGGGGGTTGCTGGACTGTCCGTCGTTGGCGATTTCGATCTCGTCTCGCATCGTCTGGATGGTGACCTGCCGCATGCTTTCGGGGAGCGCCAGAACCCACGAGAAGAGCTGGTTTTCTATTCCCAGGACGCGAGAGACAATTTCGCGGACGGGTAAGGGGGATCCGCAGCCGAGGTTTTGCGCGTATAATCGATCGATTATGGACGCCATGCGTTTATACAATGTTCTGTTCGCGGCTGCTGTTTAGTAAGGGTACTAGCGATTCAGTTATGTAAAGACGGAAACTCACATGGTTCCATTGAAGAAGAGAATACTATCGCGTGCTTGACCCAGATCGACTGTAGGGAGCCCCTCAGTGCTCCCCAGGAAGGTCGGTAAATCCAGTTGAACGTAGCAGTCCGGTATTGCGGCCGGTCTGCCGAAGGTCATGCTCAGGACTCTGAGGAAAATGATAGTCAGCACACTTGGAAAGGACGGCACTAATTAGTGTTTGGCGGCGGCAGCACCTATCCAGAACTACACATCCGAACCACGTTCTCTTCCGTATTTCCTGCTCCAAGGGCGGGAAATCCCGCGAGGCGTCTTTGGATTGAAGGCCCAGCTGCATGGCAGCTTTGACGGTGAGGCCGTGTATCATCCACGCCTGTACCGACTTGTGTGTCCCCTGAAGATACTGGCCCATAAGCAAGAGATACTGCACTGAGAAAGGTTAGTAAATAAGCGACAAACAATGCACTCTAGGTGTATTAGGTGATCCTCCCCAACTTCCAATGTCGTCCCACGCAAAGTCTCTCCCCTGCAGAGATCAAACGCCCGACTATAATATACCGCGGACTCCTTAAGACAGAGCTCGACTGGAGTACGCTCTGAAACCGCTGTCAGCTTGGCCATGGCAAGAACCATATTCAAAAGTCCAAGCCAAGTGCGCCGAATCTTCTTCGAACCCTTCATCTCGGAGTAAGTCTCGAAAAATGCATGCGGGTGGATGTACGGGAAGAGAAGCCCCGTGTCGCCGAAGAACCGGTGAATGAGGGCCAACGCCTCGTCATCAGATGGCAGCGTGAACATGCTCGACTGTCTCTCTCGCGGGTTTTCGTGCGCTTGTATCATTGGCACTGGCGAGGACGGCCGCGTTGCGTTGACAAACCCGCCGTCAAACGAGGCCTGGTTTATCGGGGGAGAGGTAATCTGCTCCTGTGTGCTTTCGACACGCGCTACTGCGCGAGACAAGTTGCGCAAGAATGCGATGTTTGACGAGGCGCCTGGGGGCGACTCAGCTTGTGGTTATTTCCTTGGGGAACAAAAGAAGGGCATACCGAAGAATCCAGAGTCTTCTTCGTCCGCAAATGCAACAGCGGCCATCGCATCAACAGTATCCTCTGTCCCCACCAAGTCCGCAGAGTGCTCGTTCTGCTGACACTGGATAGTCTCGCTGACGGGCGCACCAGGTCGGCATTCCCCGTCCACTTTCGAAGCAACAGCAGAAAGCTCGGTTTTAACAGTGCTGAGGCTATCCTCGAGAGTTTTGACGCGTAATTCAAGGTTGCTCAAATAACTGTTCGCCTAATAAGCTGAGAAACACTATACGGGCGTGATTGTAAGCGAGTGCATATCATGTCAGTCCCAACTCACTCTTTCTGTACAATCAAATTCGTCGCAGTATTTGGCGCGGTGTAGACGCAGTCAAAGGCCAGGTCTTCGCACATCCCACATGTGGGCCGCCGGCCGTCGCACTGGAGACAGTCATCATTCGTATATATTTCAACGCATACAATAAACAGCATATTGGGCGATGGCCTGCCCTGTAGGTACGTACCCTTGACTTCCTGGTTCGACAGTTATCGCAAGCGAGAGCAACACGCCGGCGTTTGACCGACCGGCCCTCTGTCGTGGCCTGATCGGGCATATCGTCCATGGCCAGTTGACGGCGCTGCAATAGGTCTACTACTAGCAAGGAAGAATCATACGAGAACTCGGGTCGCGCGTGTCCCGTTGGGTTGTCGTTCCGGGGTAGGAGGTTGTTACAGGAGAAGCCGGGGAAACCGGGGAACGCGGACAACTGGGCCGAAGTGGAGTAGAGCCAGTGGAACATTCTACGTGTAATTCCGATGTCTGTTCCACAATTGATCCAGGAATAGTCTTTGGAGATAATCGAGCTGGCACAGCTGCTGTGGCAATGACCATATCTGTTGACATGTAAATTTGGCCATTCTAGTATAGCACATACAGCCGGATTAGCATAGAGCAGCAGCAGGTAACCCTTTAAATTGAACGAGCATGTACACAAGGTTTGCGTCTATTATCTATCCACCAACAGCCACCCGAACACAAAGCGCCTATAGGATACAGCTGACCTTCCGTAGTCCAGCGCTCGCCCAAGGCACATCAATTGCCTTCTCGCTATCATACCCATAGCACCACATCTGCGTCGCAGGATCACTCCATTGATTCGGACTATGGCTGAACGGACGCCCTTCGACTTCCGGGGCCATTGCGGCATCACGGGCCTCTTGCTGCGGGCCATCCGCAAAATGCCATAGTTGCCCATTGAGAAGACTGGCTTCTTGCATCTGGCCCGCACGTTCAACGCGCACGGTTTGGAAGATATCCAAGGCCTTCTGCAGCTCGTCTAGAGACCGCATGTGGCTCAGCGATCGTGCCAAGGCGACGCCGTCTTCTACGGCCATTGCCGCACCTGTGCCACATATTTGTCAGTATGCGTGGTGGTGTTCAGTGTGGGCTAGGGAAGGGGGTAGGTAGGTAAGTAAGTAGGCTTACCCTGCGACATATATGGGAGCATTGCATGGGCGGCATCGCCGAGTATGACGAGCTTCCCAGCCGTCCAGCGGTTCAGCAAGGAGCCGCTCATCAGCGGCCACTTGATGGTGTTGCCAACCATGCCGATTATCTTCGTGAGTCTGTCTTTGTGGTTAGTTGTAAGAAAATACTGATGGGCGGGGGATGAGCCAGGTAACCAACATTGGGTCCCAGCCTTGGAATTCCGCTTTCATGTCTTCCAGTGCGGTCTTGTTATTCCAGGTGGAGGGCTCTGATGAGTCTGGGTGGGAGAGAACCATGTTGAATGCCTTTCCGGCGCCAATAGTATACGTCATAACATGCCTGGAGTCTCCGATCCTTTCTTTCCAGTTAGCATCAATAAAAGGACAGCATGCAGGAGTTGGGGTTCGGACATACCAGATGTTCAAAGCGGGCTTCTCCAAGATCCATGCTAATTCCGGATCACTTTTCATCTTATCCACCTCGACCACCGCGCGATAGGCAGCGAATCCTGGCCTCCTGAACGGCATCTCGCGGCCCTCTAGAAGAACCCTCCGAGCCACCGACTTGATTCCTATTAACTGATAAGCCGGGTGTCCTATGATACTAGAAGATTCAGCTATTCATACCATCCGCAGCAATAACAAGATCCGCCGAATGCTCCGTCCCATCAGCAAGCGTGATACTCCCCGCGGCAGCGCTATACCCAACGACCCTAGCACCCAACTTCATCTCAACACCCACATCCAGCGCCCTTCGGCACAGCGCTGAATGAAAATCCGCCCTGTGGACGACATAGTACGGCGCCTTGAAGTCGTCCACGAAATTGGGGACCAGCCTCGTCTTCCCAATGATCTTCCCATTCTGCCATCGTCTGAAGCTGATGGACTCAGGTTCCGTGACGTACGGCTCCAGATAGGGCTTCAGCCCTAGTTGGAATAGGATCCGGGTAGAGTTGGAGGGGATCTGGATCCCAGCGCCGACTTCACCGAGAACGGGAGTCTGTTCGTAGATTGTGACTTTGTGGCCTTGCGCGAGGGATATCGCTGTTGCGAGGCCACCGAGGCCGGCTCCGACTATTATTATGCTCAGTTTGACGGCTGCAGATGATTGCTGGTGGGGAGCAGATGGGGAGGGGGTTTCCGTGAATGGCGCTGCGAATTGGAGGCAGTTACTTGGGTAGCTTGGATTCTGTGAATAGGTGTCAGTAAGCGCGGTCCGTTATAGGTCCACCGGCAAAGATACTGACGGTGAGAGGTTTATCAGCATGCACTGCACGCGGCAATTCGAAGGAGACCATATTATCCGTGTTGAGATCAACGTTGGGTAGAACGCGGGGTCCGGTAAATTGTGAGAAAGTAGTTGGCGATAATATGAAAAGTCGGCACATATAGAATGCTGATTGTAAGTCCACTGATGCACGATGAGGGAACACAACTGGGACTCATCCGACAGTTCCCCGCGAGTTTGGGCTGAGCTTCCCGATTTAGCCCCAAGGCCAGCAACCTATCTAGCAATCTACTCCGTACATATAGCCGCAACCTGCAAATAATGAAGAGTAAGAGTTCGCCTTAACCGAATTGTCTACGCGATTAATCGTCTTTCATCATGGCCCCAGCACGCACCGATACCCTCCCAAACACCGACAGCGCAGAGCAGCTTCTTCAAGATCTTGAAGAAAGCAAGACCCTGCCGCTATGGACTCAGATGACGAGACTTAACCCTCCGGAGCCTAATCCGACGTCTGTGCCCTTCGTCTGGAGATACGATAACATCCGCCCCAACCTCCTACGCGCTGGCAATCTCGTTACCGAGAAACAGGCTGAGAGGAGGGTGCTGATGTTAGTTAACCTAGCTAGAGGTACGCATGCATGCATGGCCCCTTGACCATTTTAAGGCCCGTATACACTAATCATGTACGTACATGAACCCAACTGATCATTCCTGCACGATATGTATCTAGACGCGCCCTATACAACCGACACGCTCTACGCCGGTCTCCAACTAGTCATGCCAAACGAGACCGCGCCAGCGCATCGCCACACGGCTTTCGCCATGCGATACATCATCGAGGGCAACGGCGGTTTCACAGCCGTGCATGGCCAACGCATTAAGATGCAAAAGGGCGATGTGATTCTAACGCCCACGTGGAACTACCACGATCATGGCAAGGACGGAAGCGGTCCGATGATCTGGTTAGACGGTCTTGATCTGCCGAACTTTCGCCATTTCCCTGTGCATTTTGTGCAGCATTTCGAGCAGCAGCGGTATCCTGCCGAGGATGTCGATACGGCGGCTTCGCCTATTGTTTATCCCTGGGAGGAGATGAAGGCGCGGTTGGATGGTGTCGAGGATGGGTGGGTGGCTAAGCGGTATTTAAAAGATGATGGACAAGAAGGTATGGGCATCTCTTCTTTCTTCTACACACTCTCTCTTTCTTTACATTTCACTCTCTCCCTCGTTCTTTTATCAATTGCAGCAACTAACACAGCTAGAACAGTAAGCCGCGTCCTAGGCGGATGTGCCGAAAGGCTGAATGCCAGTGCTTCATCTCCTCTTCGGCAGGAAACCGTTTCTGCTGTCTACCATGTTATCTCGGGGAGTGGGCGATCTCAAGTAGGGGAACAGACCCTGGTTTGGAAATCAGGGGATACATTCTGCGTGCCCACGTGGTACAAGTATCAGCATTTCGCAGACGAGGGGGAAACGGTATATCTGTACCGCTTCGATGATAAGCCCATGATCACGGCTCTGGGGTTCTATCGCTCAGCGGATAGCGATGTGGAAGCTTTGGTTTCGAATTAGGCTGTAGGGTGCCATTGATAACAATATTGCGGGACAAATGAGATCTATTTATGCAACATGCTTTACTCACTAGTGCATGGGGCTTAGATCCAATCCCAGAAAGAGGCACATTAATTGTCGGTCCACCAATCCTTAAAAGCACAACCAAAATGACCATGTTACCAGAGTAACTGTGTAATTCAGCCATCGCTGTTATCGGGAGAACGGAAGTTATCAGTATCATTATAATAAGATAATGATCCTACCCGGAAGGATTCAGATGGTAATATTTATATAGAGAGAGAATGCAAATGGTTTAAGACGGAGGACCCTCATTCATTGGTTTTATGAACAATACCTCGGTGTGTATGAGAAATACTGATTCATGTTGACAAAAGCAGTAGAACAGCCAGATTTAAGGGTTTATGCAATGCTCACATTGCACAAATTCTCCAGCAAGCCGCTTTGGTTAATGACTTATGATAGGGCATAGCGCTGCTTATAGTGTCTCCAGTATTTCTGAGGTATGGTGGTACAAATTGCATATTGATGTCCTTCTGTATATCGAAGAAGGTATTGTAAGGGGGCGAGCTGCTTTATCGTTTCGGAAATCAGGTTGAAAGGGGAAATCAAATATGCGTTGACACTTAAGTTCAAGGCCTTGAGACATTCCGCCTATTCTCAGCTGGAACTGTTGTTTGGTCGGGGATACCGGGGAAGATGTGCCACGCTTAATGTCGTCCCTAGCAACCCGCAACCCCGCCTTTGCAATGTATGGATAAATTCAAGATAAAATGTAGATAGACGGAGGTGTAAGGAATCACATGGAACTTTGAGAATATTAGGATTTGTAATATCCATTACTTTCAGGACTGATTCATGATGCTGTTAGCATGTGCCTCCTGCTCTTCCAACTGGTGGAAGCTAACACCTTAGTCTTAGTGTCTGTGGCTCGATTCCAACTGTTATCAACCTCTTCACCCTTCTGTAGTGGGAATGAACCTCTTTCAGCAGTGTATAATGAGGAAATATAGTGCGGATAGATCATTCTCAAGGCTGGTGAGTTGATCTTTTCCTATTCTCCACCCCCCGGGGGGACCGGGGAAGGGAAGCGCTAAGGCCTTGCAATGTAATTGCCTATTGTTACTGGGGAGCTCCGTGTATGTGAGGGTATAAATAGCAAATGGGATATCCAGGCAGACTAGAATGATCACCAGAATATTTCTTTCCCCGTGTTTATCCGTCATGTCGTACGTTGTTTCTGGGCTAGTGGCGTTGGCCACATTGATTATCGGAAAATGCGTGTACAATGTCTTCTTCCATCCTTTGAGGGCCATCCCAGGCCCAACTCTTGCCAAGGTCTCCCGATGGTGGCTTTTCAAGTATGAAATGCGAGGAAATCCTCACACAGAGATTCTTGATCTGCACCGAAAGTATGGTATGTGTTTCAGTAAAATGTGGCTTTATAGCGTTTATTTACAGATGGTAGGACCAATATTGAGGATCTCGCCGAATGAAGTCTCCTTCAATGACTTGGAAGCTTCTGGTATCATTTATGGACCGACATCCAAGTTTGAAAAGTCCGAATATTTTTATCGTCCCTTTGAAGACCAAGCCCCCAATCTCTTCACCATTCGTGATCGTCAAAAACACTCTCAAGACAAACGACTCATATCTCATGCCTTCTCCAAGGCGAATATCCTTCAGCATGAGGCAGCAATCCACGATAAGGCCGCGTACTTGATGAATCGAATTTCGCAGCGTGTAAAAAGCGGTCAGGTGATCTCACTATTCCCTGCCTTTCGTTGTATGACGCTGGATACAATCTCCGAGTTCGCCTTTGGGAAGTCTACTGGTGCGTTGCAACTGGATGAGTTTGAGTCTGTCATATTTGACGCTATCGACAAAGCGACCCACGCAGTACCATTTGTATGTCTCGCGCAGACCTTGGACTAGAACAGAAAGTAACATAGCCAGTTCCAACATTTCCCTATTCTACGAGAGTTGCTCCGGTGGGCAAGCTACTACAACCTCAGCACGGTCCCCAATGGATTCCTGGAGCTGGGTCTGGCAGCCGACGCGGGGTTTCAACAGATGCACACGACAGATACCTGGACTATGTTCAAGAATATGATATCATCCGCTGAAAAGAAATCTATCGAGCTGAGAAAAGAACACTTGATATCTGAAGCAATTGTGATGATCGTTGCAGGGACGGACACTACCGCGGCAACACTAGCAGTCACTCTCCACCATCTACTGCAACAGCCCGAGGCATACCACAGACTCCAGGATGAGGTGCGGACTGTAATGCCAACATTACAGTCAAGACCTTCTTTCCAGGACCTTGATTCATTATCATTTCTAGATGCATGTATCAAAGAAGGCCTCCGGATCTCTTGTCCAAGTCGTGTCCGTCTTCCCCGCACTGTTTCAGATGGTGGATGGAGTTTCAAAGGGCATTACTTGCCACCTGGGGTAAGCTCAGTATCTCTTGCACGTGTATACTTGCTATGAAGACCAATTCTGATCACCTACAGACCATCGTAAGCATTAGCCCGCTGTACTTCCTCCAAAATGAGACCATTTTCCCTTCGCCCATGACTTACAACCCGGCGCGATGGTTGGTCGACAATGATCAAAAACGCGAGATGCTCTCTTACTTCCATCCTTTTTCACGCGGAACACGCCAGTGTATCGGACAAAAGTAAGACCCTACCCTAGGCGTTTATGGACTGATACTGACACAGAATACTGTAAAGCCTTTCCATAATTGAGCAGAAAATCGTTTTATCGATGTTTGTTAGACGCTTCAACCCCAAGCACGTTTTGAACAACAACATCGAGATCCGAGAAGCAATCACTGTGGCAATTGATGATCCTCTCGACATCCAACTTGACTTCTCAAAGGACGTAATCTGATAACGGGAATGATGGTCCTGCCGTCTCATTGGAGTTCTCACCGTGTACCACCGTACACGTCCCACTTAAATGGCCAAATACAGTCTCGTCATGAAGCCTTCATTTTGTAGCACGTGTATTTAACCATGCTCTCTACAGTGGTTTCAAAAGTATTTTTAATTGGCTTAAATACCACTTTCGAAAAGGGCCAGGTTCAATATGGTTAAGAGGCATGCCTCATAAACATGGGATGTAACCGATGTGGAAACGCCTCCACATGCTGCGTCGGGGTCTCCTTCCAAAAGAACATTTATTCAGGTCAAAGCCAGCCCAGAGCATCTGTTTTCCACCTTTTCTACAGCGTATATTATGAACACATACTTGATTATCTGACAACTAGGACTGTTCAATGCGTATAAAAGTTGTGCGCCTGTACAGCTTTCTGCCGAACATTCATCGGCCTATCTGACACATTTCTTAATCTTTCGCCATATTTTAAAAGGGTATTAGTGAGCCTAAACAAGACGTTTAGTAACTTCCTCTCCAGTTATTTCCCGTACTTTTCTTTGGTTTTACTTCTTCATATGAAGATTCCGGAGAATGCGGCGTATGGTGCTTTTAGAAGGCGAGGAAGCTACGAGGGCAAAACTTTGAGAGGACAATATACATCAAAGAAAAAAAAAAAAAAAAATACGGCCTTGAATGTGTTTGTTTGCTGCTGCTACAAAATGACCAACTCATTGTGTTAGGTCCCGCGCATCCACCCAATTTCCATGCAGACCCTGGCGTAAACGGATGGGAAGCAGAATAATTGCCTTGGCCTTGGAAAAATCGTTTGTATCCACCAGATGTAGCTCACTAGCCATTGTAGCATAGTTATTCACCAGTGCCAGCACGTAGCCGTCCCCTTCGGTCGTTGAGCCCGCACGAGGGATAAAGACGGGCTCCTGCACCATGTGCGTCTTCCCTGGGAAGTAGATATCTGTTGAACCCGTTGTGACATCAACATGAGCAAGAGAATTATACAGTGGATGGCCACCGCCCAACTTTGGCCCAATTGCCGCGAAGTCTGTGCCTAAACTGGGATCCAGAAGGTCAAAGAAACAATGACGGTAACGATGCGTGGCAAAGCGATCATCAATGCGGTAAAATTCCGAATTGTCCTTTTGAATAATATTGGGGGTTGGAAGATTCAAGTCGTCAGATCTGGGGTTAATCGTGAAACGGACGAGTTGAGATACGATCGAACTGGGCTCGGGCGCGTTGCCTTTGGCATCAGGCCACCAGAAGAATACATTTTTGTCACTGAGCCCAAGATCGATATGGATATTTCCAGACTCATCTTCATATGCATTGGCTGTATGTCCCGGGAAAGAATTTTTATATTGGAACCACTGTTGAGACGGAAGTAAGCATGAGCTTAAAAGCCCTTAATAAAGGAAGATGAGTAGAGAATGACCTTCACATCAGACGGCTGTGCACCTCGCCGGGGCAGCACGCCAATATAGAAAGGGGTCTCAGGGCTCCACTGCCAATGCTCGCCACCCTGTTTCATCCTTTCGATATCGCAGAGCTGAGGGATGATGGGGAAGAGGACCTGCCATAGTAAGCGATCTGAATATCTGGATCGAACGTGCAACATACCCAATTGTCGGTGACAGCAAAATCGTGAATCATGGCAACAGCTGGGGCGACAAGCCAAACAACCTCTGTAAATTTGCCATCTGGAGTAATATTATAGTAGCAAACATCAGGAGTACCATCTCCTTTCGCTTCATATCCAAAACAGACCATCTCGCCTGTAACAGGGTCAAATTTCGGGTGTGCTGTAAATGTCACGCTGGGCAGCTGCCCATCGAAATCATAGATACCCCTCGTCTCCAAGGAAATGGGATCTAAAGTGTAGGGATGAGAGTCTTCTTTCAAAGCTAGCAACTGGCCATTGAAATAAACTACATTTGTATTCGCAGTAGTGCGAACTTTGAACTCCACTGCGTCCGTATATTTGTTCCGATATTTGCCTACAAATCCGATAAGTTGACAGGCCATTTCTTAAGGGCATAACGAGGACTGACCTAACAAGGCGCGCTTTGCTTCGCGCTCCCGCACAAACTTTTCAGTTCTCACGTAGCGCTGTCGAAATGAGACAGACCCATCTTTGAATCCAAAGGCACTGATATTGCCATCTCCATTGAACCACTATCTCCATTAGTTGGCATTCTTCAACTTCCGATAATAGGGACAAGTATATCCTTACCGGGTCATTTTCTATGAAGGGAGGCAGTTGAGGATCTGGCATCACGCGATAGAAAGTTCCATTAATATCTTTTGGAATATCTCCATGTATCTCTAGTCTCTGAATTTCACCCTCAAGTCCACATGGCTTCATAAAACCAGAGAATTGGGGGCGGTCCGGGAAGAATGACTTCGGTTGGGTGTCCATGTTTTGACAACTTTGGACAAGGAAGATGAGAACAACAATGAATAATAGGCTAAGTGCAACAACATGGTTGAAGATTGCGTTGGGGGTATTTATTATTTTGCACTTGGGCCTGTGGAAGCAGCATCCGATAACCGTTTCCCCGCCGTTTCCCCCGCTATCCCCGAAAGCCCCGAAATCGGTTGTCTCAGTTATCAACTATTACTAGATGGCCTTTCTCCTCGATTCCATGCCGAGGCTAGAGTAGTATATCAATGGACGGGAGTAACGTCTGCCGCGTACCCCCGGTATACCCGATTGTGGTATGTACTGGGCAACCACGGAGCTTTGGCCACTGGACCCTATATTTAACGCTATAATTCCTGGTCATTCAGGAAAACAGTGTCAGGGATCTTAAAATGATTGGAAATTCGATCACTACTGACCCAAAGACGGGGGCGCTGCACTCCTTTTTTGATGCAGTGAGCGCTATTATCGGTGAGGAGAATGTGTCACGGACATCACAACATGGTGCTCTGCAGGGTATACAGGGACAAGATTCCTACGGAGACCCATTTTCTGCCGGAGAGAGCCACTTGCCTAGTGGTGCTGTTCGACCAAGCGAAGTCGAACAGGTCCAGGATATTGTGAAGCTAGCCAACGTCCATAAAGTTCCGCTGTGGACGGTATCACGCGGGAAGAATCTGGGGTAAGGCTTTAATATCGCCTCGTCTTTTTGGTTTTCTACTAATAGAACAATATTGAAAAGATATGGTGGCTCTGGATCCGTAACCCAGGGATGCGTTGTCCTGGACCTCCATAGGATGACGAAAATTCTGGAAGTGAATGAAGAATACGGATACGCTGTGGTAGAGCCAGGAGTGTCATTCTTTGATCTTTTCAACGAAATCCAACGAAGAGGGCTGAATCTCTGGCCCTCAGTCCCAGCTATCGGATGGGGCTCAGTTTTAGGCAACACAGTCGACCGTGGGTTTGGCTACACCCCTAACGGCGAACACTCGCAGTCCCAGTGCGGGATGGAAGTTGTGCTACCGAATGGGGAGATACTACGTACTGGAATGGGGGCCATGAGCAACAACAAAGCTTTTCCGTTGTACAAGGGGTCAGTAGTCCTGAAACTATCAGTGCCATTTGCTTCATATACATTGTACATGCCACTAATGCGTTCGCTCACAGAGGCTTCGGTCCAAGTCTTGATGGGCTTTTCTTTCAATCGAATCTCGGTAATCTACAGTCAGTCTCCATTGACTGAGAACCATTGCTGACTTTACAGGGATTGTGACCAAGCTCGGAATCCATATCACACCTGCCCCAGAGGCTTACGCCACAGTTGAAGTGGGCGTTTCAAAGGAGGAAGACCTAGTTCCGCTAGTTGGAACGCTATCCGACCTCATGCGCCGCTCTATTATCCTTAACTCACCATCTATCGCCAACATATTCCGCATTGCCTTAATGTCTCAAATTCCCGAGGTCCATGTGGAGCTTTCCAAGTACATGAAACCGGATTCGCATGTTCCCTATTCTGTGTTGGAGGCAATCAACGCTAAATACAAGCTGGGATTTTGGAAGGCGTATTTCTCCCTCTATGGATCTGTGGAGATGCTTCCAGCCCTGGTGAAGACCATTGAACGCGCGCTTTCACACATTCCCGGAGTGCAAATCACCTGGCGCAAGTTCCAGGGCTCGCCGGGACGGGCCATCACCGCCGCAGAAATCAAGGAAGAGGAAATCCCACATAGTGGAATTCCCACCCTTGCTCCTCTCGGCATCCTGGACAGTCGTGGGCAGAAGGGAGGATGCCATATTGACTATTCTCCTATCATCCCGCCGTCTGGCTGGGAGTTATATGAGTGGTACTTGACCGCGAAGCAAAGAACGGTCGAAGCTAATTTCGACTTTTTTGCCGATTTCCACGTGTATCCGCGCTATGTGGTTGGCATTGAATTGGTGATATTCACCCCTGGCGAAGAGGCACGGATCCATTCGCTCTTCAAGCACCTTCTCCAGGATGGCATAAAACAAGGATATTTACCCTACCGCACGCATGTGGCCTACATGGATGACTTGGCAGCCGCATTGGAGTTTAATGACTCTGCATTTGTCCGGTTTAATGCCAACTTGAAGGATGTTCTGGATCCAAATGGCATACTGTCACCGGGGAAGTCAGGCATCTGGAACAACAATGTGTCCCAACTAAAGCCTGGACCTCGACTCTGACCTTGTGTACCTTTGGCAAATGTATATTGGTTGTTGATCAATTCAGAGTAAATTATGAGAAGGACTCGCTGTATACATGAACATCAAAGAACGCTCAAACCTATGTCTAAAAATTTCTTTCCAGATGGCCACTGGCCACCAATATACCCCAATGCCTTATAAGCATGGCATGGAGTGGTAGTTCCTTCAAAGCCGGGCCAATTTCTCTCTTTACACTTGAGGATGTATATTACTAGTACCCGATAACAGACTAAGAAATGATCCCAAGAAGTCCTGGGTCTAGCTCTTGCCATGCCCAGAGGCTAGATGGGGACAACGTGAGTGAAGACGCTAGAAATCCAGCTGTATCTCCTACAACGAAGTAAGTAAAAGTTATCCATGCATAGACGACCAACGTACCATCTGAGTCGACCACAGAAAGTAACTGGGTTAAAGTATCTCGGCATCTCATGATAGTCTTGCTTCCTCCGTCCAAACCATATAGGATTTCCATAGCCGTGTCTAGCATAGCCCTGAGTTCAGTGGGGGCGCTAGCCAAAGAGTTTTGTACATGTGTAAATGTCTTTGGAAGTAAGAGAACCCCCACTACTGCCAAGGAGGCGATGAAGGCTTCAGTTGGCAGGATGGTTAGCGAGGACAATTACTGTAACTTGGGGTAGTTTGACGTACTGTAGTAGCAAGAGAACCACCACGCGCCGAGTAGGTTTTTGTCATCTCTTGATGCAATCAAGATTTTCTTGCTAAGCTCAAGAACGTCCCTACACCCATGGACAAGATCCTCAATCAGGGCAATACCATAGCTTTGCAAGTATTTCGACCGAGATGAGGTAGATTCGACAGCCAGTTCTAGAAGCTGCCTTAAAACTGGACGTAACACAAGGATACGGGTTCCTAAATATCGGAGCGACAAAAGAACACGGAGGCGGGTGGTCTCCAGGAAGAGAGGGGTGCTATTGAGCGTCTCATCATAGGTGATTGGCTTCAGCAACTGAGGCAGGTTATCCTGCCATTGTGCGAGCTGCCATCGTAGGTCCGATATATACCGGACCGATTCACTCATCGAAACGTGGTTCGGAAATCCAAGGTTCTGCCCGTATATTTGATCGACCGCACTACCCTTAATGTGGGTTAAAGACCTGAGCAGCAGTCAGTGCAGATCTTATAAAACACATCTTTTCCAGACAAACATCAGGGCGTTAAAATAGGCCAGGCTGGAGGAAAGAGTACTGCGAGGAATATTGCTAAAGGCAATAGGCGAGCAATCTTCAAGCCTTACATGGGACAACGGAACGAGGGGAGGGCGCCCATAAGCTGCGCTGAGCAACCTATGATACAATGAGATATTCATAGACAGTAAATTTGGGTAGGGTGACAACATACCGGTCATTCATCACACACCAATACCATAGTCTTCGTCGTATCTCACGATCAACATCTGAAAGATTTGTAAAGGACATAGAGTGAAGACCTAATTGGTACGCGGTTTTTATAGCCATGCTGTGGAATGTCCATACTGATGAAGATGAAGTTGTTCCTTCTAGGTAAGTCACTGCTAGGAGGAATACCTGCACTGCGGGCGGATATTTAGACAATGAAGACTGGGAATATGGTGATAACATACCCATCTCGATAGTCGCTGATCCAAAGATAAAGGAGCTTACCGACTGGATGGCTCTCTCGTAGAACATACTTGAATCCGCGGCACGCCTATGATGTGGAGAGGTAGGTGTCGTAACGTTGTTTGCAATGGCCAAAATTAAATAGAGAGATCCCAGCCACGGTTTGCTCATTTTTTCGGGCCCGCATCTCCACATATATTGATACATTTCCCTGAATGAGTCTTCATGGATGCAAGGGATCATCAAATTGACTGTAGTGAAATACAGATCTACCATGAAATCAGCATCTTCTCTGGGTGGAAGAACGGACGGGTTTCCATGTAGTCGGCGGCGATGTCCGTTGGGCTCGTTTGGGCCAGAATGGTTTCTCGGGCATGCAAAGGCTTCCCCATTGTTTTGAGAGAGGTTTTCAGTTATTTGCTGGTGAGTTGTCTCTGTAGTATTGTGCATCTGGTTAATAGCATGGGCGATAAAGCGAAGAAATGCGACATTCGACGACTCCCCTGAGATGACCAATCGATAAGTTGTTCGCTCATCTAAAGACAGACTTTCTTACCAAAGTATTCTTCCTGGTCACCACCATCTTTGAGCGTTACGGCGGCCATTCCATCAACACCATCATCATTAGGAGAGTTATCATTCTCTATAGACGCTTCTGGGGTCGCGCCTGGGGACTCCATATGCTGTCCTGATGACTGAGCCATTGTAGGCAATGGAAACGAAGGCACCCTCCCTAATGAATCGAGCTTTTTTTCGATTGCCTGGAGTCTTTCGTAGAAAAGAGAGCTGGGTCTGTGGAAAGAATGATGAGATTGACAGTGTCACCATTTACGAATATAGCTTACATATCGCCATTTGAAGGGTTGGTGGTAGCACTAGCTGACTGAGACGGCTGCTCATAACAGCAATCACCCCCCAAATCGGAACATGTTGAGCACGGTAGGCTGCCATCACACTGTGTATCTCATTAGCAAGTAGTATATTTACCACACCATAGCCAGTAAAGTTTTATGAAAGAGTGAATTTCATACCCTGGATTTACGAGTGCGACATAAGCGACATGCTACTGAGACGCGCTGCCTCTTCCGACCAGGCGGCCTTGGTGTACAAGCAGCCAAGGACTGGAAATCTTGACCTTCCGTCATCGGGTTGGACCGCAACTAGCGCGAGGGATAAAGCTGTAAATGGGAAGAGATATCATAGGTGCATTCAAGCTGTGCTTGCCTTTGATATATTCCTGTGGATTGACAGATTATTGGACAGGGAGAAATATGAAGAGGATGTATTTCAGAGCGCCGCAAAGGCTGTGATGCCGGATGGCCGGATGTCAATAACAAGGTTACAGGTCGGATGAACGCTGGAAAAGGACAGTCACGTAACGGCAAAGGAACATAAGATTTGGCAGGGAGGTTGAGGTAAACCATCGTGACTGCCAAGACATGGAACAGTTTTCCCGAGGTTTCCGAGGCTCACATGACCTGTGTACTCAAAAAACACCTCTTTGTTTGGGTCCTGATGGTCCATATTGGGATTTCGTGGCAATTATAAATATTCCGGGGGTATCTGCCAGACGAAGCACATTAAAACAACGTACCAGGGTTGACTTCGATCAAGCTCCTCTGCATTTAGACATTGCCTTTCAATTAGCTTCTTTTGGATCAATGTATATATAGTCCCCTGGTAGGTGTTTATTGAAGCACTCGTTAGAAGTCTTGCCGAAATTGGTTTGCACCGCACTCTATCACCACTGGCAACTAATCCTGTTGGATAAAGAACACACAAAGAGAGAAATACAGTCTGTTGTTTACTATCATGTGTTTCAGCCGGTACCTGAAACGGCCCGTACTCCCCCGGAAGCATTCACCCACATCCCGGATTACCCCCGAGGCTATGACGGGGAACCTCGTTTTCGGATTGCACTAGTAATTTGATGCTGTTCTGAGCAAGTGCTGGTTAATTTAAAACACCGCCAGTCGTGTTAGAGGCGAGTTAGAGTATCATTCATTGGCGAGCAAAACCTCATCTACAATGAAAACCACTACAACCGTACCACTTATCATCAATGGCGAGGACGTTGTGCTTGCCTCCCGCGAGAGATGGATGGCAATTTCTAATATTAACAGCTCCAATGCATCGTTTTTCCAAGGTGCAACACAGGAACTGGCGATTCAAGCTGCAGAATCCAGTGCACGCGCTTTCATAACATGGTCCAAGACAACACCAGTCGAGCGACGCGAACTCCTCTTGAAACTGGCCAAGGTGAAAAGCTGTTCATAAAAACAAGTCAGAATTTGACATATTAATGTGAGATTACAGGTCTTGAGAAACAAAGTGCATGAGATCAGGGAAATCTGTGAGGAAGAAGTTCATAGCGGCCCGCTTTGGGCTGATATTATCACTAATGACAGCATCGGCCTCATCAAGGAGTGTGCAGCCCTCACCACCTCGTCGGCCTCCGGCTCGATCCCTTTCACAAAAGGAGAGTCTTATGGATTTGTTTTCAAGGAGCCTCTTGGAGTCATCCTGGGTATTGCTCCATGGAATGCTCCGGTTATTCTAGGCTTCCGTGCAGTTATCGCGCCCATTGCTGCGGGAAATGTTGCTATTCTCAAAGGTAGCCCTGACCTCTTCCATGGAAGTTTTACCAGTTGCCAATTTCCTAGCCTTTGATCTGACCTTTTTCTGTTCCGTTTAAATTAGTGCTAACCATCCGTGATAGGATCTGAACTTAGTCCTCGAGTCCATTATTTCGTAGCGTCGCTGTTTCGAGAAGCCGGATTCCCTCCAGGTGTAGTGAATTTCCTTCTTCATCGCCCGGAGGACGCCCCCGAAGTCTTTGAAACTTTGATCACACACCCCGCAGTGAAAAAGTGCAACTTTACCGGCTCTACGCAGGTTGGTCGTATCATCGCGAGCCAAGCGGCGATGGCACTCAAGCCCGTCTTGCTGGAACTAGGGGGCAAGAATTTCATCATTGTGCTGGAGGATGCCAATCTTGACTTGGCAGCGCAAGAAATTGTCAAGGGTGCATTTTTAAATGTAAGTCATCGTTGCAGTTGTGTTTTTCGAGGTGCAGTACTCACGTCCAATCATTCATGCAACAGAATGGCCAGATTTGCATGTCCACGGATACGGTCATCATTTCAAGTTCCTTGGCTCCTTGTCTGCAAGCCAAGATCTTCTTCTTGGTGCAAAAGATCGACCGGCCCTCCACAGTGATCTCGCCGGCAGCCAAATCCAAGCTGGAGATGCTCGTGGCGGATGCCCACGCAAAGGGGGCGAAGATTCATACCGCACCGGTTCCACCCTCGCCACTTTCACACCAAGAATTCCTCCCGACTGTCATTACAGGCCTCACCAAAGAAATGGTGTTCTACGAAACAGAATCATTCGGGCCTGTTGTTGGCATTATGACGGTTGAGTCTGAAGCCCAGATCATTGACATCGCGGAGCAGGCCACCTATGGCCTATCAGCTTCCATCGTTACCAATAACCTCTATCGCGCACTCAAGTTGTCTGAGTCTATCAAGGCGGGAGCAGTTCACGTCAACTCGATGACTGTGCATGATGAGCCAACTCTGCCACACGGAGGATATGGCCGAAGTGGTTGGGGTCGGTTTGGCTCTCAGTGGGGAATGGAGGAGTTCATGCAAACTAAGACGGTCACATTACATCCATAGAAACCGCTGCGGAATTTGATCTTCCATCGTCGGTGTTGGGTTTCCCACAGAGAATACACACCTCGGTAGACTCCCAGAGCATTGCCGTTAATCAATCCTATCTATAGGGTCAAGCGCCTTTGGGCAGCCTGCTAGAACGTATACTACCATCTCCTTGGCACCACTTTCACAACTGTCGGCCCGGAACCCATGGCAATTGCGTCGAGCGTTGAGACGAACGTCTGCTCGACAATCGAAGTTTGTCCGGGAGAAGCGAGAGTCAGAAAAGCTTCCTGGATGCTAGCCAATAATATAGAACGGGGATAGATCGGCCCCTCTCAAGGCGGAAAGGAAAGCCCATGGGCTATTGTTACCGGAGTCAAAGAACAAAAATGAATACCTAGTCTGAAGAAAGATCTGGAGCCACTGTTTCCCCGGCGAGGAACCTTCATTCCACATAGCCTCCACGGAGCGGCAGTAACAGGGAGATGACCCGTCGGGTACTTCCGGAATCAAGGATGGGTTTTGGTCCTGCTTCGAAGCCCTAATAGGCCTCACACTAGTACTGCCCCTTCAAAGATTGAGCTGATTTGGGAGACCTCTCCACCTAACTTTAGCTAGCGTTCATATACAGCAACTCTCTGGTTGTCAGCAGAATATTGTGAACTAGCATAAATCGTGATTATACTGATGCATGTGGATTTTAAGGTAGCATACATGGCCTTTTTCCGCTTCTCATAGAAGGACTCATCACATGTGTATCTAGTCAGTCTAGCGATATCACTGATCCAAACCCGGTCTCCCACTCATTTGCACACATCCAATCTACTAAAAGACTTCGTAGATATCAATCTCCACATACCCAGGTCTCGTTGGTGGTTTCAAATCTCCCACAAACATGGAGCTCAAGAGCCAATTATGTCGGGTACTATTTGCAGAGACTTCAAAGCGAGGACACGTCTTTGTGTACCAGTCTTTCCCATCGTTCGCCAATGACGCAATTGAAGGATCTTGGCTTTCAAAAACGGACTTCATAGTGCTCTGGGTCGCTCTCCCGTATCCCTCGTTGGTAATTCCGATCATCGTTCCATCATCTGCCTGGATCGTATATCGCGCATATATGTGAACCACTCCATCTTGACGGACTGCATTCCAATCACCCCCGCTTTTCGGCACGATTTTCCCTTCGAGCTTGGGACCAGTAACTAGTCCTCCTATAATGGGTATGAACCTTCGGTCGCCAGAAAATGTCGAGCCCAAGTCAAGAGCTGGGGCTAAGTCAACATGCAGAGTGAAAGAATATTCTAGTCGTGGAGGAGAGGGCATTGTAACGTAGACAACCTGGACTAAGCCTTGAAGATAGGACAGACGAGAAATTGCTAAGACGAACCCGTCCAGCCCCTGGTTCTTATGTTACCGGAGACAGTAGTCCGACCAAGCCCAACATCAGAGCTCATCCGAGACAATTTCTGGAGTTCGACAGCGGGGAAAGAACGGAGCCATGCTTTCCGCCGGATCCCCGACAGTTCGAAAACAGTTTTTGCGTCTAAATTTAAGATACTGTACGCGAGTCGGCTTGATTTGCTGCTCGCCTATTGCTACGGGACTTGATCTTTTTCAATTAGTAACATTGTCAGGCTAGCCTTACGTTGCTTTGTGGGAAACCAGGGGTTGCCATTTGATCCCTTCAATCCCTCTTTAAAGCCCTGATCTCCAGTCGACATCAGAAATCTTGACATCCTACCCGTGCCTTCTCACCCTTTCCGGTGACCTTTCTGCACCGTGATCAGGATACTCATGCCTACCATAAGCCAACGACGCCTTCGCTTGGTCCCATCTCCCACAAAGGATGCACGAGACCCTCTCAGATGGCCGAGTTGGCTCAAGCTATCCGCGATACTTTCAACATCCTTGGTTAATTTCCTCTCCAATATGGCTGGAGCTGGTTTGTCAGTCGCCATTCCGGTGCTCATGAAGCAGTTCCAGCGGTCTCAAGCAGATATTACACAGTTACTCACGGTATTTCCCTTCCTTCGCTTCGACTGCCTCTCAGGAGGCCTGATGATCATATGCTTATCTTATTTAACTGTAGCTCAACTTTCTCTTCTTAGGAATGGGCAACATCTTCTGGGTTCCTCTCGCAATAAAATTCGGAAAACGCGCCTCCTTGATATCCTCCATGCTACTTCAGGCAGGATCACTGATTTGGTGTGCTCTAGCCGCCGATTACGACAGTCTTTTGGCTGCAAGATGCATTCTAGGGTTTGCTGCTGCCGCTGGCGAGGTGAGAAAAACAATTCCTTGACACGTCTCCTCTCATCTGATGGGTAGCTCACATTGCCATGTCTACGTGCATTAGAGTATCGTACCAGAAATTGTCGCAGACGTTTTCTTTGTCCACGAGCGTGGAACAATGATGGCAATGTATGAAATAACAACCCTGCCCTCTTCCCAGACAATGTTTAATTCAAAATACGTGTGTAGTTACGTTATTCTGATCTCCGGGGGCTCTGCTGTCGGGCCCTTGATTGGCGGGTTTATGGTGCAATGTACCTCCAACACATGGCGATCATTTGTGTGGCTCTGTCTTGCCGTTGCAGTCTTCAACATATTACTCTTGGTATTTCTATTCCCAGAATCAAATTTTCAGCGACCAGATGTTCACCCTCACATGGTGGAGGAGTTGGAGGCAGCTGCGGGTCACAAAGAAAACGAATCTACCTTTGTTGAGAACGTTCCAGGAGCACCGCCGGGCGAGTACACTATCCATACGCCATCATTATGGGATATCCTGCCTCTAATCCGTTACGATGAGCAAATCAATTTTCTTCTGGCTCTTATCTCCCCTCTCAGGCTCCTAACGCATCCTTCAATCCTGTGGGTTATCTTTACATATGGAGTAGCCCTGAGTCCTCAGGTCATCATGATGTGCGTCCCAATGTTCGTTCAAACCCAAGACCCAGGGGGATATAACTGATAAGTAGAGATCTAACAGATTCACCATGGCTTCTCTCCTAGAAGCGCCTCCATACCTCTTTAACTCGGACTTTATCGGCCTCATGCAAGTCGCCGCCATTGTCGGCTTTCTGCTAGCGTGTTACGGCGGCGGGTACTTGTCCGACGTCATCAGCAGCATTATTGTTCAGCGCAGTAGTGACATTGCGATCCGTCCTGAACAGCGTCTCGTCTCGTTACTCCCAGGGATGTTGATTGGCCCAGCAGGTAGTATCCTTCTTGCCTTCGCGTGCGGTAACCAATTACACTGGAGCGCTATCGCGGTTGGCTTCGGCATGGTGTCGTTTGGTGAAGTATATACCCCCAATATTGCCATCACGTACATTGTTCAGTTACACCAGAAAGATGCAGCCAAGTCACTGGTTCTGGTCAATATTTTTAAAAACCTGCTTACGTTCACCTTCCTATACGTGGCCGCTGATTGGACCAGAAAGGAGGGATATATCCAGGTGTTTATGATTATGTTCATGTTGAATGCTCTTACTCTTCTTTGTGCCCTGCCTCTATACATATATGGCAGGAGAAAGGGATCTGAAGGGGGAAACATCACAGGGTGAATGAAGCATGTCTGATCAAGATTGACTTGACACTTGCCAGAGAGCGATATACTGTTAAGTTTTATTTAACCCTTAGGATATATGCCAGTAGCTGTGACAATGTGAATTGATATTTGCGGATTTTAGACAACCTTGTAATAGTCTGCTTGGAGAGTGCTCTTCTCTCTCCCACGAAATTTGTTGCTGATTTGATTCCATGTGTGCCCCCCCCCCCCAAATCTCTAGATTGTACGAGATATTCCTTTTGTTCGGAGGAAAGTGGGCCTCTCGCTGCAGAGACCCCCTTTTCGTTGGGGTACGCGGGGTGGTTGCTTTTTCGTCTGAGGATTTGAATCAACGGATCCCAAGCTCAAAGTGTTTGTTTGAAAGAGTTGACCATCTAGCACACGAAAAGTGGAAGTCCGTTCTATCTAACATCTAACCGCCACGGCCCATAGGGTGGTGGGAAATGGCGGCGTGATTGGTTGCCAACCTATTCCTTGGGAACAGGCATAGTATCTCGACCTCCTTTCACTGCGGAGGCGTTTGATATCTCTATATGTATATCTAGGAGATATTCTTCGCCGCTCGCTGGCTGGCTTACTTACTAGACACTCCGGGCACACCCTCTTTGATCTTTGAGCACGCATGAGTAATCAGAGAGTGAGTGAGTCCTGACTAGTCCGGGAGTGCAAACCGCAGTAGCTGGCTCTTGTCCCGCCGATAGCGCTCATGCTGGTCATGATCAGATCAAGAAGTACAATCTGCGAAGCGTGAAACGTATCCTCTCTACTGCGGCGCTGCTAACGATCGAACTCGCGTCTGTTCTTGAGGCTTGATTTAGAGATATTTACGAGACGGAGGTCTTCTGTATGCAGTTATAGGGTCTGATATAGACGTCACTGATAGCAACTGGAATTCCGAATAACTAGATAGATAAGCACAGCACGGGGGTCAGGTGCGTTATTCGCAATATAGAGTTCTGGTTCGTTGACCCTGAGATAATGCTCGATGCAGAGACTGTAAAAGATGAATCGCGTACGCCCATTAAGATCTGGTATTATAGATTAAATATCACGCCTGGGGTATTACAACAACCCGGAGGCCATCAGGGGCGCGTTCTATATAGATACCGATAATAGCACGTCGTGGTTTTATACAGGTGATATCGGGGTCATTAATACAGAAGGATACATTACTATTCAGGATTGTATTAAGGAGATGATCAAGTATAAGAGATTACAGGCAATTCTAAGTAGGTTTAAGGAGAAGCTTGTTAATTATCCAGATATGGTTGATGCAGCAGTTGTTAGACTGTGGGTAGATGAAGCTGCCGACCGCCTTTCTTATACTAAGGAAGGGGATAGATGGAAAGAATATCAGACAAGCTACTAAGGGCATTCACATCTGGTTAAACAGCAAAGTTACGAACTATAAGCGGCTACAAGAAGGTATATATAGTATTGAGAGCATCCCAAAGAGCCCTCATGGCAGGCTGCACCTACCACGGTGACAGTCTGACCTATGCCAATGGCATCAATCGTCGGTATTATACCTGCTGCCACACCAGCAGAGAATATACTTCGGAAGAAGGCGAAAGATGCGCCGGCTGTAGCAGGCCGCTACGCATTGAAGTCAATGACCAGAATATTCAGGCTGTTTCGCATTGCAACTATTAGTGTAGTATAGCGTAGGACCGATACGAACGTCCATGGAGCGCTAGTGTATTCCAAAGAGTTTCAGAAAAGTTTTGTCAAAAGATCCCTTGCCAATTGTGACTCCATCTGCTCCATCTTGAGGGATTCAAATTCCTTCACAGATAGATACACGATAGAGTAGGACTTTTGATTTGAATCTCTCTATGATCGCTGTCAGAGAGTCAAACAATCATGTTAGGGCCTGGTTTTCCGATGCAACACTATATTTGAATCTTGTCAGAGGTTGCAATATAATGTATAAATCGGTAAGCATAAATAGGGCCCACAAACCTTGATTTTGAGAAGCGTATTACCGGGACAGGAAGTTATTCTCCCACCAAGCTCTGTGGATCCGTACGTAATAGTAAGTGGCTTCTGGATAGTCTCTTTCTAAAATTTGAATAACAAGATATATAGCATTCCTCCTGAAGTCATGGCCACGCGCAGATTTTAGGCGGTGGATAGATTACTTGCCTTGCTTAGAGGAAGGAAGGCCTTGTATATAGTTCTTAAAGCATTCCTTTATTAGATTTCATAGATGTGGACTTCTTCCTAGACCAGTAACTCTGCCTTTTTAAAGATGTTCCTATAATACCGTGACATCAGGCTTGATTATCTCGAGTCTCCCCCCTGCAAGTGGCAACCTGAGGAAAGGCGTAATGCCTGCGATCTATAGATGATGATGGTGGCAGAGGATAATATTGTTTAGTAAAAATATCCTGTGAGTCTTGTAAAAGAGGCTTCGACAGTGCGCGACGCCTTTGGGGGGTCCGCTGGTCCCAGAAATGAACAACATCATACCGGGTTAGCGGGGAGAGATTGTGATACTCTCATTGATCTAAAACAGAGAGGTCAAAACATTGAGGAGGGGTGATAATTTAATGGCAATCTCGACCATAGTCCATTCAACTCCCTGCGTGGCTGAGTGTTCTTGAATTTCGCGCGCTAGTGGATATACTTGCAACTCATCAAAATCACTGTTGATTTACATCGTTGAGAGAAATCCAGTGCCTCCTCAGGCAGGACCTTTGTTACTAAACAACTATCAGCATCACCGAACTATACAAAAGGATTGCCGAGAAGATACATAATGGTACCAAGGCACCTCCGACGGAGAGAATGGAGAAAGCACCCATGCTAACATGATAGTCACCATCAGAGAGCAGAAAAGCATATGGGGTATCCTCTCGGAGCAGACTCCCATTTTAAGTAGACTCTGGAACCGACTCTTGCAAAGCCTTTTGGATTACGTACCAGTCTGCTAGAAACTAGCTATAATCTGCCGCGATTCCGTTCTGGGGGTCTTCAATGATCACCTTGCTAGTTCCAAGAGAAACCTTAAGAAGTTACTTAAATAGTGGCTTATTTGGAAACCCTTTCACGTCGATGATTCCGACCATTACATCCTCTCGAAATACTGAAGCTGGAGTTTCTGATGCGAAAGTCTGAGGGGGTTTATAAAGGAATGAACCGAGGAGTCTTCATGTTATAACCCGCAAGGACTCAAACGAATTGAAAGATATGCAATCATCTCCCACATACCCCCCTTGCAGAAATAGTCGCCCGCTGGTCACATTAGAGAACTATATTGAGAAGGGAATCTGATGAATTCAATTACACTGTCACGAAAATGGGATATCAATTAGCGGTCAGTAAGTTTCAAAACTGACTATATTTAGCACTATGTAAAATGATTGGCAATTTTGCAGATTGTCGCGTCGACGAATCCATCCGGCTCTCTCTGCTCTTGCGAGCTGATTCATAGTACGAAAAGGCAATATATTGATTCCACTTTCTTCAATGACTCTTGCGCCAGCCTCGAGAATCAGGACGCTGTGGCCATGTCAGGCGGATTCCCAGAATCTCAGTGATACTAGATCTTAAAGTTGGCTTCTTTCTCTTCATATAGTGGTCTTAGTTAAATATCTGGGAATAAGTATTCTGAAATTCATCGATTACTAATGATAATAGTCTAACTATATATTTATTTAATTACCTGCATCTAATGTAGTCCTGAAAGGTTGTTAGTACTTTCAGGCCATGTATATACCCAGTCACGGTCGCAAATTCTCATTACCTACTGGTTAACACTTTTTTTCACCCTAGAATGGGTGTCTAAGTCGCTAGCACGCGGGTTGTCTTGGCTATCCTTGAAGGCGCGTGTCTGCTTCAATTAGAGTGCGTGCTCGTGTATGGTGGACGGCTGCACACCCAGAGGTGACGAAATATGGCTTCCCTAGAAAGCTGACGAGTAAAGACACAGTCTGAACCTTAGTATAGACAGCAGGTCGTCATTTTTTACCCCAGCCGCTCCGAGACACCGGGATACTGACGAAGAAATAATTATCTTCCACTCCTCGTTCCGCCTCTACCCTTTTGGTTGTCCCTGGCGATGTTTCGTGCAAGATAAGGCTCTTTGCTCTTCATGATATGAGTTTCTTTATAGATAAATACCCTCGCCCTTTTACTTTATCTTATCCTTACTTACTACTCTCCTTACAACCCTTTTCATTCGCCCAAGTTAGTAAAAGGAGGTTAAAGAGCTAACCAACCTTGAGGTAGTAAAGGGTATATCAAGTTTCTTCTGAGCTATATTCCCAATCTCTAGCCTAGGTTCACCATGCTGGTTAGAGTGTCAGGGTGCTTAATACCCAGCACTATCTTACTTATCTCTATGACCTGTATATCTAGTTTCTCGGCCTCGTCCTAGCGTCCTTGATTCCGGTAGGTTAATGCCAGGTTCGCCATGATACTCAGAGTGCCAGGATGCTCTGACCCATTTCTCTCCTCGTTTACTCTCATTGACTGGGTGTATAACGTCTCCGCTGCATAAAATCGTCCATCACTAGCAAGGCACTCTGCAATTCTTGCTAATAAAGAATTGCAGTCTATTTGGAGCTCCCTAAATTCCTCCTCGCGGACTAGGGCCAATGCGTGAGGAAGGTATCCTCGCCAGAGCAGTTGATAGGTATAGTGATTATCAGGGAAAACATGTTGCATCTTATAAGCCACGCGCTGAATCCAGTAGCTGAACTGCCTATTTTTTCTGAGCTAGTTTCGTGATGCAATGTGCACGAGCCTGTGCATGTTTATATCCGTAGCTTGTCTGTTTATAAACGAGTATGCATGGAGTAACCCTAAAGCGTCTGGCTGATCTTTTGGCCGCTTGCGATGGAAGGAGGGACGCGGGAATATTTCGTGGGTCGATACAGGCCATAAAGAATAGATAGTCCGCTGCCAATTTATCTTGCCGTTGGACTTAATTAAATGATATCAACCAAGTTGTCATAACAAGATTCTTAACACCCCCATAACGGCCCGGATCCCCTTCTTCTTCGGCCTCTTTCAACAGTCCTCAGTACGAAGAAAGACTAAGGCGCTTTTTGTTGATATATGCTGATGCCTGTACGATCGCCAATGGAAGGTTTTCCAGTTGCTTGAGAAGAGCACTCATTGCTCTATGGTCATTGAGAAGCTCCTTCCGAGCCAATGACTTCTGCAGAATCTGGGTTGCCGTTTCTGGGTCCATATCTGGAATAAATATAATATTGGAGAAGGTGAGATCCACTGCAAGTTCCAAGTTCCGGGACGTAGATATTATGCGGCCTTGTTCGCTCTGGGGAACGAAATCGTGAAGGCCCGGACTCGCTTTCTCACCTGCTAGCCACACCTCGGCGTCGTCTGCATTGTCGAAAATCAGAAGCCAGCTGCCTCCACGCTCGGAGCTGAGATATGCCTTGTGTGTTGGACTTACTGAGGTACCAATTATGGTCGAAGTCACTAATATTGCACTTGAGGCATCGACGGCAGGGCCTGAGGCGTTAAGTAGGAATGCCGCGATCGCATTGGTCTGTGGGCTCTGTAACTGTGCCTTTGCTGCAGGTTTCACTAGCAGTCCCCTTCTTGGGAGTGTTCATTCGGGATCATGCCGGCTAGGGGACCATGTCGTGGGCGATGGCAGTGCCGACGGGAGTGTGGGGGATACTTGTCTTGTTATTTCTTTGCTGAACAGGTTTGCCCATAAAAGCTAACCAGATAGAACTAACTAGATTGCCATACAAAGGTGAGATATGGGGGATCTTTAAATGCCCTCGCCCTGTCTTGGTTTGGGTTGTTCCCTGACATATTATCTTTAGGTTTCCCCAAACCGTAATATGAGTGCAAAGACACTGTCACACTGTTTTCATGGGAGATACTGCTGAAGCTTTTGTAAGGTAGAGGCCAGACTATTGTGCTGTGAGTTATAAAGAAGAATTAGACTTGTTTTCTACTTAATGATAGGTAGTGACAAATCCAAATCCGGACACCGCATCGGAAATTAGCCAATCTCGGACTCGGTTTATATTGTGGGCCCAGTGGATATATATCCTGCCCGATGTCCCAACGTCGTCTTCTGCAAATATTCGAGTCATACATTCAAGTCCACGAACATGGCCCACCTGGAGACCTCTATTGGCGACATCGTCTCAGCTCGAGGCCGCGCTCTCGAGCCCAAGGTTCCTGTTTTCTTTGATGTCTTGAACAATCTCTGGGATCCGCATTCGAACCCCGATGGGATCGTTAATCTTGGTCTGGCAGAGAATGTACGGTCCTCTACTCTGGAATTACTATACCTGCTAACCAACTCAGGCTCTCATGCAAAATGAGATGAAGAAATTCATCAACTCTCAGGTTAGTCATATTTCAGACGGCCAACATACTTTATCTAATGCACCGTCAGCCTCCGGTCGAAAGCCATGCCTTGACATACGGCGATGGATTCTCTGGATCCAAGAAACTCAAGGCTAGCGTCTGCCATTTTCTCAACCGGCAATTCCGGCCGTTCACTCCGTTGCTTCCAGAGCACCTGTGCATTACCTCCGGGGCAAGTAACGCGCTTGAGAATTGTGCCTGGGCTTTGTGTGATCCGGGGGATTATATCCTTGTCGGAAGACCGTATTGGACAACTTTTAGGACCATCTTTGGGAATCGGGCTAAGTAGGTGCATACATCTCGATATGACCTAGCTAACGACCGCTCAGTGTTAATATGCTTGATGTATCGCTACAAGGAATCGATCCGATGGGGCTCGAGGCAGTTGACAGATTCGAAGCGGCTTTTAACCAGGCGAGAGATGAAGGGAAAAGAATCAAAGCTGTCTTGCTATGCTCACCGAATAATCCGCTGGGTAGGTCGATGACCCGGTGTACTGGGAGAACTAACAGTCATAGGCCGATGTTATTCCGAAGATGTCCTAAAGGCGTACATGAAGCTCTGCCAGAAGCTGGACCTCCATTTGATATCCGATGAGCTGTATGGAATCTCCGTCTGGGATAATCCCGAAATGCAAGATTCGACACCATTCAAATCTGTCATCGCTATCAACCCAGATAATCTCATTGACCCACGCAGGGTCCATGCCGTATGGGGATTAAGCAAGGTCGGTTATCTCCATCCTTGGACATCGCCGAGACTAACAAATGAACAGGACTTTGGCGCAACCGGTCTTCGAGTCGGTGTTTTAATCAGCCAGGCAAACAAGAACTTTCTCAACGCATGTGAAAGCATCTCGTAAGACTGCCAGCAATATTCCAAAGCCCAACTAACACTAGCAGACTCATGAACTTCCCATCCAGCGTCGCAGACAGCATCGCCGCCTCTCTCCTGAGTAACGATTTATTCCTCGATACATTTATCTCCGAGTACCGGACCCGGCTATCACGGAATTACCAGCACGTAACTGGCTTTCTCCGAGAGCACGGCATCCCATATCAACAGTCGAATGCGGCCCTGTTTGTGTGGACTAGGCTCGGCGATGTGATGAAGGGGCAGGACGATGATACGATCCTGCGTCGACTGCGCGCCGAGAAGGTTTATCTTACGTCTGGGGCGACTTCTGCTGCTGAAGAACAGGGCTGGTTTCGGATTGTTATGGCGCATCCACGGGATGTTTTGGATGAGGGGTTGAAGAGGATATTGCATGTTATAAACACAGTATGATCTGGATCTATACTAATCCTAAACCTGGGAATTACTGAACTGTTTAAATCAGTAACTGGCATCTTATGGATCTAAAAGAATTACATATTGGTTGACATCTCCGGGTCTGGTTTCCGCTAACTTCTCCGACGATAACTCGAGTCAGACCACTCCGGATCGGAGATCACCAACTTCGTCCGTTCTAATCCTTCACAGATCCGATGACTATGCTTCAACGATGTAACGCTGCGATTGATAATCTGATAAGCCCCGCAGTTGATTTCGCGTGGGGGGAATATAAAGCACCCCATCCCAGATTCCTGGGCAAAGCAGCAGCAAGCATAAGCAGACTTAAACTGCCGAAATGTCGCAACCAGTACAGAGCCAAGATAAAACTATCTGGCACGGCGTGAGTTCTACTCAAAAACAACACTACTATCTTACTAAATTGTTCATCCAGGACGGCCGCGAAAAGGCCCTACAGGCTTACCTCCTCAACCACCCCAACCTCGCAGCCCTACAAAACAATCCCTCCGAAATCCTGAACGCAATAGACAGCTGGGCTCTCCAAAACAACCATACCATGATGACAATCGGGCTTGGCAGAAGCCAGCCAATCCTTGATGAAATCCGCTCGGTCCGACCCAAGGTCATGGGTGAGCTAGGCGCGTATATCGGGTACTCGGCGATTCTGTTCGGCAACGAAGTGCGAAAGGCTGGTGGGAGCAAGTACATCAGTTTTGAATATAACCCCGAGTATGCGAGTATTGCGAAATGGATCGTCGATCTTGCAGGGCTCGGTGATTTCGTACAGATTATTGTTGGGAATAGTGCGGATGGACTTGTACAGCTTGCCGATGACTCCGAAAACAAGGTAGTCTTCGATATCCTGTTTATTGATCACTGGGAGCAGGTTTATCTTAGTGATCTGCGGATTTGTGAGGACCATGGTCTTGTCAAGACGGGATCGGTGGTTGTTGCTGATAATGCTGGGAATGGGGAGGCGGGTGAGTATGTGTGCTGGGTTGAGGGAGAGAAGTATATCTCGACGAGAGTCCCCTGTGTGCTTCCGAATGGGAGGGATGATGTTGTTCTTATTTCTCGGATGTTGTAATCTCTAGCTAGGACATAATATCCATGGTGAAGGGGTTATACTTTAAATGCCGGAAGGGTACCCACATCGTAAACACCACCAAGATCGCAACTAATACTCCAACCCAAATGGCCAAGAAGTTGGCAGCTTCGTCCATACCCGACAAGATCGACACGAACTATAGTTCGCCCTAATGCAGTGTGATCTGGCTATGAGCTGAATGGCTGTGCACCGCCCGATCGTCCCATCGCTTCTCCCAGTGTGGAAACAGACAGGATGCTTTCTTTTCAGCTCGTCACTCTCGTCACTCTCCGCACGGTCTCTTGCTTCTCCACTCGTGGCGGTGCCCCTCTTATTTGAGCTGAATCCCTGCGGCGTGCAGCTGTTGTTCCCTATTATATCTCTTATTATACATACTATAGCCATTTTTGATACTGTGAAATCCTTTTTAATAGTTGAATTGCATCATGGACAGCCTCGTCGGTCGATGGAATATGGTAAGAATGCACTCATACCATCTTTAAGCCTATGGCCACTAATATTATCGCAGGAAAAAGGACTGTGCACGGGGACAGATGCCCTGCTGAAACTGGTACATTATCCCGCTCTTCTTCATACGGGGCCTTTGACATCCATAACAGCGACATGTCTTTGCTCTCCCTGGCTAATGAGATCCATATCTACAGCAAGGCATAAACTGGGTCCTCCGGAAGGGCATCGGACTAGCGAGTGTCCGTCTCGACATATCCATCTACAAAGAAGACCAAAAGCCCGACTCGGACGTGACAGTCGTTGATGCCCTTACAATACCAACAGGCGGAATGGGAACGACAAGAGAGCGCAGGGTATTGGATTGGTCGCTCGTTGACCACAAGGATTACCTGTTCGGGTCGAACCAGCACCAGACGAAGTGGATTTATGGGGTTGGAGATGCAGAAGGACGGGCAAGTCCGGAGTTTGAGATACAGACCAAGGTCGCGAAGGACGAAGAAAGGGTCAAGAGGTTTATGCGCGGAGAGATATGGGAGGATGGGAAGGAGACGGCGTGGGATTTGGATGAGCCCGGGGTTGAGGGTAAGCATGTATGGCTTCATACATTCGTGAGGAATCTGGACTCTGGGTGGACGGCTGAGCAGGTGAGTTTCTGCTTTTACTGTGCTATTTGGGTACTGACTGGCTAGATATGGGGGTTCGAGGTGATCAATGGCAAGCGGTATCATACAAGACGCATTGTGTCTGCCAATACCAAGGGAGAATATGTGCTAGGAAGGCTAGTCTATAGTTTCCTAGGCAGGGAATAGAATAGTAATGATATTTTGTTTGCATATAAAGCTATAAGACAGATATGCCCCACTAGTTCTTTGGCCCCCATGAATTGTTGATCCCCCACGATGACACGCAACCTCAACATCAACACACTGGATAAACATGTCTTTCAGAAATGTAAAAATGTCTACGCCGACTCGACAGACCTATATTGGCTGTGATGGCGGCAACCTCACCATTGTGGACGCCGACAAACCAAGACCCGAAAAGGAATTCATCCTGCGACTGCCCGAGGAAATCCTGCAACAGATAATCAAGTCCGCCGCCCTCGAGCGGACATGGTTTGGACGCAGTGATTATAACTACGATATAAACTTTCTCAGCAAGCTAGCTAGAACATGCAGGCGACTGCGGTCGAGCGTCCTCCCTCTGATGTATCGCGAGCTCAGCATCGACACAGAGACCAGAAGCAGCTACAGGCGTCAGCAACTGCGACTGCCCCTAGAAGAGCCAACAATGCTACTATTCCAGGACCACTGCCAGGAGTTGCACGTCCACATCACCGACCTGCATCCTCCACTCAATGCGCCTTTCTCCTTACTCAGGGACCTTGTTTGCCATCTCCCCAATGTCCACAAGCTGACTGTTCACGGCGGATACCAAGGCCATCCCCGAGAGGTCTGGGCGTTGATTCGACTGGCACTGCAGGATTTGCCGCATGTCAGGTCACTTGAACTGGATCGCGAAGCTTGGGGGCTTCACTTGCGCGATGCTTTCAGGCATATCGAGTCCTCGTCCCTACAGAGTCTGAATCTTCATGGCATTTCCAGGCCAAAGGACGCCCGCGATGAAGACTACATGCTAGCAGAAGTGCGAAGCCAAGCTACTGTTCTAGACACACACACAAGCTGATCACATACACAGAAGAAACGAACTGCCCCAATATCCTCCATAAGTCTGAGTGATTACGAAGAAAGCGCCCTCGCAACAGAACAGCTCATACAGTGGCCCAAAGCACTCACCCACTTCCACTTCGGGCACTACTACAACAACCCATTCTACATGGACCTCTCCCTGTTCACCACCTGGCTCCTCCCACACCGCGAAACCCTCCGCTCAATCAACATCGGGTATCTCTCCAGCAACAGCGGCGGGCTTCTCTTCAACGCATCCGCATTCCCTAAACTGGAAACCCTCACCCTCTCGCGATGGCAGATAGGACAGCGCCAGTTGCCTTATGCCCCAGATACCGCGGACTACTTACTCGCGCCTAGCATGCACACATTCAGCCTCGACTTTTCCATCTACGATCAACACAGCGAGGACCTCACGGCCTTTATGGATCCGGAGGAGCAGTGGGTTCGTGCATTCGCCAGGGATGCTCTAGCACGGCGTGCGAAGCTGCGTAGGATCAAGATCGAGTTTACGCCGGAATATTACCTTCCCGACGTGCAGCCGGAGAATGGATACCCGTGGGATCGCATGGATAAGCTGTGTGATGAGTTTAGCCCGCATGGGCTGGTGGTTGAGTATAATGAGCCGACTCTGGTGAAGGAGCAGTGGTTGTTGGAGGCGGGTAAGCCCAGGGATCGAGGGCCGGAGTATGGAGCTGCTGCTGCTCTCGAGCGGGTGCCCCGACCAGATATTAGACGATACTTTGATGCTGTGTAGTGGTAGGGAATATCTCTAGTTTTACCATATACCTGAGTAGGCCTATGTTGCTTGCCGTTGGAGAACATGGTAGGTATATATATCACTAACTGTGTATTGGTAGTTTCGAAGCAGCCCAGCTGGCAAAACATAATCATCAACGCGGCCCCGCAAAATAATAATAATAACAATAAAAGAACGGAAAATAGTCTGCCGTACGCAGCTTGAATCCACAAATGTAAAAAAAAAAAAAAAAGGCGAGAAATCCACGGACACTTACACATCCTGCACTCTCGTCAACAAATCCATCTCACAACTATATCTTGCAAAGTCACTGCTCTCTCTAAACCTCTCGCCAACACGATAGAAGACAAACGGAACAAGACAAAACAGCGTCCCGAGTGCTGAAATCACATAACCAGGAGTCACCGTGTACCCAGGCGTAAACAAAACATGCCCAATAAGCGGCGCAATACCCGCAACGATCGCACGAACAAAGGCCAGACCCGCGAATGCCGATGCTGCATACACAGTGTACGTATCAGTGAGATATCCACTAAGCGTATACGCAATCTCATTAACCCCGAATCCGATAGGAACTAGGGCTGCGGCTGGGAGAAGGGGGTGGGCGGATTCCAAAGCAGGAGGTGTAGTGCTATAGAACCACCAAAGCCCTGCAGCGAGAGCAACGGTTCCATAAGTGAATCCAGCGATTTTATCCTCGGGCTTAATAGGGATTTTATTCCGGCGCTTTTCTTTCAATTTGCGCACTTCCCAGATATGCGGCAGCGCGTCGAGGATTACGCCGATTATTAAGGCTAGGAAGGGCCATGATGCTTCTGTTTTTGATAGACCAAGTGCCGTAAAGGACCCTGTTAAGGATTCCGTGAAGAGGTAGATAAGGCCCCAAGAAACGGCGCTGATGCTGGAAATGATGATTAGGATCGGTTCGGTAAAGATCATGAGCATGGACCGGATGAAGACGACATCGACAAATACTCTCAGCGTGGGGAAAGGGTCAGCAGTGTGGTATTTCAGATCTGCATTCGGACTTTCAACACGTAAAGACGCAACCTTCTTTGCGAGTAGCTTGCTTGGGCGGCTTTCGCGGATTCCAAGGAGAAGCACATTGCAGACTCCTGTGCCGATGGCGGCACTGTAAAATATCCAGCGCCTACATTCGTCAGTACAACACGCAAATTTGGAAACGAGGCATACCAGCTAGCAACTTTGGAAATACATGATGCGTACACCGGCCCAAAAGCGAGTCCAGCTGTGGCGGCTGCGTTCCAGAGCAGGACAATCCACACCCGGTGCTCTGTGCTGAACTGGTCTTCCACTGTCCCGCTTACAACCACAGACGGGACAGCAGATGCAAGTCCCGAAAAGAATCTCCCGATGAAGACGCCGCTCAGATGTGGAACAACTCCGACGAGCAGACAAGACAGACTAAATAAGGCACAGGATAGAAGGTAGGGCATGCGCCGCCCGAAGAGGTCGGACGAGGGAGGAATGACCAGTCCGCCTACTGCCTGTCCTATCTGATATCTAAAACAAATCAGTTTTGACCAAAATGAAAGAGTGGAGGCTCACGTCAGACTGAATGCCACGAGAAGAGCCATCTTACTGGCTGTGTAGTCATGTAACGCCAGTTCAGCCGCAGCAGCCTGCAACGGTTAACTGAGTTCAGGGTGACAGTCGTGACAATCAGTGACTCACTCCTGTGGTGCTGATGACAGTTCTAGAAAATGTTAGCAATATCTAATGGCGTGGTCAAGTGGACATACGTATAAAACTCGAGAAACATGACGAGCGAAGTGTCGTACGTCTTCCTCAAGGTCGACCAGTTCCGCGGGTGGTCCTTGCTGTCCTTTCGCCATCGTATGTAGCCGGTTTCTGGATCTATCTCTAGACCATGTCGGGCGACCTGTTCATCAGAGAGGCTACTGGCAACAGAGGTGGTCGAAGTGGACGCTTCCTTGTCGTACACCGACCCGGGATGCATTGCTGAGGTAGTTGGCAGGTTGGGACTGCGTGGGATAGCAAGCTCGTCTGAGTTATCACACACTCGCGACGATCCAACGGCATTTAAAGACGAGGAGTGCGTGTCGTGCATTCTGACTGCATAAGGTCCCAACAGCCCCAAGTAACATTCGGCCTCACAAATTCGAGGATTGAACTGGCCGGGGTGCGATCCTTCGCAGCCAAACGGTTGTAAATCAAAGGAGCCCCTGAATGTGGAACATTCCACTGCGCTCGACAGGCCAGTCCCAGCCCTTGGTGCAGCCACCAGCTGTCCTGCAAGGATGTCATACAGCCCCTCTGGTGTGGCCAATTCTGCCATGATCATCTATTGGACCCGATCATTTGGCCCCAGTCTGCCTCCAACTCGACGCTCCATATAAATTCTATTTGAGAGGTTTCATCTCGTAGTGCCATGTTATGAGGCTGCTATAAAAGGAGGCCTGTGTTGGCTTGGTTCATTTCCAATCCCTAAGTTCTATACTCAATAAGGCTTTTCCCTGCGCTGGGAAATGAGGAACAGGGATCACCGGTGGATGAGCTGACCTGTTCCTTCCAGGATGCAGAGTACAGCCCGATCTCCGGATTAGTCTATTGAATCGCGGTATCAAACCCGGTACTCCGAGCTCGGCCCTGCGTAATTACCAGCAGGCTATCCACTAGAATATCAGGAGTCTCGCACACAAAAGGCGGCAGGTATTGGAATTTCAGCCTCGAAGGATCAGCGCAGGAAATCCGCCAATGCAGCCAGAAGCTGAGCTGAGTCTTCGATCCGGATTCCTGATTGGTGGCGCTATTCCGCTAGTCTGCATCCTTGAAGAAACCGACAAATTATTCTTCATTTATTGGCTGTGTGGTGGATTGCGAATGCATATGTTGCCTCGGACCCGCTGGGCGAAATAGGGCACATGTATAAAGGCAGGACGTGATTACCTAGGCATCACCAGCTTTTTGTCCACTACAGCCAATATGGCTTCGGTCAGGTCGCTAGAAAGCACACTCGCAGAAAACATGCAGAACGTCGCATGGGGCACGACGCGTCGCGCAGAGTCCGACTTCCGCAGTAAGCACCCAGAATTCCCCAACCATCCCTCTCCGTCCTGACTCTTCCAGGCGACGTTATCACAACCCCGTCCATGGGCATGCTAGCAGCAATAGCCACAGCCAGTCTCGGCGACGACGTCTTCCAAGAAGACCAAGTGACAAACGAGTTCCAGTCACAGATGGCGGCGCAATGCGGACTCGAGGCCGGCGCGTTCGTGATTTCAGGAACGATGGCGAATCAGCTCGCTATCCGGACACTATTAACGCAGCTGCCCTGTGGTGTATTAGTGGATGCGCGGGCACATGTTATACACTTTGAAGGGGGTGGGCTTGGTATGAGCGGTGCGGCGATTCAGACGGTTCGGCCGTCGAATGGGCGGTATATGGTGTTAGAGGATGTTAAATCTCGGGCGATTGTCACGGACGATGTACATAAATGTCCGACGGCGGTTATAAGTATTGAGAATACGGCTGGTGGGAGTGTTGTTCCTGTTGCTGAGCTGCGTCGGATTAGCGAGTGGGCGCATAGCAACGGGATCCGGGTCCATCTGGACGGTGCGCGGTTATGGGAGGCAGTTGCGGCGGGGGGTGGTAGTTTGTTTGACTACTGCACTCTCTGCGACTTGGTCAGTTTGGATTTTAGCAAGAACCTGGGGGCGCCTATGGGTGCGATGGTGCTGGGTTCGAACAAACTCATCACACAACTGCGCCGGATACGAAAGAGCCTAGGGGGTGCGATGAGGCAGACAGGTCCATTGGCAGCGGCAGCGCAGTTTGCAGTAATCGAACAGTTTGGATTGGGGCCATGGGGGAGCCGAGATAAATTACAAGCCGTGCATGGGCTTGCAAAGGAGGTCGGCGAAATGTGGCTGAACTTGGGAGGACAGTTACTACGTGAAGTCGAGACGAATCAAGTATGGCTTAACCTCGAGCAGACTGGCCTCGCCACGCAGAGATGGAATGAGCTGGGGAGAAAGCATGGAGTAAAGCTGGATGGAAAGCGCATTGTCCTTCACCACCAGATCTCAACAGAGGCCATTGCGAAGCTGGGTCTAGTATTTAGCGAAGCCTTGAGGGTGCGGGCGCGTATATAATCAATATATATTATCTGAAGCTGGAATATAAAAACAGACAGTTAATTACTTATGAACTGCGGAATCTGGTACACATTAGCATCATCCGAGTACTCGAGCCCTAACCCCATACTAGCCTCCACGCTCAAAACAAAGCAAGGCCCAGGCCAGCAAGCCCACCAAGCAAGAGGCCCGTAGGCTGAGCAGCAAAGACACCAGCTCCATCCTCCGAACCAGGGGAATCTCCTCCATTATCAACATCCGGCCCAGCCGTCACTGTTGAGTCAATATACGGCAGAGCAGGCCCAGGGAACTCCTCATTCACAACACTCGCACACGCCTCGTGCGAGTTTGGTGCAGTGGTGCAGATTGTCGCAGTAGTGGGACAGCACCTGAAGAACAATTAGCCCTGAAGACAAGAATAAGGAGAGAGGTCATACCAAGGCTCATCCCCGCACTGCTGCCATGTATCAGGACACCCGACATACGGCGGCGCAGTCAAGGTCGGAAGGGCCGTGTTACTATCCCCAGAACTGACAACGGCAATCGACACTGTGTACATCTCATCGCTTCCGTGGGTCGTGGTAATGGTATTCTCCATGCCGCCCTGCTCCAGGTGCGTACATGTCATGCCGGAGTTAAGAGGTTGACACTCGTCGATGAGACTATGTCCAGCTTGATTGCTCCCCGCGCGCTGCAGAGAGAATGTATTAGGGCCAAATGCGAGTGTCATTCCTGGGTTTCCATCACAGGAGACGGCCTCGTAGGTGGTGATGTCGGAGGAGGAATCGATCTCTGAAACGAGGATCTCGATGTTGCGGTATAGACTGTTGGGCCATTCCACGGCGAGGGTCTCTGTAGGGGTTGGACATTGCGCTGTGCTTAGACTTAAGAGTGATAGAAGGAGTACTAGTACAGACATCTTGGGAGTGGGTGTGATTCAGGTCAGAGTTGTCAACTGGAAAGCCAAAGTTGCCTGGCCAGACTGGTATTTATCTACTTCTATGAACCCTCTGTCCTAGCAGCAGCAAATTCGTGAGCTCGCTGCCAATACCGCTCGGGCGAATCATATCCCGCTGTGTCGTGAGTTCTCGTGTTGAGGCTGGGGCCAATACAACCGTCCAATACAAAACAGCCTGGGCATAGAAAGGCAACCTTGGCACCAATATGATTCTGTTCAAAAGGCTACTGAGAAAGTGTATTACCTATCCATGCAAATAGCCATCGCACCCATGGAGAGAAACATATCGTCCAGGTTCCCACGCTCTAGCAGGCTGGAGTCTGTTTCTGTTTGTGCAGCCCGAGCCGGTACTCGATGGCTAACACTCGGATATATCGAAACGGGTCTGCTGCATATAGCCTGGTTCGTTGGGAGCACCTGGTCGAGCAGCGCCTCAATAGCACACAGCCCTTGGAGGTTATACCGCGCAATCGAAGCTGTATATCTCGAGTCAATAAAGCGCTCGCTTGCTCGTCCTGACCCTCCTGTCTTTGCCTCCTCCCGGCTGGAAATCCGGTTCAGTTGGCGTGTCAGTGTCTGAAGAGCTCCTTGGACGTGCTTTATCTGGGTACATAGAGCTGCCTTGGATACACACTCGCGAACCCCGTCTTTCAGCCGAATTGAACGCGCCTGAGCTACAAGCCCCGGGACAAGTACGGCTTCCCTATACGCCTGGTCGATGATGCTAACTAGGGTACTCCCCCTCCCAGCCCTCTCTTCCCTTTCAAACGCCCTCGCACTGACATTAACCCAGTCAGGCTCAGCAAGAATACACTCCTCCTGATTAGCAAAAGCCTCAGCAATAAAAAACCCCCGACAAGCCAGAAAAAGCGTCCTCCCAATGCCCCTATAATGCGCAGCAGGGCCCCGAAGCTGCAGCAACACTTTAATACCCGTCATATGAACCAACCATCCATCAGGAGTACACCCATCCAGAACCTCATAAACAGCGAGTAGCAGCGCAGTGGCGAAGGTCGTATCCGCTATTCTCCTCCGCGGGTCCTCAAGCGAGACCCTCAGATACCGAAGAAGCACACCGTAGATATACCGACTCTCGGCGAGCTTTTCTTCATCGTTATGCTTCTTTGCGAAATACCAGGTTGCATAGCATCGCACCAGCCATTCGATATTCGGGCATTGTGCGCGCCGGTCGTCGCGGACGAATGCGATGATGTCTTGGTCGACCCGTTTGTAAAAGGCCGCGTAGGTGGCGGGGAATAGAATTGTCGAGACAAGCGTGTTGAATATCTCTCTTGTTTGCAGATCGAGGGATTTGGCGGCTAGGCTGGGGGCGCGTATGTTGTCCATTGGTGTTTTCCAGGTGGTTGGCCGGTGCGCTTGCTGTAGCACGCAGATCTGTCCTTTATGCCCATGGGCCGCAGATGGCTCATCTCTTGAATCGTCATGGGAATTTGAGCCAGGTGGGTTAACAGGAAACGTGGCCAAATGGCGCATGGAAGGGACTTGCAAGGTTGGATATGCTGTACATTCTAGCCGGCCAGTATTCATTCTGAACGCAGATCCTTAACAACACCAGACTAGGAATAAAAAATACGATGAGCCTCACATTATTCACATCTTCGTCAGGCATCCCCGTCTCCGAAAGAAATCCTTTCAACGCCAAGTACCCCGCGGTGCCCAGCAACGCCCAGTCTTCCGCACCTCGTTCTCGTCTGGCCGGACATGTGGAGTTGAGGCTACTGTAAATAGTGACACCAGCCTTGCTCCGGTCGGTCTGTCGAAGCTGGCTGCCTAGACCGCAATGTTAATGATCAGCTCCCTGGTGAGGATCTGCAACCTCAACGTGGAGACGAACTAAGGATGCGAGCGGACACTAAGGATACGAGGGCTGTGCAGCATATCAATATGGAAAATCGGGTGCCTGCCCATAATATCTTGATATAAATATCGTTCATTCTCAAGGGAAAATTCAAGAGACCAATTCAAGAGACCAATTCAAGAGACAACATTGAAATTCGACCATCATGCTTGTTCGCTCGCTACAGCTGTTGTCCCTTTTTGTCTCAGCCAGCTCTTCTCTGGCTGGACTCGCCTCTGCGAACACAAGCAGGTGAGAACGACCTCGTTCAAAGAAGCCGTCTATTACTGACATCTGGCAAGTGCACTTGAGTGCCGATGCGGAGTGCGCCAGGCTCTTACCCTTCCGCACGCCAACATTACAGACCCAAAGGAAGCAAAACGATGCGCCAGCTATAGTAGGTTCGCCAGTGCTCCAGCTGCTTCAAGACACGGTGCTCATTGCAATCAAACAGAGCTGCTCGATGCCCGTGGCACGATCGAACCACAAGGCGTGTCGACCATGTTCTTCCCCATCATCGAGAATATCCTCGCCAACAAGACCGGTGGAGTCAGCCTCTCCGTGGAATACCCAGCGGCGCTGAACCAGAACACAACCAGTGGTGAGGACTTTGTGATTGACACCATCAGCGCTGGCCTCCTGTCATGTCCACAGCAGACATACGCGTTGTTTGGGTATTCCCAGGGCGCCTCGCTGATGCTAAACGTTCTCGCCCGACTCAACGCCCAGGCCTTGGAAGCAGTGACGTCCGTTATTCTTGTCGGAAACCCCTACCGAGTTCCTGGCAAGATGTCCAACGTAGATGAAACTGCTCAACACGACTACAGCTCCTCTGTGGGCAGGTTCGCAGCGCAAGCCATCGCCAGCAATAGCAGCAGCACTATTCCTCAACTCGCCCCGGAGGTAGACAGAAGCGGTAAGGTGCTTGATTACTGTATCGAGGTAAGCCTACAGAGCCTGGATTTTCTAATCTAATCTCTGCTGTACTTTGTGCTAACAGCTCGGCCTGTGATATTATAGGGCGACATGGTTTGTGCGCAGAACCCTAACTGCCAATGCCCGATCCCGGCCGGTCACCTTTCGTATGGCCTGGTTGAGTCTGTGCAGCAAACTGCCTTTGAGCATGTGGTTAGTCGGCTTTAGACAGCTATCTGGCGGTATATCGTTGATCTTGCTCCTGAATGGAAGCATCTCCTTCACTGGCCCATGGCAGATATTTTTGGACCGAATTTAGCAGAAGGAACCTGCGTGCATGAAAATGATCTTTCATTTGTCAGTCCTAGATATATTAAATATGAAAGTTGAAACTATCAGAACGAATGTTAATACTACTCCCCACAGTATATCTTGCAGCCTCAATATCTCCTATGTGACCGTGCTGGTGATGAGAATGGTCCCTTTCAGCAGTCGTCATCTTTGCCCTTGCCAATGCCTCCGAGACCGAGTCCTCCATGTCCCTTGCCATCATCCTTGTCGTCCTTGCCATCATCCTTTCCCTCATCCTTGCCGTCGTCCTTTCCATGGTGCCCCAGGCCATTGCCCTCATCGTGCTTCGTGCCATGTTCCTTGTCGTGCTCCTCATCGTAATGTTTCTCCTGATGAGTCTCATCATAGTGTTTCTCATCATACTCCTCGTCGTAGTGCTTCTCGTCATACTCCTTGCCATACCCTTCGTCATGGTCACCTCCATGTTTCCCCTCGTCCTTGCCATGGTCCTCGCCCTTGTCCTTCTTGTCATCGTCCTTCTTGTCGTCGTCCTTTTTATCATCATCCTTCTTCTCCTCTCCTTTGTCATCTTCCTTACCCTTACCACCAAACTGACCTTGAGCCTTGCCCTCGCCATGGAACTCGAACTGAGCATTGAACCCACCGTGACCAGCTACGCCCTTGTGCTGGTCATCCTTGCCATCTTTCTTATCGTCATCTTTCTTGTCATCCTCGTAGCCATGGTGATCATCCTCCTTGCCATCGTCTTTCTTGTCATCATCCTTTCCGTCATCCTTCTTGCCACCAAGAGGAACACCGAATTCATCACAAGGTTCCTGGAAGCCAGTCTTCTTGGTGAGGGGAAGCTTTCCCAGGTTGCGGACTTCAAGGGTTGATGCAGTGCGTGCTGGAATGGTGGTATTGTCAGATACTATTCACCGAATATAGGAGGGTTTGCAACGAAGACAAATATCGTTTGAGCTGGGTTACGTACCTTGGAGTCCAGCAGCGTCAACCTTCTGGACCGGCGAGGCGAGGGCCAGGGCCGACAGAACGGAGAAGGAGAGAAGGAGAGTTGGGGGGATATTGAGCTTCATTGTAAAGGAAAGACGGTATAGTTGGTTGTTACTTGTAGTAGTAAAGACCGTATTGGTGATAACGATTGGATTGGTGGTGAAGTATGAATGAATGAGCGAGTAAGTGATGGTTAGGAGTAGATTGCGAGATACGGCGGTCAATTTATAGACTTCTGAGAGCGTCAATTATCCCCTAAGCTCTTTGTCGAGGATGGTATATTTCTGTTTGAGGAATTCCCATTCTACAGGCTGTTCCTGGAAATTTTATTGATCGATATTGCGTAACATCAGAGCCCCAAAATCAAGCAATATTGGGCCATTTAGGCAGTAACGCCATCCGATATATCCAGAGTTAAACGGTGCAATATTAAAACACAGAAGCCAACTGCAAGGCCATTCTCCATGGTTCATCTCTCACCTGCCATCATTGGGCTTTAACGCAAGGTCAACGCCGGCCTATAGATCGATTGTAAACACAACCTAGTAAATTGCCTGTTCACTGCACAGTGCGGCAATATATCTTCATTCTAAACGGCATAGTTCTGCACTTAGATTAAATAACAGATATGCACACTACATTGGATGTGGAGCTGTCCTACGCGCGATTTATATTCTTGTCGTACAAGGTTGCTGAAATCTGGGAAATGTTCCTGACATGAACAGGGGAGCCCCAAAAAGAAGATCCCTTAATTTGGCCTAAGGTTTCACGGCCTCAACTTGGATGGAATATTTCTCTTCAGCCTGCTGTAGAATATCGATTATTGATGAATATCGCATACCGTACTTTGGCATACTGTCAATCCAAACTCGACCGCTATTCGTGAAGTCGAACCAGGCACCAGAGGCTGCGTACCTGGTAGAACCAGAATGATGAAGAACCGAATTTATGCATCTAGCTCTATGACATGACTCCTTATCTAGACCTCTATAGTGTCTAACCCTCTCTACCAAGGAAATCAACTACCCCAAATCCAAGAAGATCTAACGCAGTCTCCCCTGCTGCGCCAACCAAACATTATGCCCAGCCAGAAGCGTACTCACAACCATCGCAGCCCCAACCTGCAACCCCGAGGCCGGAACCCACCCGATAAAAGACCCAGGCAGGGTTAAGTCGCAGCCATCAATGATGATCTTCTTCACCAGGGGCCACTTTGGCTGGCCGACTGTCTTCGCGCCGGCTTTGCCTTTACCCTTACCCTTTGCAGGAGCAGGCTCAGCAACAGGAAAGAAGATCAGCCACGTCATACGCAGAATAGACAGTACCAGCCCGTAGAACCAGAACTTGTTTGCCTCGGTCATTAGCGGGCGGTACCAGTCTACCTGGGCGACGTTCATGTCGTGGAGCTGAAACGTTAATCAGGAACTATATACGAAGGGGAAAGGGGAAGGGAGTACAATTGTAAAATTCTCAAGAAGCAGATACAGTCCCAAGAAGGTAAACTGCGCGAGCTCCATAGTGGCCAATACGGCTCCTGCCGAGGAAGTGGTGGTGGAGAGGAGATAGACGCGTTCAAAGCAGCCGTAGAAGTCTAGGAGACGGAAGTAGCGACGGCCTGTCTAATATTAGCTGACATCTCAATACGAGATAGCTGATGAGGTACCTAGGGCTAGTCGGTCCCGTGCTGCGAGACATTGGGTCGAGAGGGTCTTGTCGTCGCTGGTTACGCCGACCACCTGTGAAGCTGCCTGGATGAGGCGGAGGGTCTTTTCTAGCCCGGCGGTTTGGCCGGTGAATGTAACCAGCTGTTTCAGTGGGGATTGCATGTTGAATGGGTTGATACTTGATAACTTAGAAGGACAGAGACAGGGGAGGGACATTTTGGCTTTCAGAGTTTGTGGGGCGGAATCACTTTCCCGTTTTGTCGTTAGTCTCTTTAGTTTTAGCGACGACAGCCAGAACAGGATAAACATTGGATGTAGCTATACTGATTATCTGCAGTTGCCCTACAAGATGATACAAATACAATAAATCATCAGCTTATCATCTCCCTCGCCTCTGCTATTTCTTCCTCCGTCGGCAGATTCACGATCATCAGGTACAGAATGTTCTAACCAGTCAGCCCTGCTTATCAAAAGGTGAGTCAAACAGACTTACAGTGGTAAACTTCTTTATCCCAGAGACAATGCCAAATTTTGAACGCAGCTGGCGGGGACCAAACGACTCTCGATGTCCCTCCTGAGCAGGATCAGAAGTGCCACTATGTACGCTACTTGCCAGCGGCCTCAGCGATCCCAGTCTCCTAGGCCTCTCTTCACGACGAGCACGTCGTGCCGCTCTCCGGGGGAGGACTTGGTCCCTCGTTACATTGCCTCCGGATACAACGGCCACCAGCGACCCTTCATTCGATGGGTGAGCAGGGTCTGCATATCGCGACGAGAACGTAGGCTGTGGCCCCTGGGTCAAGGCACTGTCTGGATTATCCTTGATCTGTATGCGCATCAGTCCATCTCACAGGATATGTTTCTCAATGACTTACGAATTCAGCCTGCGCCCTTCTATCCAAGTAGCTCGCGAGAAACTCCTTCTTATCCTTGAATCCGCCCAATTTGGATACCGGGTCCCCGTCCTGGAAGTTATCTAGTTCCGGAAAGACAAGCGATGCAGTTTCTGGGAATGGGACACCGTGGGTGATTGCATCGGAGGGTTGATATTTGGAGCGGAACTTTTCCAACAGGCCTGACTCCCCATAGTCGAGGGACGGCTCAATAGCAGCATTGAGGTCAAATACTGCATAGGGAGAAGACGACTCGGGTTTATACGTCATGACCAGACAATACAGACCGCGCGGCCGAAAGAACCGGTCATTGACTCTATCAAAGAATATATTCGTCCTTTTATAATCAGCATATCACCAGTTAAACGGTACCTAACTGACAGAATATACACACCTTCTCCTCCCTTCTACCTCCATAGCCGTTTTGACAGCCATCTGAACTGCAATAGAAGTGGCGATCGAAATCCCACTCGGTAGCATGGCAGTACCGAAGGACGCCATGTTTATCGCATTCATCCACGGTCTCGCCTGGCCAGCGCGTTCTGCCGTATCCAAGAAGTCGAGGAACATGGTCTGGTCTATACCGAAGTCTGCAAGAACAGGTGCATACGCCCGGATGAATCCACGCTTGCGACTGGAAGGCCGTCGCTGGGGAAGAATCACTGGGTACGGAAGTCTTGCTTCACCAGACCAAGACCCAGGTTCTGGGGGTGGATGATTCCGAATGAACGACTCCACAAGCTTGTCAATGTCCCAGCTGAGACTGCCTCCTTCATTTTCCGGCCCGGTGGTTTCATTGGCTAACTGGTCCTGAGCTTCATCTAGCTCCCAGTCCTCCTCGTGCTGCTCGTCCTGATCCCCAGGATGCGCTCGATCTCTGCGAGCTTTACGGGATATGCTCTCGGATGCAAAGCCGATACTGGCAGCGAGGCCTTTCATCGCCTTCTTCCGGATATCCATGGCTAACTCAAGTACCTAGAGGTTAGTGAAGATTGCAAATTCATTATCATTAATTAACCCCGCTGTGACTATCTAGTGGTGGGGTGATATTCCATCTGGGGCCAAGAGAAGAACCATGGTCCACACCGCCGAATGAGGCTGTCCAGTGTCCCAGCTTTCTCCCCAGAGAATAATTATTTAGACCATTTAATCCTTCACCTGGAATCCTGCGACACATACGTGGTCCCAATCTCCCTCATCTCTGCACGCTTAGCCCTGTGCCGCCGCAGAATATACCATGCGGCAAGTATAATCAGGACAAGACCTGCAACGCCACCAATCGTACCTCCAATAATGGCCCCTTTGTCTTTACCAGGTTCTGAGTCTTTGGCTTCTGTATCATCCGCGGTGTCATCTGTAGCCGAATCCGTGGGCGTGGCGGTCGGTGGTGGTATAGACGAGGAGGATGAAAAATCATCGGGGACTACGGCATTGGTTAGCAGCCTGTTTATAAGGAACAGCAAGAAGAAGCAGAAGATAGGCGCACCATCCGTAGTAAATGTAGTAATGGCAGTGCGATAAAAGGCAGTCGGGTATGGAGAGCGCACACACGCCGCCATCGTCACGGCATCGCCATCCTCAGATGACTGCTGGTCTTCATATATCGTTGCCTCGACACAGGATTTCGTTGCGGAACTTTGGTCGTGTTAGCCAACGACCTTTTAATTACCATTGAAGGGAAGCAGATCAGGCATACCAAAGAACAGTATCTCCATCGGCATAAACCTTTGTTATCCCATCACACCTTGTTGCAGGAGCACAGTCTGCCTCGTCCGGAGCACAGCAGCGTCCCAGCGTAGACGCCGTGCTTGCAGTGTCATACGTGTAATCGTCTCCGCACCAATACCTTGACGCTAGAGTACGAATCAATCAATATTTCCTTTCCCAACAGACCAGGGACGGAGATCTCACCATCCGTCCCGTTCTGGAACCACGCAACAAACCCTCCATCGGTGGGCGGATACACAGGTGATGATGTGGTGATTGTCTTCATCGCTGCTGAGTGGCAATGAGCTGCTGCGCCCAAGTCCAACACTGCGGCATGGCTGATTATAAGCACAAGCAACTTTGACCTCTTGGGCGTGCTGGCACGAAGCGACCGCCACCACTCCTGGTTTCTCGTGCGCTGCAGATTCCATTGGCCATGGATACGAGATCAACCATCGCAATGCTATACTGGGCAGTGCCCAGACGCCAGGATCGAGGTGGCAGGGGTGTTTGTGATATTACTGGCAAGGCTGAGGCAGTGCAGACTGATCACGAAAGAGGGGTCTCGCGAGGCTGCACTGTGGACTGAGGTGGTGCGAAATCCCATATCAGAGTTCAGCAGTGATGTTCTACGCCTATGCGGCTGTTCCAGTCTTGTACCAGACTTGTTCATTTATCGCCCTGCACATATCCTATCCCGAGCTCCCTCATCTCTTGTCCCTTTAACTTATGTCGCCGCAGAACATACCATGCAGTCCACATAATCAGCACAAGACCTACGACGCCGCCAACTGTGCCGCCTGCAATAGCCCCTACATTTGTCTCCGAGTCGTCACCGTTGTCCCCTTTCCCGGAATCACCCAGCGCTATACCCGTGGTCGTCCCGGTCTCCTCGGCATTTGGTGAGTTGGTCCGCGAGACCTCTGGCGATGTCGTCCTCCCTTCAGGGTTCAAGGTGGATGTCACCCAGTCATCGCTGACTAGTACCAATCGGTTAGCCAGTCCCAATTTATAGACGGAAAGCATACCAGTTGTCGAATACGTAGTCATAGCATTATAATAAAAAGCCGAAGCCAGTTCACTCCCAAAGCTGGTAAAGCACCACGCCAGCGTCACGCTCCATCCGCTATCAGTCGATGTCTCCCACTCGTACAGGGGCACCTCGACGCAGGGAACGCCGCCGTCACTTCCAATGCCATTCCATCCATTAGCCAACAGTCCTCTTCTCCATGGAGTAGGGTAAATGGGTGAAGAGGGATTCACCAACTAGCGCTCTTCCCATCCTTAAACACCTGCAGGCCGTCTGTACATCGCGTCGCGTAGTAGCACGATTCCGATTCCGATTCATCGTCCAAGGTCTGGCAGCAGGCGCCGTTATTTTCGGACTCGGTTCGAAGTCCAAAGGTATATGACGGGTGGCATGTTAGGGGTTGAACTAGGAAGGAATTATCAGATATGCAATACAATGGACCCGTCAAAGTTACAGAGCAGCAGCTCAAGGGGGAAAAGGAGGGAACCCACCTCTCGTTCCAGTATGGTAGAATCCGACGAAGTCCGTCTCGCTTCCCGGGGAAAGGGGCGTTGAAGTAACGATTGTTTTCATGGTGGACCTGTTCGTGTTGATGAGCTGCGAATGCGGGAAACTGCAGATTCAATCCACCGTTGACAATCAGGCGTTTTTGAGATACAGGGACTTATGCGACAAGCATTGGGAGGACGCCCCCAGCATTGAGGCTTCTTGCCTCGGACGCAAGGCGGAGTGAAGACGCCTTTGGACCTCGTATTCGATCATCAGATCGCCCACTCAATTGGCCACAAGCCTGCGCCAAGGCACTGGACAGTGCCATCGTGCCATCGTGCCTCAAGGGGTGCGTGGTATTGGCGGTAAAAGAGGGGTTTGAGCTGTCCTGTTAGGCTTGACGGAGGATGGACCGTCCTGAGGCTTTGGGAAAGGTCGCATGTGAATCGCGGTTTATACGGGGCCTCTGTGCTTGTTCGAGGCCAAGGCCATTTCATAGCCTCTTGGCTTTTGACAGTCCGTGAACCGTTCCTCAGCCTGGTGTGAGTTTATACAGTGGGGAATATATACGGAAAGCCTCACCCCCACAGATTGCTATTGGCTCTTTAAACATATCCTTCTCTTTCTTGCGAATATCCGGCTGTAAGGTCACCCCGGACTCCGCAGCATCAGGCAGATATAAAGCGCCAGCATTTTCCCAGCTCCCGTCACAGCAGCCAGAGAAATAACCCAAACAAACAGCTCCAACGGCGTCACTGCCATAATCGAGGTATACACCAACGTCCCAATAATATAATAAATGCCCCACGAGAACTGCACCGGCCACTTCTGATACGCCCCCTGCACCGCAGACGCCCTAGTCCCCCCTGATCCCGAACCATCCTTAACAGCCCTGCGCCGATGGATCTCAAACAGCACATGGATCGCACCAGGGACAATCCCAACCAGACACCAAGTCAGCGCAATAACAGGATACACACAACCAAGCGCACTCCGCTTCGAGTAGATCTCCACGAGCGCCAACGCCGCATACGCCACCAGCAGCGCAACGAAACTCCCAAACACCAACACCATGGCGCGCACTCTAGACCTCAACGCCGTGCCAGCAATCCTACTCCCATGCACCCAATCCACCCAGCGCTGACTATCCTCACCCGACCACCCAGCAACATTGCCCCTAACAACAGGCTCCAACCCCAGGGCCCGCACAACAACCTCCCCTAGGACAGGAAGCGGCGAAGAAACAAGCACAACCCGTCTCTCAGGCCATGCGATGTCCCGGAACACCATAGGCAGCAGGCCCATTACCAGCGCTGTTGCTGCGAACTGCTGGTTCCGGGCTGAGTCGGCCTGGTCGAATGTGCAGATTGCGGCTGTCCAGCAATTGGCGGTGCTGGAGCCGAAGTCGAAGCGGAACCATGGCTGGAATGGGGAGTAGACGATTTCGGAGCCGGAGGGGCAGGTAGATTCTGCCTTTACGAGGGTTATCAAGAATGGTAGGAGAAGTTGAAGAGTATAGGCCGCCATCGCTGTAGCTATACTAGGCGGAAGTGCAGCCTCAGGCAGCAGGATCTGGGATAGTGGAAAAGCATCATCTCAGCTGGATGTCGAAGTCTTTTATATTCGATGGCAGGCATTTTAGTTCCGTCCGGAGATAACGAACGCCATTTTCAGCCTCGCCGGGTTTATCAACAAAACACGCCCTTCTGTCCTCTAGAGCAAGCCACAGCCCTAAAACACCAATAGAATGATCGCGAAAGACAGCCAAGATGGAACAAAATAAACGGCCCCATTAAGACATCTCAGCTCTAGGGCTCAAAGCCCAGCTGCACTCCTTCCACCTTATGTTAAGACTGGCTTGGCCTCAGAACGACGCCAATCGATGGCTGGCACGCAACAGAGCTCGACAGAGGTCCCTGGGCTTGTCGACCCTTCTGGAAGTACACCGCGCTATGATGCAGGCAGTGTAGGTGGCCTCTCAGCCACGAAAATAGAACGATGTCTTGCAATATAGTCAAATCATGAGTTAATTGTCCCGACACTCTTAAATCTGATACCCAGTTCAGTCACCTTTAAATTAAGTCACGGACTCTGGGATCCTCTCATCCTTGCACCATCATCAGTGCCAGTCACTGTCATGGTTATCCCGACAATACAGTATGAAGGAATCCGTGTTTACGGCTAGATAGCTGTTACTAGAGAATTACCTAACCGCTGATTACTCCAGGTGCCATTGGGTTTCATATTCACTTCAAACTGGACAGTTAAATCCCAGTGACTTTCCCAATGTTATTCCCTCCCAGCCAGCCATTATAAATACCCCATTATCCCCCTTCTCCCTCTCTCCTTTATCATCCTGTTTCTCTTTCCAAACTGAACATCACCCGTTGGTCCTTTGTCTTCCTGGTCTTCCCATTTCTTTACCCTCGATACGGCACCAAATCATGGCAGCTTGACTGTAAGTAAGCCCAGGATGCCTTTGCATAGCTGCTTCCATATCAAAGCCCGTTTGCAAAATGACTGACTGTCCATCAGGGTATTTCCCTGTCCGGGCTTTCCGACAGTGTAGCTTGAGCCTCCCATCGATGCCATTCTGCATATTGCGATAAGCACAGCAGATGCGTCCCACTACCCTGGAGGAACAGAACCTGCTGGTAACGCAGGGCTGTCGTAATAACTTGATCCTGAAGGGCACCGGGTGGTTCGCTCGTGGGAAGGCTGCGAAATAGTGTTCCCACTCATCTTGTATCCCAGGTATGTCAGAACGTAGATGACCCGATGGTGGCCAAAAGTATGCGACTAGCCACAGAGTACTTCGTGAAAGGATGGGTGGGGAGACCTCTCTGGATACTAATACTTTGCACGAGGCTCCCGCAACGTGGCTGATGAACCCTAGTCAAGTGCGCGCTGTGATCCAGATATTAGAGCACGTTCCCTACCGTTTTGGGACTGGCAAGACAAGGACAGTCGTCGCCACATGCTTGTTTCTCACGGCGTTCCGCAACGCAACACCCAGATTCGACTGGAAAATCGGGCACCAAGGAGTCGCGGCTCAAAAGAATGAGCTCCTGAAGGCTGTCGTGGAGGACACCACTCAATATACCTCAGATGGTACAGGAACTGCTCTGAGAGTACCTGAGTGGCATCACTCGAAGGAACGCACCAACGCCATCCTCACAACTTGTACTTCTCCACCGTCCAGAAAGTCACCGTCAGCCTTGAAAGCAGCCAGATCCCGCTTCGTTTTGCCAGCTTCCTGGCTTGATTCCTCTTTCCCTTCTCCTTTTTCTCACCATTACCGTCAAGGGCGTACTGTACGGTTCAACCTGTTTCGCGGCAGCGAGGCATCCTTTTTCAACCTATAAGGCTGGACTGTACTGTTGGTCTAAGGTACAAATGGCAGGAACAGTATTTCCAGAACTCGAGCACGAGGGACGCGCAGATCTGATTCGGGAGATTGCTAAGTTCGTCCATGGCCGTGACGAGCTCGTTGACTGGGGGTTTTGGGCCTGTGTCTGGCTCTCGGATATCGAGAAGCCGGAGGAGCGGGTCAAGGAAGTCCTTTCCATATCTCTCGTCGCCCGAGAAATGCTTTACGGAACCCAGGATTGGGCGGAGGTCCTTAAGATGTGTAAGTTCGAGTACGACTGCTGAAGTGCTATTGTTCTAACGGCATTGCTTGTATAGGGGCCACACGGGATCATACATCGCAGGAGGATCTGGCCATGGCCGTGCCAACAGACGCCGGCCTTTCAGAAACGCACCAGCACGTGAAGACAGTGGACAGGACACAGGCCGCCCATATCTACCCCTTTTCACTGGACAAGGCCGGGTCCAGAGAGCACAGGTTCTTCTTGACGCGCCTTTCGATGTTCTGGTCCGCCCAGAGAATTGAAAGGTGGGAACAAGCCATTTCTGGTGATCAGAGGCCCTGGGAAGCTTGATATCTCTGGGGCCGATGCCGATTCGCCCTAAAGCCTATTGACCTTTCCACCGACCGGAAGCGCCTCACGGTTGGGCTTTTCTGGTTATCTGATGGAGACCACGCCTGGCGCAGCCTCCAAGTGCCACTGACGCCTCCTACAAACACCTACAGCTCGGCCGAGGGTACGGGCCTAATTCACAAGTTTGACGGCCCGACCCCACGGTTGATCCAATCTGGGGACGTGATCAGCTTCACCACACATGATCCCGAGAAGCTGTCACTGCCTAGCTTTGACCACCTGGACATGCAGTGGGCTCTGCACAGGGTCACTGCATTTAGCGGAGCGGCCGATGCGACCGGCGAGGAACTAGACCCGGATGATGGCCTGGGCCTGCCATCACCGATCTCCGTGCAGAGATTGTTGCCATGACACTGTCGGAATGGAGCGAGAGCAGCAAGGAGAGGAGGAAGAGAGCTGGTGTTGAAGTCTTCCGCTATGGACGCCGTATCCTGGGCTGGGGAGAATGTTCCCTTGGCGACAGACAAGGGCAAGCAGCGAGTCATGTCGCATACCAGAGACAAAACGAGCAATCACATCCAAATGTTGAAGAACGTATCGCCGATAATTCGATTGACTGGTTGCAGTCGGATTCGACCTCCAGCCCAAAGCATAGATACTGAGAGTGCAGAGCACAGCTCCCTCAGCCTCCGAAGTCGAGACTCTAATGTTTATCGAGCAGCCATGGTCTGTGATAAGCGAAGCAATGAATTCCATTTCTTTTATATTACTGATACGGATTAATTATAACGTCGAATGAATTTGGCTGAGAATTGTTACTATCTTACTTGGGTACTGTTATGGGAGGTTCCAAGACTTCCCGAGGAACCAAAGGTATACTTGAAGAAACTCAAGAAAAGTTATTGCACGAACAGGCTAAGTACGGAAATTTGCAACGAGAACTTCAGGGCGAGTTATCAAGACAATTGAAATGTGCTGAAAAAGCCGAAATATTGATGGCTGATGCTCAGAAGGAACGGGATGAGGCCAAGGACAAGTTAGCGGAAGCACAGAAAACCCTCTATAAGAGAGAAAAGAAAATAACTAACCTGTGCCGGAAGAACGATAAATCACGAGATAAACTGGAGAATATCACTCCTAAGAAGTAATTATTCATGTTACTGGTGTTTTTATTTCTTTAATGCTTTCAATCTTGTTTTTCCTGATAATTATCTCCAGATACTATCTGGAGAATTAGTCTATAAGATCCTGTTGATCTTCCGGATGACGGAGGAAGGTTTTTTTTGTTATTATTCCCTTTCTTTAATGTTAATAATCTATCTTCTAACCCACGAGGAGACCTAAATGGCTATTACCCATAAGAATGAATGATCGTGGATATTTTCAACTCTCCGTACCTTTATACAAACTTTAGAATCTCCTAATCTGAACGTTTTACCACTACGGAAGGTCCTATACGATCGGGGATCCTCAGTACTTTGCGTCTATCAGCTGAGATCATGCCAGCCAATGCATTAGTCAACTTAGAAAGTCGCCCATGGTCAAGTATAACTCTATATAGAGTTATGTATGAACAGGTTCTGGACTGCTTCGCTACGAAGTGACCAGGTCACCGCTCCGGCCTCAGCCAAACGTCATCACGCCACAACCCTAATTAAGTTACTAAAGGAGAAATGTCCTGGATCTATCAGACTTCTGCAGGTCAACCACGCTATCATGCAGGTCGTGCAGACAACCCCTCACCTGTCACCACATTAATATCCTCCTTCAGATCCTGCTTCGATGATCGCGGACCGTGCGACAAGCTTCACGAATCGGCGGTCCCAACAAACACGAGCACGCGCGGTCGCCACCAAAATGGAAGGATATCCGGTTTGCGTGCAGGACTGCCATACAGCCAAACGATCTCTTTTAAAATGCTGAGAGCCCGTTCGGCCATGGCCCTCTGACATCCCCCGCATCCTCACACCACAATGAGTGCCGAAAGCCATACCAGCACCAGTCATGCTCGTCCCGATAATGCAGACTCCGGGCCGAGTCCAAGACCTGATTCGAAGGCCGATCAGAAGGCCGATGACAAGACTGCCGAGACCGCTCTTCCTGGGGAATTGATCTCCGCTGGGTCGCAGCAGCTGCATCGGAAACTGGGCGGGAAGGAGATTCAGCTGTTTGCTGTTGGTGGTGCAATTGGAACTTGTACGTTGTTTTTAAGTATTATACATCTTTGTTGATTCTAAGTATGCAGCTCTCTTTGTCCAGATGGGAGCAGCTCTTCCTAAAGGAGGGCCAGCCGGGTTATTCCTGGGCTTTGTGGTGTACGGGACTATCGTCCTCTCAGTCAACCAGTGTTTCGGTATGCTTCCATTCTACTCGGATACCAAATATTCTAACTCAGATAGCGGAGATGGTTACGTACATGCCCATCCCATCGCCCTTTGTCCGTCTAGCCGGTTTCTGGGTGGACGATGCACTGAGCTTCGCGATGGGATGGAACTATTTCTTCCTGATGGGTATGCTGCTTCCCCCATAACTTACACAATCTAATCGATTTAGCATTCAACATCCCCTACGAAATCACCGCCATCCACGTCCTTATCACCTACTGGACGGACAAAGTCCACATCGGCGTCATAGTCGCCATCTGCCTCGTGATATACTCGTACGTCTTTCTACTCCAAGATACTTAAGCTGACATTTCAGCGTGCTCAACGGCCTCACGGTCAAATACTTTGGCATATCAGAGTTCTACATGTCCATCTTCAAGATCTTCCTAATGCTCGGGCTGATGATGTATACATTCATCACCATGGTCGGCGGGAACCCGAATAAAGATCCGTATGGGTTTCGATATTGGCAAGATCCGGTGTGTCTCTCACTCTCGCCCTGTATTCCATTTGTTAATAGGACTAGGGCTCGTTCGTCGAATACCTCGTCCCCGGCGACACAGGCCATTTTCTCGGTCTTCTCTCCTGCATGATCCAAGGCTCTTTCACGTACGTCCTCACCTACCAAATATGTTCAATATACTCAATCTATTCAAGGTTCTCATCGCACTAACAACCTTCAGTATGGTCGGCCCTGAATACATCTCCATGGCAGCCGGCGAAGCCGAGAACCCGCGCCGCCTTATGCGAAAGGCATACGCGTCATTCCCCTGGCGTCTCATGTTCTTCTTCATCGGCGGCGCGCTATGCGTGGGAATCGTCATCCCTTATAACGACCAGATGCTGGCTGATGTTATCTCCGGCGAGAGAGAAGGGAGCGGGACTGGTGCTGCGTGAGTGCCTACCCGACACCAGATTAAAGTGCCAGAATATTCATTCCAAGACACATTCTGATACTGTATAGATCACCATATGTAATCTCCATGCTCGAATTCGGCATCCAAGGCGTCCCCGATCTCGTCAACGCACTGATAATGACATCCGTCCTATCAGCCGGAAACAACGTGATATTCAGCGCCGCGCGGACCCTGCACGGCATGGCGATAGACGGGAAAGCACCGTCCTTCTTCTCGAAATGCAATAAACACGGTCTGCCTTACTACGCCGTCACTTTTGCGTTGGCATTCTGTCTGCTTGCGCTGCTTCAGATTGGGAATACATCCTCCACGGTGCTGGATTGGTTGGTTGATATATGTACGGCGAGTACCCTGTTGAATTATTTTGGGACTGTGGTTACGTATCTCCATTTCTATTACACTATGCAGGGACAAGGGCTCAGTCGGGATGATCTACCATTAAAAGGCCGGTTTCAGCCCTATGCGGCGTGGTATGCGCTTGTGGGGACGTTCCTTATGACACTGATATTGGGGTATACGGTATTCATTAATGGGGAGTGGGATACGACGACTTTTTTCACGAGCTATACGATGGTTGGGTTCTATATTGTGGCGTTTTTAGGGTGGAAGTTGCTCAGACGGACGCGATATGTTAGGGTTGGCGAGGCGGATTTGAAGATCGGCTCGACGAAGGATGATATTGACCTGTATGAGGAGCTTTATGAGAGACCGAAGAGGGGGAGGGTTGGAGATTTGTTGAATCGGTGGTTTGAGTAGGGATTACTAGTCGGTGACGGATTATGGTATAGATCTCGTATAGATGTGTTCGCTGGATAGCGGTCGACGCTTTTGAAGATACCTCGATAAAATATAAATGGAAATTACTGCACTTTATTGGTTGTTGTATTGTGGCTGCGTTCCTGGGCCGTGGCGTCAACTTAACCAGGGCTACGTCTATGGCGGGTCCTGCCACATGGCAGACATTCATACATCTTAAATAAGGTCATAGATATATTATTCATTCCTAATCATAGTCTACGATACAGACATTTACAGGTACTGGTTGAACCAGCCAATAGCCTGGGCGAAAGCCTGCTCCTTGGCGAACTTGTGGTGCTTGTTGGTGAGGTCAGCACGGACAGCGAAGCCGTGGCTGACGCCGCTGTAGAGGTTGATCTGCCAGTTCTGGCCGGTCTTGGCGAGGATCTCCTCGGACTTGTGGCGTTGCTCGGTGGTGAAAATCTGGTCAATTTCTATTACTCGTTAGTATAATACCCTGCTGGGGAGGATGGATAACTCACCGGAAGCGCAGATGGACAGGGGACCGGAGACAGCGCCGAGCTCCTCTTCGGTGACGAACGAGGGGTGGGCAGTGTAGCCAACGTCGATCTTGCCGGGCTTAAGGAAGCGGCAGACAGACTGTGATTTTTAGTTGGCGTCTTATTTGACGGACATATATCGACGGCCGGCGGAAGTTGTTACATACCTTGCCACCGAAGCAGTATCCCACACCACCAACGCGCTTGACACCAAGATCCTGACGGACATGCTTGATGGTAGCCTCAACAACGGGGTCAACAGCGGCAGGCTGGTGGTTAGGGATCCAAGAAGGTAGGTCGGCCTTTCCAGACTCCATATCTTCGAGCTTGATGGCGTCACCGCGGAAGAGGTCAGGGATCACGGCGAGGTAGCCATTGTCGGCGAATTCGTCGGCGAGGAGCTGAGCGTTGACGTAGATGCCAAAGATGTCGCTGGCGATGACAATGGCTTTCTCGGGGGACTGGTTGCCCTTAGGGTAGACGACGTATGTCTCGGCTGTAGCAGGCGGATGTTAGGCATAGGCACAGGCGCGCAAAGAAGCGGGGGTCACTGACTTCCGTTGATGTTCTTGGTCTCGCCGGCGGGGGTGCCCTCGTGGCGGAAGCCAGAGGCACAGCAGGCTCCGGGGGGGTTAGAGGCCATTTTCTGAGAGATTGAGAGGTGAAGAGGTGAAGAAGAAGATGATGTGAAGAGTTAGGGGGCGATGAGGGGAACCGAGGGGCATGAGGAGAAATATTTATTTGCCGTTTTGCGGCAATGTGGTGGGGGTTGTACCGGCTGCGTACACCGCCTTGGCGCTCATACTAAATCGCGATATGACGGTACAGCGGCGTATCGCTGAATAATGTTGCTCGGAGTTAAGCTGTTTCCGCCGAACTGTGAAGAACCAAATCCACTTTCAACTCATCACAGCACTGATCACAGCAGCAATTGCCATAGAATCATAGATGTCAATACTGTAGCAGCAGAGAAGACTGAAGTTGTTACCGGCTGCGAGAATTCGCGAATGTGATCGACTATCAGAGAACAGACCCTTGGCAAGATGAAACATCCACGATTGACACTGCTCCCTCCATTGGTCCATTCAGCGCCCAATGCCAGATCCCAGTCTCGCTAGCATCCCGTCCGCCAGGGTGGACGGATCTCGCTCTGTTAAACGAAAGGTGTTGACCAAGAATTCCTGATTCAGCGGAAGACCTTGTCGGCGATGTGGATCAAGCGAGGCCATTGTCCCGCGCATCTTCCGTGATAGCCGGCGAGAGAAGTTCCAGCCTTGGGCCACGGTTCTCCACCTCTTCCGCTGTAAGGTCGGTGACAAACATCGTTCTGGATAGTCAACAAAAGTACAAGACAACAAAGACAAGTATTCTGTACGCACCCCGAATAATGTGTCATCGACACCCCCGGTATCTTCGCTGCCCGCAGAGCAATCTCCCCAGTGACACCGCACCCCCAAAATACAGGAACCTCGCCATCCACAGGCTTAACCCACTCGCCAAAGTCCACAGCCTTGGCTTTAAGCCGATCTGCAACCCCCAGTTACTCGGCCCCCTCCCAGCCCCATGCTACCGGCTCACCATGCTGTCTGCTGAAGCGTGCAGTGATAGTCCGAACCCGAGGTATATCCTCCTCCCTGTACCAGCGCATACTAACAACCATACATGCCCCGGTGAAAAGGCCACTAGGGTTAAGTTGGACAGAAGTCACATAGACAGGCGGCGCCTTTCCCTCAGCCATGTTCCGAGCCGTGAGACGAGGATCCGCAGCCGCAAGCCCAATTTCAAACGTAAACGAGCAACCGAGGAGGAAACCGAATGTGCTCGTCGCTCCATTCCGCTGTGATATTAGACACACGTCGCCTATTAATTCGCCATCGTTGTAGATATTGTATCGCGGGATATCAGTGCTGATATCGCTACCGGGTGCTAACTTGCTCTCCCGTTCTCCGAGGTCCGTCTGTTCCAGTAGAGGTAGACAAACGGGGTTACGGAGACATAGCTGTCGAAAATCTGCAGCGAATTCTTGCGGGAGAGCGACGAGGTTGCAGTACACTCCCGTGGCGATTTCCAGTATTGGAGCCGGTTATCTCGCACAGTCGGGCTTGCAGGCGTGCGGCGCTGCCTCTGCGTTGCGCTTCTGCTTTTGGGTCCATTCTTACCGACAGTATTTATTATTCCTGAATAAGCATTATAGCTGCAGTGATGCAGGGTCTGGAGCTTATCAATACCCACTCTGCGCCGTACATCTATATGTCTCGGCCGTTGTGTCCGAATGGATCCGCTCGGCCTGGATACCACGACGCCGAGGGTTCGGTCCTGAAGACCGATGTATTCTTAGAATCTGATTTTTCTGGATATATTCGCCTCTACTCGTCAAGCCATATTTGGAATCTACTGAATTTGGCCTACTTCACTAACAGGCATCCAGTCTACAAAGCACCACCAACATGCCTCCCCAACTCCGCAAAATCACCCATGTCCTCGCCAGTGAATGTCCACTCCCTACTCCCGTATATATTCTGATACAAACTTTGCGGAATTGCACTAGCAGCCGCATCATCATCATCATCCTGTTGAAACACTTCCCCCCAATCCTCCGGAAGAGGCGCCCACAGGTGATTGATATCACTCCAGATATCCAAGTCCGCGAGGATAGACTGGGCCTGGGGATCCGGTGCAGTGGCACCAACATCCGGCACACCACCTGAATCCCCGTTTAAGAAACCACCGCCGACCGGATTCCCACTGCGAAGCGGTGTCGTGTTTTCTTCGTACGCACCGCTACCACTAGTGTTATGAACGGAAAGCGACGAGGACGCGTTACCAGACTCCGCCGCGTCCAGCGGTGAGCCGTTTCCACGGCTGCCGGTGGAGTTTCCTCTGGGTCCGGCAGTAGAAATCTGAACCGGGAACCCTAACCTCCTCTCAATAGCCCTATACCCGTCCGGCATATCAAGGCGCGTGCAAAGCTGCGCCCAGGTCCCTTTAATCTCGCGCAACCACTGCGCTGCGAATGTATTATGGTGGTTTGCGACGTACTGGATTAGATCGAGGGCTTCGGTCAGACCGGGTGCTGGGTTTATTTGCTGTGAAGGGTCTTTGCATGCCGAGTCTAGGATTGCGGTTAGGATCATGATGAATGTTACGGAGAATATGCCGTCGAAGTCGAAGAAGCCGAAGAGGGCTGTATTATTTCACTTAGCACTGTAGTCTGTTTGAATAAAGAGTTGAACGGGTTGGCTAACCTATGCAGTTATGTTGGCGGAGTGTCATTAGGACTTTCAGGAGTCTTCTTGCGGCTTCTGTGCATGTTCGACAGAGTTTTCCTAATGGTGACGAATAGAGGATGCTCGGCTGTGGTGGTTTTCCGCTGAGGATTAATTGGGCGATGTGTAGCATGACGGGGCGGATCGTTAACAGGAGAGCCTATAACTGTTAACTACCAGAGGCATTTGCAAGAGAAACGGAGGTTGAAACCTACCTGGTAAAACATCAGATGCAGCGCAGCAGAAGTCCTCAACGACAGGTCGTGCCCCAGTTTCGGCATACCAGTTGCCAGCTCTAGCGGGATTTCATCTGATATATCATACAAGCTTCTGATGATGCTTTGCACGTTTGAGATGAAGGTATCCTCTGTTTGAAGCGTTGAGCCGTAGAGCACTATAGACACAATATTAGCCTTAAGTCTGGATATATTATAAGATGGCGCACCCGTCATTATTTGCCCGTAAACACGAGCCAGCTTTATACTTGTTCGCATCGGCGCAGCCGGGGTGAATCCAATCGAGTCCGTTGGTAACGGCTGCTCAATGACACTATCGCTGATACCCTGGGGGCTTCCAGTGGCAGCCGCTATGCGTCTGCTCCTGTGGTCAGTGGGATGGCTTAATGTGAACAAAAGTAGGTAGAATACCTCTCCTGAGAGTAAATTGACCACCATAGACGGTTTATATGCGTAGCCTCGGACTGCAAGAATCGTCCAGAGGTGGACTTGTGGTGGTAGCCGTGGGAAACTGCGAGTCGCAGAGCGGTACTTATCTATTGCCCCAGAGTTAGAGTTTATATTGTATTGGGCGGCTCTCATACATATACGTATGCCTCCTCCTTGCAGTAGATGTTCTGGAGGTATACGGCGACTAGAGCGAGGACTTCAACGCCAACCCGTCCAACGTTATACAGCTGACCCAGAGGTGGAATGCGGTCCCTGACAAAGTCAAAGAGGGCATAGCCTGGGTAGGGGTCCGTCCTATGTGCATCGCCTCCAAAGTCGCCCTTGAAGAGTCTTGCAATGGCACAGATTAGGAGGATCTCCAGAGTCCAAAGGCTTTCAGCGATTGTGGTGTCATTCTTATTCGCATAGAGAAGGCCGATCTTGTCAGAGATTTCCCGCGCGTCGACGTAATTTTGGGTGTGTCCGATGTATATTACAAGCGTTTCCAGTAGCCCGAATGCTTCCTGCTCAGTAGGTAGTGAAGGGATGTCGAATACATGAGTGCTCCTAGGTTTTGGTAGTAGTAGCTGATCGGTAGCACATGCAGCATAGTCCCGTCGTGGAGCTGATCTGGACCCATCAAGTAGACTCTGGACTCTGGATCCAAAGGCGTAGCTGGAGCTCAGTGACGAGTCTGCAGCAATTGCTGCGAGGATATTAACCACCAGCACGGATGAGAGATATTATTGGTCTTACCTGAAGCGGGAGACGGCTCCGATGCGCATACAGTAGCACTTTCTCCCAATTCTGGAGGAATACCTGCAGGAGGGCCGAGTGAGTCTACGAGGAATGAGCTGTTGCCAATTCGTATAGAGCTCTGACGGGCTCTTGATGGAGTGGGCGTCTTCGTCCGTGGGCCTTCAAGCGGTGGACGAACTGCGGCGTCTATTTGCGAGACTATAACATATTTATACCTTAGCCGCCATACCTATTCAGCCGTAGTAAAGTGAAGTGCTACATACCAGGGCTTAACGCGGGAGTTGCATTCTCATAACGAGCCAAGCGCGCTTCCAGATACTCGATTCTCCTAGCACTAGTCAGCTAAGCCGCCAAAACAGAAAACAGAGGTCGTACGCTACTGAATAAGCTCGCCTCTTCCCATGCTCGGAGAAGCTACAATCTAGTTCGCGCTTCGAGCAGTAGGAGCACGGATTTGTACCGGAGCACTTGACTTTACGCTGGCGGCAGGTCAAGCAGCTAGACAGTTATCCATTAGTTACTTTATTAAAGCATCAATGATTACTAGAATGGGAACCCACGCGATAACCACTTTAGAGGGGTCTCTTGCCGCAGCACGAGTACGGCTCGGGGTTGTCCGCCGAGATGCGGCTTGGCTGGGAGTCAGACCTCGAGGCATGTCTAATATTACCAAGATAACCGGGGCGTCATAGATCGAACGAAGTACATGGAAGAGACCTCCGTATGAAAGCCGACCTGGAAAGAGTTGCACGAAGGGAAGGGAAGCAGGTTTGGAGGACGTCGGGAGTGACGACCGAAGAGATAAAATGAATTGGAGTAAGGAAGATTAGATACGATAAGGCGCCCGCAGCCAGTCTTTATTGGAGATTGGAATCGGCCAGGTAGGACAGAGCAGAGAGCCAAGCTCTTACTCCAACAGCACTGGCTCGACCCCGCAAATCCGATATCAGCGTTCTCCAGGGGCCGATTCAGTCAGGAAACAAAGATTCCGTTGCTAGTATCTAGGATCTGCTCAGGGACAGCCCCCTGTTTCTTCCATACAACCTGGCACCTAACGTAGGTACCAGAATGGGTCACCATGATCTACGCCAGACAATGTGTCTAATTTTGCGTTTTTTAGCCCACCACCCACATTTGGCGGAGATATACGCCGTTCCGATCTCTTCATGCCTGCCTCCCTGCTTAGTGTAGACATGGTATCTTTGGTTACGGTCGGCCTCGGATCTGATCAGGACACTGCCGGGATATAGACGACGCGCGATAAGCCTGTATGTCCATTTTAGAGCTGCAAGATATCTTACGCACCACTGCCTTCTCATATAGGCTAGGGCTGCGATCATTCCCAAGTCGTACGAGAATGCACACGAGTATCTCAACAGCAGCCAGAAGGTCAATAGCTGGTAGAGATCTAGCGTGTATCTGCTGAGAAATCTGGTTCAGGGAGCATCAATTGCTCAAACGTCATTGCGGATTCGAAAGAAAATGACCTATCACATGTTGATGAGTATTTTGAAAGTGATACTCGGTTCATCAAGCAGAAATGGGATCCAGAACAAAGCTTAAACGTACTCGTCATGATCGAAGAATCCGCCAGGTGAGACTGGGGCAAAAGGACCCAACATTGTCGCAAAGGCATCAAACATATCCCCATTGCCCGGGCGTGCATCATCTGGCAGCTCTGGAATAGAACCGATTGTGGAATCATGCGATGGCTGAGGCATATGGTCCCTGGGCCCTGTGACGGGACCAAACGTCCGATGGTATATCCGGTTCTTTGCCTTGGTGAACATCCTTGAAAGTATTTCAGCGCCAAAGTACACGGACTTGAGCTCGTCGACGACCATCATGCAAAACTCGAGGTTGTGGCGGCCCATCCGTTGCATCATCTGTTTTTTAGACGTGGCGTCAAGAAGATGGACTTGCAACGCGGGGACCAAGGCAATGCAGCTGGCGAGAGTTAGCACTCTGACTCTGAAATACCTTATTTGTCCTCTGGTTATGTACGTACACCATCGCTTGGGTATTGCTGACCATGTCAGCACTGATCATGTTGCCGAGGATCCTGTTGGTGTTCGTCGCAGCATCTTTGGTTCTCCGCAGTACAGTTGATGTCCATTCGTCTACAGAGAGATCCGGCGGATTCATTCCTGGCTTATCAAAAAGAAACGGCCGGTATAGGATAAGCAAAACGGACCTATAGCTTCAACGTCAGCCTGTCGAGGATGACAATCATGGTTTCACTTACTCTAGGTACAGCTCTAGATGGTACACGTGTAGGGAGACGATGTGACTGTGTCCGTGGGCTACAGCGCGATCCTTGCAGAAATGATCCTGTCGGATGGCATCGTCCATGCGCTGTATTTCAGTCTTGTTTGGTCGTGTCCGCTCCGCTCGATTTTGCCATGAGAGAATGTTCGCTAAAGAAACCGTGAGTGCCAACAGCTCCGTCCACAAGTTGGACAAGTCATTGGTGCCCTTTGGAAGGTACTTCTGTCGAACACTCTCCGGAGTCCCAGCGAGCAGGTTATCGGAATCGTTGGCATTTGGCACTGGGGTACTGCAGTCGGCTAGGTTGATGCGCATAGGCCTGCCCATGCCGGCAGAGAACCACGCTTCACGGTAAAAGCAGCACCACCATAGCTGCTTCCAGGTGCTGCCGTCACTCGTCGAGATGACTTTACCATGCTTTCGACCCGTGTCCGGCCACCGATGCAGCCCTATTGTCTGGCATAGACTGATAACAATGCCGTTCCAATGCCAAGGTCCGGTTCTATCTTCAGTGTCCGAATACCAGAAGCCTGTCAGAAGGACCGCCTGGATTAGGGTAATCTTCCTTCTCTCATACTCCGCGTCATATAGCGCCTATGGGCCTTGGTTAGCTAGTACTCTCTCTAAAACTGCCTTGTCTAGCTACGACCTTAGATCGAATATACATTGCACGCTTCATCTCTTTTCGAGACGAGAAATTGGCTGCTTTGAGGGTACTGTCATCGGCGAACTATTTCCATGTTAGGCTGCCAACGAGGAAAGTGATGGAGTGAGTGGTACGCGTACATTTGCAGCAGCTAGTAACATGCTCCACAACAGATGTACGCTCACTTCATTGCGTTCATTTTCGAACGTATCAAGGAACGAATGGGCGTCAACAACGGGAAAGAAGGGATGCACATAGTAGAAGTATGTCCGGATCATCATTTCGCAGACAGCAGGAGTGGGCAAGCTGAAGACGCCCTTACGGCGCAAATACTCAATCGTATCCTGGTCTATATGAGGGGGCCTAATTCGTGGGATGAGGAAATGGCCACTCTTCTCCCCTGGCTCTGGCTCGCAGATGTCGGCCACCAGACCGATGCCTCGAGGGTCCCCTAAAGTGACCCGAATCAGCATCATGGTGGACCATTACTGCGCGCGAGTATCTCCAAAAGGCTAGCTGAATGTTTGACTCTCACCATATAGCGGCGAATAGCATTTATCCGTCGCGTCTCCGTCTGGTTGTGACGCTCCCGTGTCGCCTCCATTGTGATGGCTGAAATGTTCGTTGAATGGGCGATACGGGGTTTCGATGCCATCTCCAGTATCCCCCCCTGCCGGAGCTGTGGGACTCGGTCCGCTCGGCGCAGATACATCCCTCAACGCAACGAGGCGTTCAGGGCCGGGTGGAAAGCTGCCATCCTCCAGTGGAGTACTCTGTATCGCGGGGGCGTCATTCGACGGCGAAGGCCCCGTACTAAGGTGGTAAGAGAGGCCACGTCTGCTACGCAGCTCGTCAGCGGGCTCGCCAAGGGGTTCTTCCCATTGCGCTTACTTTGATCTCCTGCTTTCCCGCGGCACGCAGGAAACATCATCTAAGGAGCAGTTGGTGCAGGGTAGGCCAGTTTGTGGGAGGCTGCATCTTACTTTACGGGCGTGGCATGACTGGCAGGCCACGGGTGCTCGCTTTCTGGACCGTCCCATTCTGCGAGCATTCCGCGGGCTCTCTGCAGAATTGGGCATCATGGAAACCGCAGTCGTGTCGTTGTGAACGAAGTCGCCCAATGAGGGAATGTTGCCGCGGATAAGAAGCACATTAGGGTTGGAAAGGGACGGTTATGCCTCGGCAACACAGGGCAGCTGTGATTGGTCAGATCGAGTTATTTCCTCGGCTGTCCCTGAGCCATTCTTGTATAAGTATTTCTGGCGGGGTTAACGCTACGGCAACAAAGCTACCCCTGAATACGTGCATCATAATTATAGCGGCAGGGTATTCAAGGTTACTGTTGCTGCTAGGCGACGGAAGTTGGACGTTGGGCTCCGTTTGTGTTAGGTAAGCCCTAGGGCCAAAACAGCACAATGGATTGAGAACACTTATGCACAGAAGCGAAGAAGAAAAAGACAGAAAAAGAGTTGCAAGTGTACATTAGGCCATGTGCAACGAAGCGGTGATGCCCATGACTAAAGAAGCGTGCAGTGTAGCTTAGTTAGGGCACACTGTGTACTCAGCAAATCAAAGTCGAGAAGCCTTGCTCTTGGACAGAGCCTCTCCCATCTTTGCCTGAGGGATACCCTGGCAGAACCGGTCGAGGCCACCAAACATCTCTAGCGGTGCTTGTTCGTCCTGCTCCCTAACCAAGCGGCGACGCATCAAAGCCTTTGTCCCAAGAAGGCTCGACCCGACCAAATGCTCGTCGAACGTCTGCTGCAGATGCCCCATCACTTGCTCCTGAAAGTTGCCTTTGCCTTCGAAGACCTTGTTCACGAAACCGACCTGAGCCAACTCGCTGACGGGGATTTTCCTGCCAAGGAGGAGTGCCTCGTTTGCTTTCCCTTGACCCATCCGCTGCACAAAGGCGACACTGGAGCCGCCTTCAGCAACGAGGCCGAGGGAGGTGAAAGGAGTCATCAGCCAAGCATCGGATACCGCGTAGATAAAATCTGAGTGCGATATCAACGCGGCAGAGAGTCCGATGACCGGTCCGTTCAGCGCTGTGACCAGAATCTTCGAATGGCTGTAGAACGCTCTCGCCACGTCGATGTTGTTATTCACCAATTTCGGAAGCCAGTGAGGGCGAGACAACATCTCCTCCATAGACGGGGGCTTCCCCTTGAGGTCAGCCCCTCTAACAGCAGGCATCAGCATCTCGCCATCAATTCCACTGTTATTGACCCTTTTCAAGAGAACTTACGCCGAGAAAAAGGCGCCCTCGCCAATCAAGACAGTCACGTAGACATCCGAATTCTCTTCGGCCTCTCGGAGCAAGCTCGCAAGGCGATAATACAGGCTCTGCGTCAAGGCGTTGAATTTTTTCGGGTTGTTCAGCGTGATGACGGCAAAGATGCCGTTTATATCAAGGCGAACAAGATCCTCTTCGGCCATGGTGCGATAGAGTCGTTGTATTGGGTTACTGACAATGACCAGACGATGCCAATGTGCTTTGTTTGATCTGGGATCCGGGGGCTCTCATTGACCCTTTTATGCCGTCCCTTCAGCGTATACTATTCCTTGAGTCCCGCGGCTATGGAGTGGGTACCTTGCAGTGCCGAGGAAATCACCGCAGAAGTATACGTTCAGTCGTAAGCAAGCCTGGGCCCCTCAGTATGGAGTATAGAACGGTGTTCTTTTGTATATCCGCGGCTATAGAAGCCTACATACAGCTATTTCGATCCATATACATTGGCCATAACGTCCGCCTTTCGACGTGGATGCTGGATGTGGTGCCTCGGCCTGGTACTATGTTTGAGTCTCAAGAACTCACCTTTCATGTGGCATGTAAGCTCCGAGTAGAAGCCCTTTTCTCCCCCTGAATCGGCACTAACCTTCTGGTTTCGATTTTGGTGCCCTCCCAGGGTCTAGACGCCCCAAGTTCCTAACACCCAAGTGTAGGCTAACACTAATACTGCCGCAGCTATTCCTATGCTATTCTAAAATACAGTGCCGTAGCCAGGATACAACCAGTCAATTGGTTCAATATATCGCCTCCATGGGACAAGAGCGGTGGAAATGTCGAGTAGCACGGTAACTAGACCTTGCAACAGAGATCTAGAACAGATGTATAAGGCGTCCCACTGTTGTGAAGGATAGCTATTCAAGTCAGTCAATGTTAAATCAATTTTGGTATCACTCTCATTCAAACATACCGGAGCTCACGTGGTTGCTTTGCTTTACAGGAGGGTCTTCAACACACCGAGTTCCGGTATTTAGGCGTTGTATATGCGGATATTGGACACAAAGCCCCGGCCTCCCGTACCTCATTATGTGTAAAATAAGGCAGGACATCCTGATCCACCCATCCACCCCCACTGAGAGAGAACTCTATGCGAGGAAGTCAAAGAAAGTAATACACACACTCCCAAACATGGTATGTTGCCCTGCATTGATACTATTAACGACTTCGGGGCAGAACTCCGAGCACACCATCGACCCCAAAACCAAGCCTGATCATGCCCCGCAATAATAGCCAGCTCTATTACCACGGAATATCTTCCGTCGAGCTTATGTGGGTTGAGTAGGGGTGTTTTTGGGTTTAGTGCTGGTAGAAATAATTCATCCTCTGCGTTATACGGACTGTTCTAATTATATATTACCAGGCAATCATGCACAGGCAGTCGCCCTAGCAGCCCGCGAAAGCAAAATGCCCGTGGACATCGTGATGCCCGGAACCAGCAGCGCAGTGAAGATCAAGTCCGTCGAGGGCTACGGCGCCAAACTGACTCTCAGTGGCCGGTTTGAGCGCGAGGCTGTCGCGGCGCGGATCGTCGAGGAGACAGGGGCCCGGCTGGTTCCACCCTACGACCACCCAGATGTGATTCTGGGACAGGGCAGTGTAGGCCTGGAAATGCAGACGCAGATTCCGAGGCTAGATGCTATTATCTCGCCGAGTAGCGGAAGCGGGCTTCTCTCTGGGACTGCTCTTAGCTGTGAAGGCACTGGGATAAAGGTGTATGGGGCGGAGCCGGAGTTTGAAGGGGCGGATGATGGGAGGCGAGGGTTTCTATCTGGGAAGAGGATCACGCATGTAGCTACGAATACGATTGCAGACGGGCTTGTTGGGAAGCCTGGGGTTTACCCGTGGGAGATTATCTACGAGCGGCGGCTGGTGGAGATGTTGTATGCTGTTAGCGAGGAGGAGATCCTGGATGCCATGAAGCTTATATTTGAGAGGCTGAAGCTGGTTGTTGAGCCTGCAGCTGCGGTTCCTCTGGCTGTTTCTCTGTATAACCAGGAGTTTAGGGAGATGGTAGAGCGTACGGCGGGCGAGGCTGGTTGGGATGTTGGTATCATTCTGAGTGGAGGAAATGTTGGCACTGAACGGATTGCCGAGCTTTTTTCTAAATAGAAGTTACCCATATACATTGAATACAATTCCAATATGCCACATCTCTAGCCGAATTCTCGACTAAAGGTCACTCAACGTGGCGTGCTTCGGAGTCGTCCTCCGAAGTCCTCGCATACGAATAAAGGCTGCACAAATTCCAATAAATAGTCTAGGAATTAGTAACCACTGTCAATGAACCAGAAAGCGCATCATGTCATCTTTATACACAAACACCCTGGAAACCTCCACCGCCTCAGGGCAGCTCTGCAAAGCATTCGGAATCAAGATATCACCCAACGCCCAAGTCGTCCAAATCGCGCGCAACGCCGGCTTCGACTCGCTCTTCATCGACCTCGAACACGCCTGGCTGACACTCGCCGAGGCAAGTAATCTCTGCAACGTCGGGCATTTATGCGGAATCACCCCCTTCGTGCGTGTACCGCACCAGTGCGGGAATGGCTATGTCCAGCGTGTTCTAGATGGAGGTGCTATGGGTGTTATTTTTCCGCATATTCATAATGCAGGTCTGGACACTATTGAACTATATGAGAAAGGTCGGTCCCACTAACTGGAACAGATGATGCAAAGGCAGCCGTCAAGATAAGCAAGTACCCTCCGCTCGGCTGCAGATCTATGACGGGCCAGATGCCTATTTTTGGAATGCGCGGGATGGCAGTTGATCAGACAATTGAGTTCTGCAATAAGTCCGGGTCCACGGTATTCACTATGATCGAAAGCAGGGATGCCGTGGAGCGCGCGAATGAGATTGCCGCTGTCGAGGGCGTGGACGTTGTCTTGGTCGGCTCGATGGACCTCACGATTGATCTGGGAATTGGAGGCCAGTTTGATAAACCTGGGTATCGGTCGTCACTTGAGAAGATCAGTCAGGCTTGTCGTGTCCATGGGAAGGTGTTTGGTGTGGCGGGCGTCTATGACAATCCGGCGTTGCAGGACTGGATTATCAATGGGTTGGGAGCCAGGTTCATGCTTGTTCAGCAGGACTCGTCGTTATTATCAAGCGGTGGTTCTAAGGCAGTCAAGGCTCTACCGGATGTAAATTAAGCGAGGCTTGTTGGGTCTAACTTTAGAGTTGGTTGTATCAAGTGAGCATGACGGAAGCGATATTGCTCGATCACTGAGTCCTGGCAGACAATTCTGTTTCGAAGCCCGGGGTGATACGACTGTCTATCTATAATAGGGTCCGAAAGATGGTTTTACTTTGATTCTAAGTTGAGCATTCTGCTAAGTGTGGCCCTCTCGAGTTACATAGATGGGATGGTATATACCTCAGGCATTAGTGAGGCACTAAGGCACTAACACCCTCAGGGGCCCATTTCTGCATGAATTTCTACGTTAAATCAACTTCTCTTCTATTTTTCTCCTGCGTCTGTCCAATTCTCCTCTCAACATGCCACCGACACTGGATGACCTTCCCCCTGAGCTTTTACACATGATACTAGGCCATTTAGGCTGTGAGCCCCGCAATACAGGCATATTAGAACCCCCAGATGCCCACTTTCGCTACCGCAAACAGAAGCACAACCAGCCATCTTGGTACTCGTCAAAACTGCAGCCGCTTGTCTCCCTTTGTTTGGTGTCTAAGCGCTTGTGTAATGCCATTCAGCCCATTTTATACCAGGAATTTATGCTTGGGTATGGCGATTCGTGGCTCTCCGAGATTTATACATGGGACGGCCGACTCCTTTCGTTCGTGCGAACAGTGGCTCAGCGACGAGACCTGGCCAGCTGTGTGAAGAGGATCCATGTAGTGCCCTATCTGCTCCAAGCCTCTCGCGAGGCCCTGCAGAGGAAGCGAAAAGAATTGGAAGCTTGGGGTCCGAGGCCAAATGAGAAAGACCTGCTGATGCCCCTTGAAATGGAGCAAGATCTTGCCTTCTTCAGAGACATCTATGGTCCGCCAGAGCCAATTTTAAGGCAGTCCATCTTGGAAGATGAGGCTGTCGACACTCTCCTCCAGATTGGGGTTGCATTAAACATCAAAAGCCCAGGGCGACTATCAGGCTACGCCTTACTCGAGTCAGAGCATCGAAGGCTATGACATGTTGATCTGCCAAAAGCTCTAAGTTGCCCTTGTGGGCCCGGCCCTGATGGCTTGATCAGATAGTGCCTTTTACCCCGTATGTATTCGAACCAGTGGACTGCATGGTGTACACCACTGGACAGAACGCTTTATCAGTCGATTCACCTTTCCCAGCAGCAGAAGTCATGGCGGTTCTGTGTCCTTGGGTTCTCTATTTTCAACCTCTCCCTCACCCCTGGCGATTTTTCTCGTACAATGAGGAACCATCGCCACAATTCCATCCGCGCACTCCTCGCGTCAACTAGCAAAGATAATATCAGTAGGAGAGTTCAAGACTCTGCGTGGGAGGGTTCGCACAGAGGGAGGTCACTTTGAGCCTTTTATTTTCCATCTTGGAATGAAGGTTCCAATTCATACAACCGCTCCCCACAATAGGACATAGGACATGGGCAAGAACACTCTTATAGTGGACTATAAATAGGCTCCCCGCCCCGTCCCGAGCCCCGCAATTCCACTCTTCAGCCTCATCCATAAAACGACGTACAATATAAGTATGCTACAGCAACCTGTTCTAGGTGGTTACTTCTGGCCAAAGGAATGCGCCCTATATGCAAACGGAGATTCGCCATGTTTTTTTGAAAACACTACAGCGGTACATTCATCAGACTGCCAATATATATAATGGGACACCCAACGTTATTGAGAGCGACGAAGATCTGATCGGGACAAGGCACAGGATTTTGTACTTTGAATAATTAGAACAGAGTAGAAATCACCTTTGCGGTCCCGAATAAAAGGCATACTGGAATTATGGTACCATTGATAAAAGTGCCGAGAGAAGAGGAGCTCTGTTACACAGGGAGCACAGCGTCCGTGCACGAGAAACACGGGGATGAGATTTGACGCCCTGTTTTAACACAACCAATCAACACAGGCTCACAGCAAGGCTCAGGTCCTCGAACAAAGTGTGAAGTCAGCGACTTGGAGCCTGAGGATCCCTGTCCACCAACACAGCCGCAACTTCGCCCCTGAGGCTCCTGTGAAGATATCTTCCAGCCCCAAATTTATTTCTCGCAGCAGAGATAGCTCTATACTGTCATAACTATTAGCAGCGTCCTATGATCATGGCGACCACACAAGGATTGCCAGATCTTGTGAAGGATTCAAGATTGGTTGTCGAGCTGCATAAGACACATGCTCACTACTTTAACGTCTGCAACAACACCACTGGCCAGCTTCGCAGACGGGCATGGGAAAAGGAGACGTGGGCGAGGACAAAACGTCTCGGAGGAGGCGCAACTGGAGAGGTATGGCTGGAGGAATGCCACACAGGAGAGAAGGTGGGCCAAGTGCGGGCAGTGAAAGTCATTTCAAAAGGCAGCCATTTCGACGTTTACCAAGAGCTGGAAACAATTGCCAAGTTTTCCCAGAGCACAAGCAAGGTCAGGATGTTCCACTGGATGATACATTCTATTTACTAATGGTCCGCAGTATGAGGGCCTTTTCGTCAAGTCCTTTGGATGGTATGAGAGCGATGTATCAGTATTCCTGGTCATGGAACATATCGAACACGGCAGCCTTGCATCCCACTTAACCCATCCTTTGTCAGAAGATGAGGTTAGACAGATCACCGTCCAGATCCTGGAGGGCCTAGCATGCTTCCACGAAAACGAGTTTGTCCACAGAGATCTCAAACCTGATGTGAGTCAAATTTCCCTGATTTATATAAAGAGTATAGGCTGATTGTTATAGAACATCCTAGTTGCTTCAAAGGACCCCGAATGGTGGGTTAAGATCGGCGATTTCGGCTTCAGCAAACGGACCAGCGGGGACAACAGTCTGCATTCCTTTGTTGGAACCCAGAAATACTTTGCACCGGAAGTGCTAGGACTCCTTTCTGATCGGGCTAATCCAGATGCTGAAGCTGGCGGTAGATACCGTTGCACCTACCCCATGGACATGTGGTCGTTGGGAGTTACGGTCTTTTACATGCTCTGCCATGATTACCCATTCCAGGGTGTAGAGTTACTGGAATATATCAACGGCGCTCCTTTCCCCATCGCACGGCTATCACAGCGGCGTATCAGCCAGGAAGGATGCGCGTTCATAAAGGCCCTCCTGACTGTTGACCCAGCAAACCGGTTAACCGCCGCTGTGGCTTTGGAGGATATCTGGCTGAAGGGATATCGCAATGAGGTACCCTCGGGCTTGTCAGGGAATATTCCTTCTGGGATATTGAATCAACCTGTAGCACTGCCTTCCATAACGGACGCTTCAGCAAGCTGGCCAATGTCCAGCACAGGGAGGCCGAACCCAACCCGCAATGATGATGCTCTAAACTCAGTCGGTGCTATATCAGAGCCAGAAAGGTTAGCGGAGCGGCCAATAGAAGAATTTCGTATTGGAGGCCCTCGGAAAAAGACATTGAATGAACTCCAAGTTCTTCACGACAGAGGGCTCCGGTTAATCGCGGAAAAGAATTACAGCCAAGCCGAAGATGTCCTTCAACAAGCTGCCGATGGGCGCAAAGCGATTCTGGGCCCGCGCCACAAAGACCAGGTGGAATCAACGCAGCAATTGGGGGTGACATATTTCTTCCAGCGCCGGTACCAGGATGCGCAAAAGAAACTTCAGTTTGCCGTGGGTGTCCAAACCGACACTCTTGGAACAACTCATTTAAGCACGTTGACTTCAAGCTATTGGCTGAGTAGTTTGCATTTGGCTCAGGGCAAGCTTGATGCAGCTCAGGAGAATATAGAACGGACAATGGAAATACAAAAAGAAATCCTCGGTGTCCAAAATAAAGATACCACCAGGTCTATATACCTTTGCGGCCAAATATACTGTCAGCAGGAGAAATATGACGACGCTCTTGAGCTCTTCGAACAAACAGCCGATGCGGTACTAGAAAATGGCCACGCAACTATATTTGAAGTCCATCATTCCCTTGCATTATGTCTGTATAAGATGGAGAGATATCAAGAGGCGTGGTCTATTTTGGAGCAGATAATACAAGCCTCTCCGCCGGTACCAGAGCTCGCTCAATCAATGGATCTGCTTTTCGATATCGGTCACTCACTTTATGAAGCGGCAGAATACGATGATGCACAGCGATATTTCGAGAAGGTTTCAGAGTATCGTAAAGATATACTTGGTCCAACACATGAGAGAACCGTCGATTCGACTCTGTGGGTTGCATCCTCACTCTTCAGACAACAAGGCAAAGCCAGGCAGGCATCGGATATTATATCTCAAATTCTACAGGAACCTCTTCCACAAAGTACCACGCAATCTGTTCATGATAAACTGTATGATATTGGTGAAGCACTCTTTAAGCATGGTGCTTATGCAGAAGCATGCGCCGCTTTCCGGGAAGCACTGGAAGGTCGCAAATTGCTCCTTGGACGGCGACATCAAGATACACTTTTCACGGCTTCGTGGTTAGGCCGCTCACTCCTCCACCTAGAGAGATATGATGAAGCCACAGAGCTCCTTGAAACAGTTAGGACTGACCAACTCGATACTGTCGGGTCTGATCACCTCCATACGGCATATACGAGCTTTTGGCTCGGCCTGTCACTCCACCACCAAGGCCAAGATGAGGCTGCACATTCCTACATTAGATCCGCCTGTTCGATATTGAAGCAGAAGCTAGGCTCAAAGGATGAAGACGCGCTTTTGTGCCTACGCTGTCTCGGTTCTTCATACCGCCATGTGGGGAATTATGCCGTTGCAGTAGGCATTCTCCGGCAAGCCCAGCTCGCTATAAAGGACACTTTTGGACCAACCCACGAGGAGACCCTAAAGACTGATCTCAGCTTGGGAATGACCTTCTATGCAAGAAAATCATATGAGCTTGCACTCGAATGCTTTTATCGAGTATTGGATGTCCAACTTCAAGCTCTCGGGGAAGCCCACGAGAAAACAATAGCAACAAACTACTACATTGGCGTTACGCTACATAAACTGAAGCGGTACCATAAGAGCCAGCCCTTCTTGAAAAGGGCTGTAGATGGTAGACGCACGTTGTTTGGAGCCAATCACCACGAGACTCTAGAGGCCATGAGATCGCTAGCGTTCTCTCTTGTGCGCCAGGACAGGCGGGGGAAAGCAGTGACGCTGCTGGAAGAAATCCTTAAAGCCAGGCTGGAGGCCCCTGGAACCTCCCCTGCATCTATCGCTGACGCCAAACGGGACCTCGAAAGGTGCAGGAAGCCGGGGCTAGCCGGTGAATGGGCTCTATATCCGTCCGAGCACAAGAAACTTGAATGCCCGCATCTATAAGGCTCAGCTCCACGTACTTGTGTCACTCTATAACCATAATGTTAATAATCAATATTCTAGGCTGACGCCAAATTAGCCTTGCTTTTCTAGCTTATGCAGATTACCCCGCACTAGTATTTGTTTCTTTTCATTGCAAGGCTGTATTTCTTCTTCAGTAACCTTTAATCTCCCTTTACAACTTCCACTTACATCTGTACTCTTTACCATGGCTGAACTAGCTCTCGGCATCGTTGGAGTCATAAGCTCGATCCAAGCATGCATGGAGTATGTGTACTACCTCTACTTCCTGACCACTACGCAAGGCTAACGTACACTATACTGGGCGAAATCGTAGTATCAAAATACCGCACGTTCAAGGACGCCGGCTCCGAGATATACGAACGAGTGCTGATAATCGAAGCAACCTGGTCTAAAATCTCCCAGCAGCTGGATTTCCTTAATCGCATCTGTCGCAGTCTCAACCCAGAGCACCGAGACCTGCAACATCGTATTCTTATTGCCTTCCATAATAAGCTCGAGCTTAGTGTGCTCGAGGTCAGCAAACTCGAGCAATCTTCAGACTCCGGTGGTAGTGCACAACGGAGACTAAGAGCGGCAAAATATGTTCTTTCTGTGAAGAGGCCTTTGGACTTGGCTATTCAGCGTCTGCAAGCATGGGCAGCGGAGTTTGATCCGACTTGGTGGTTGATACTACGAATGGCTGATACAGCTATTGACAAGGAAATAGATTCAGGACCAATCCAGAGTCGCAACCCTGCTCCCAGTGATAAACACTGTAGGCTCGAAGTCGCTCGACATATCCGAGATGCCCTGCAGGCAGACGAGCAGTCTACAAGGGGCTTGTTCCTTAGAGAAGCAACGTTGAACTCGGCAGATCGGTCTGATATCCCATTTTCCACCTCGCAAATCATCACATTATCAGTATCCGGAAAGTCAACTTCTTACATATTGGACTCTGTCAACTGCACAAGAGTAGAAGACGACTCCGTCTTTGCGAAGAACGTGCGAGACTTGGCACTAAGACTTGAAAAGATCGATGCAGCAGCTTTCCATCTTCTGCAATGCTACGGCGTCACAAGAACCAGAGATCCAAGCACAAAGCGTGTGACTTCATTCAATTTCATCTTCAAGATACCAAAGGACTGCCACCACCATCAACCTCAGAGTCTGCGCTCTCTTCTCCTATCACAGACCAACCCGTCTCTAACCGCGAGACTCGAACTGGCAAAGCAGTTGGCCACAGCACTCAGCTACGTCCATGTTCTGGACTTCGTGCACAAGAGTATACGCCCTGAAACAGCTTTAGTCTTTAAAAGCCACGGCTTAGACTCTTCATCACTGGCTCATGGATTCGGCCCGTTATTCCTCGTCGGATTCAAAACATTCCGCACTGTAGACGGGAAATCTCTCCGTCTAACCACTGCCGACAGGATTGAGAATATATACCAGCATCCAGAACGACAGGGTATAGACCCAAGCACAGACCACCGAATGCAGCACGACATCTACAGTCTTGGCGTGTGTCTACTTGAGATCGGGCTCTGGAAGTCGTTCGTTGCTGGCGATTCTTCATCTCCGATACTACTGTCCGAGCTGAGTTCGGTAGCCAATATCAAGGCACATTTCACGGCCCTGGCAAAAGAGCGTCTCCCGTCTGCTATGGGTGAGAAGTACACTGGCGTTGTGGTCAATTGTTTGACCTGTATGGAACCTGATAATGTGGACTTTGGGGATGAGGATGAGTTTAAGGATGAGTTTGGGATTGGGATTGGGGTTAAGTATATTGAAAAGGTGAGTGCCTTTTACCATAGTGGAATTCTGATTACGATCGTGCTGACCTTATTTTATAGATTCTTCTACAGCTTAATGAGATATCGTTATGAGGTAGTCGGTTGGATATTCACAATACTTGCATGTTTCAACTTATACAGTAATAAGAAAAAGATTTCATCTCTAATACCATGTGTACCTTGGCAACCCACGTCTCTCTACTCAGATATACTCTTCCTCTTCAAGCTCACCTTACCATCAGTATCCTCTGGAGATCCATATCCTCCTCCACCAGGTGTACAAATCCGCAGCCGATCTCCAGCCTTGACATAGCACGACGCCTTCCCACCCACATTGATAACCTGTCCAGTATTCCTGATCCACAAATTCAGGCCCCTTGCAGCAGGCTTCCCACCAGCAAGGCCATATGGCTGGAACACCCGCCGCTCAGAAAGAATCCCGGCGTGCATGTCGATAAGAAACTCGACCTCGCGAATAATCCCATCACCACCCCTAAAATATCCATCCCCACCACTATCTTTCCGTAGACTAAACTGTCTCAGCAAGACAGGATACCGCCGCTCGAGCACCTCAGGGTCTGTAATCCGCGTGTTCGTCATATGGCAATGGATACCGTCCTCGCCAACCCATGTCGGACCAGCACCACTACCACCCGCGATGGTCTCATAGTATCCAAACCCGTCCTTCTGTCCAACCCCGAAGGTGAAGTTTGCCATGCATCCGTTACTTGCCGCGCAAACCTCGAAAGCCTTGAGGATAATATCAACAAGGCGTTGATTGGTGAGTCCGTTTCCTGCTGCCACGGCTGCCTCCTTTGTTGGTGCGAGGAGACTCCCATCTGGGATAGTGATGTTGACGGGGAGGAGACAGCCCTGGTTCAGGGGGATATCGCCGTCAACGAGACATCGGAGGGTGTAGATGATTCCTGCGTTGGATATGGCTGTGGGGGCGTTCCAGCTTCCTACAAAACATGTCAGCCATTGTATGTATTTTCGTGCCTGATGACCTACCATATGCTTGAGGGCTTGTTCCTGTGAAGTCAAAGTCTGCGCTTCCTGAGCTTGGGTCGATTGTGATTTTCAAATGAATACATGAACCGTCGTCCATGAAATCTTCTGTCTCAAAGACGGTTTGGCCTTTCTCTCTGACCATTTTCTTGAACAGCTCTCTCACGGCATTTTCAGAGGCTTTTTGCACTTCACCCATGTATAACTGCCAGCTGATTAGCTTTGTGATTTCCCCAAAAGTAGCGGATAAACTTACCAGGACAGTGTCTAATGTATACTCCTGAATCAACAGCCCAATAAGGTTATTCCCTTTATGGTTCGCCGCAGTCTGCGCCTTGATATCGGTGATATTATCCTGGAACAATCGTGCCCCTTCACACCCAGGATACCTTCCCGGCGCCGTCACCATAGCCTCATATAAGCGTTCCTCCTGAAACTCTCCGTTCTCAATAATCTTGATACTCTCGATAACGGCTCCCTCCTCCCAGATCTCTTTCGACGTAGCGGGCATAGACCCAGGGACGATTCCCCCCACATCTGCATGATGTCCTCTCGACGCAGTCCAGAATAGGATCTTCTTTCCTGCAGCGTCAAACACGGGACTAATGACGGTTAAATCCGGTAAATGGGCACCGCCAGACGCAGGGGCATTGCTCAGGAACACATCCCCGTCTTTGATATTCCCCTCCCAATGCTGTATCTGCCATCGGACTGAGTTCGCCATGCTCCCCAGCATCGCGGGTACATGGGGGGCATTGGCCACGAGTCCACCGTCTGCTGAGAATATGGCACAGCTAAAGTCGAGGCGCTCTTTGATGTTGGTGCTGACCGATGTCTTCTGGAGCACACGGCCCATCTGTTCCGCTATTCCCATGAATCGATTTGCGAAAACGGATAGCCGGATGGGGTCGATGACAGTGTCTGCGTCCGTGGCCGGCGGGTTCTCGACGTCGATGACCAGCATAGATGAGAGAGCGGTTGCGGTGGCATTCGGCGTTATGACGATTGTCTGCGTCTGGTCGATGACGACCGCTGGGCCGCGAACTGTCTGTCCGGTGCTGATATCTTGTAACTGGAACATTGGGGCGTCGATGAGCCCTGTTTCGGTGAAGAACATGCGTGTGGTCTTGTTCGAGTGGGCTTCTCGGGTTATCTTTATAGAGTCTAGCTCGCTCAGCCCGGCTGTATCAGTCGAGATGGTCTTCGCTGTTGTCCGGACACGGATGTCGTCTATGATAATGGCTCGTCCTGTGGGGGTAAATCCGAACTCGTGGTGATGCTGGTCTGTGAATTTCGTGGCAAAGTCCCACGACTGGTTGGGCTTCTCGATCATAAGGGATGTATCACTCCCCTCATATCGGAGGTTGAGGAAGTAGTTCGATTCGATGGTCTTGCATGTTGGGTCCATCTCGCGGATAGACTTGGTTGTCTTCGCCTCGAGGTCGTCAAATTCGACTCTTATATGTGGTTGTACTGGGCTCGACAGGATCTCAGAACATGGCTTTCTTTCCTCCTGGGTTGTATCTGCGAGTGCCATCCCGTACGCAGATAGAACGGATGAGTACTTGTGTAGCGCGACCCTCGATATACCCAGTGCCCGAGCAATATCACAGGCATGCTGTCCTCCAGCACCTCCAAACGCAGCAAGGATGTGGTCTGATGCTGCATACCCCTTTGCTTCAGTGAGTGCCCGAATCGGCCTGCACATCGTCTCGTTGGCCACCGTGATGAAACCACTCGCTACCTCGTGCACAGTGAGTGAGGTTCCCTGGTCACGATTGATCTCATGAGCCAGTTCCGCTAGCTTATCATAGGACGCATCAACATCAAGCGGTTGGTCCTGCGACGGCCCAAAGATAGACGGGAAGCGCTCTGGTAGAATCCGGCCAAGGACCAGATTCGCGTCTGTAATAGTCGCCGGGCCTCCTTTGCGATAACACGCAGGGCCAGGGTGGGATCCAGCGCTCTGTGGTCCAACGGCCAATATCCCCTTCCGCCATGCCAGCACGCTGCCGCCGCCGGCTGCAACGGTGTTGATATCGAGTTGTGGAACTTGCACGGAGACTCCGGCAGTGGTAGATTCGAAGACGTGCTCCAGGGCTCCTGCATATCTGGATACATCTGTAGATGTGCCTCCCATGTCAAATCCCACGACTGCCTTTGGGTTTTGAGACGTATAGCAAGTGCGTGCATAGCCTATCACGCCTCCAGCAGGGCCAGACAGAAGTGCCCTCAGCCCCGACAGTTTTGACGGGTGAACTAAGCCGCCATCAGACTGCATGATCCGCCAGTTGACAGACTGCAGACTCTTGGAGTCAACACCGGCCTTGAATCCCTCGAGGTAGTTGTGAATCTCCGGCGTCAAGTAGGCATCTGTGACGGCGGAGTTTGCGCGAGAGAGCATCTTTATGGCTGGCGATAGTTGGCTGGAGATGGAAATCTGTGTGAATCCAATCTTCCTGGCTTCTTCAGCAACTGCCAGTTCATGATCTGGGAAGGTGTACGAATGCAGGAAGCAGATTGCAATGCTCCGGAATCCCTCGGCGTATGTCTCTTCGAGGGCTCTTTTGGATACGTCCATATCGAGCTTCTCGAGGACTCGGATTCTTTCGCCTGATAGACCGATTACAACGTCGTCTGTCTGGGGGGTAGAGGCATTGCCACTGCAGGCCTCTTTAGGCTGATTCTCTCCGGTTCTTCTATATGATGTCGAATCGTATAAAGTCACACGCTCAGGAGCCTCCACGACTTTGGAATACAGCAAGTCGGGCCTCTTTACGTTCAGCGCGAACATATCTGGTCGGGATTGGTTTCCAATCTTGAGCAGATCCTATTTATCCCATTAGACATGAAATTCAGCTGTAGTCGTCGAACTCACTCGAAATCCGCGTGTAATAAACAACGCAGTCTTAGCACCTTGTCGTTCCAGTAAAGCATTCGTAGCCACTGTCGTTCCCATTCTTAAAGATCCTGGCTACTCGTCAGTAGACTTAGGGCTAGTTTTCGTAGTTAATATACACACCTATGCAGCTCATATCCAACGGCACACCCCTGGGAATACTGGTTCCAGTTGCCTCCTCCACGATCCTCCGTAGGGCTTCGATCGGGGCATCCTGGTAGTTCTTTGGGTCCCTGGATAATAACTTGAAGACCTTCTCGGTGCCATCGGGATAGATGACAACAACGTCTGTAAATGTACCACCGCGGTCTATAACTCACTGTAAGCTATGGGATATAAAATAGGTAAGCCATACTGTCGTGAGAGCTTACCTATCGAAACTTTAATGTCGCCGACTGGCGCTGTGTATCCGATCGATCCCATGTTGCGGGTTTATTGGGTGCAAACTTCTGCAAAACACCGTCTACAAGACACAACCACCTTGGCGTCAGTCGTTTTTATATTATTTGTCTCCGAGTACAGGCTAGAGAATTTTGGTATGGAGACTCTCACAGACTGGGCCATCCCTCCGTTCTCCGCACGACGTCCGGACGAGAGCTCCGAAATGCCTTTCCGGTGGAGAGCCCCGAGGCTACGCATCGGATGACAACGCCGACGGTGATAATGAATCTCTTTGATATGCAAAGGATCCACCGAGATAAGTTCTAGTTTACCCCGTGGGGAAACGCCTCCAAATACAGGTTCCAGCTGCCAATGGCCGCCGTGATGTCGACAGATAGCTCACGCTCATCCCTATAAGCAGCCGAGATAACACGGATCAGATGATATTGTTCTTTGTCTTGGAGAATAGAGTGACAGCCCTCTTGCTCGCTATAAAACGGCTTCCTTATCCGAATTGCTCCATTCTTCCACTCTAACTCCATACTCCCCCTTCCCCATCCAGCTACGATGGGGTTCGCATTCAATACCAAAGACAATGCCACTCCACCTGAAGTTTTCAACTGGAAGCTCTTCTGGGTGATTTTCACTGCAGCTGGCGGGTCTGTCATTTTTGGATATGACCTGGCTTTCATCGGAGGGGTGTTTTCGTTGCCATCTTTTATTAGGAGATTCGAGCTCGAGAATAAAAATGCCAGTGCTATACAGGCTCATATGGTTAATACCTGTACAGATCCCTATCCCCATTTCGATTGGACGTTTAGCTAATCTCTATTCTATAAACAGTCCAGGGTGGTTGTTTCTTCGGGGTCATGCTGTTTTACTATTTCAACGAGCGTTTTGGCCGCCGCTTCGCACTGATGGCCGCAGGCTGTGTCTTTAATGTTGGAGTAATAATCCAGGTTGCTTGCCATGGCAATATACCTGTTTTTTATGTTGGTAGACTTATTAGTGGGTTTGGGATTGGGGGCACAACATTTGTTATACCGCAATACCTCTCGGAATGTGCCCCTGCTGCTGCCAGAGGTGGTATAGTTGGTTGTGTAAGATTTTTTCACATATATTATATTGACCACGAGCTGACCCTTTATTTAGTTTGAGATAGGGGTGCAGGTTGGAACAATCATAGGATTCTGGATCAATTATGGCGTTGAGAAGAGTGTAAGCTGGACAATAACCGCTTCCTCTTGCATCTTCCAGACACTAATTTCGATTCCAGGTCAATCCAAGCGGCGACAGACAATGGTTCATCCCTGTAACCTTCCAGTTCATTCCTGCTACACTCATGATCATCGGGCTCATATTCCTCTGCGAGTCACCGCGGTGGTATTATACTCGAGAGCGTCGAGAAGAAGCGCAGAAGTCTCTAGTTTGGCTTCGACAGCTCCCCGTCGAGCATGCTTATGTTGCAGGTGAATTAGCAGACTACGAGAGGCAGATGGAGCATGAACTCCTGATCACATCGGCCTCGGGGTTCCGGGCTGTGCTATCTGAAACATTCAACAAAAAGATAATCCCCCGTCTGATTCACGGATGTCTCTTGATGGTCTTCCAGAATAGCACTGGGATCAATGCCATGAATAACTTCTCGGTCACTTTCTTCCAAGTCATTGGATTCCAGGGCTCTGTACGTCTCCCTACTTCCCCGGTATTGCAGATTCTGATGCTGACTGACTCTCCAGTCGGCGAAACTGTTCTCAACAGGAATATACGGCATAGTCAAGGGAATAATGGCAACTATCACCTTCCTCTTCTTAGTAGACCGTTTCGGACGGCGGCCTCTTCTTTTCGTTGGCTCTGCCATGTGCGCCTTCTCAATGTACTATGTGGCAGCCTACTCCTCAATAACCAATTCCTTCAATACCAGTCAAGACCAAAATGCAGCCAGTAACTCGGCTGCAGCATTTATCTATATATTTGGCGCAGGATACGTGAGTCACCCTGTTGTCCATGTTATCTAGTCTAGGTATACTAATATCACCCCAGTCCCTCGGCTGGAACCTCCCCTGGATCATCGCAGCCGAGATTTTCCCAACACGCGTTCGGTCCTTTTGCATGGTCATGACGACATGCTCTCACTGGCTGGGCGAGTTCTACACCTCGTACGCCGTGACTTATATGTTTACCAACATAACCTACGGGACGTTTCTCTTCTTCGGATCAATGACTGTTCTTGGCGCATTGTACATGTACCTTCTGGTGCCCGAAACCAATGGTGTGCCGCTGGAAGACATGGATATTCTGTTTGAGGCCCACGGTCTTGCGCCGCAGAAGATGAAGGCTTATAAGGCTGCTAAAGAGGCAGAAGCTACTAATGTGTACAAGAATCCTGATGTGAACGCAACTTCAGTGGCTGCGGCGTGAATTTTGTTTATAGATTTCCGGTAATGTAGATAGGATATCAAAAATGTACCATTGCAGAAATCAAGCAACCATCTAGATCTATATAGCATGTTTCTGCCTCAGGTATATTATATACACGTGACCCGGGGGATCGGCGAAAGTCTCCACCGGCAGCAGTCAGGAACGAGCAGGTCGGACACTGAAAGTCCAGTCTTTCTCCGTCAACATCAAGCAAGAAGCGCGCCCCCTCGTGTTTCTGCCCTTTAATCGTTCCTGTTTCGCATTTGCCCATTCCTCAGTGGCGGTGCTCCTTGTTCCGGATTGAGGGCTCCGATTGCCAATTCCACTGCGCCTCGTTTCGCATTCTTCCGCGTCTGTCTCAAGATCGCTTGCCTAGGTCTTACCAACGCTTGACTTGTTGGCCTTTCCTGTCTCTCTGCGCCGCTTAGAACCGATATACAACTCGTGGCTCTTATTTTATACGTTGCGCCTGAGTGAATTCGTTTGTTTACGCCTCCCTGCCATATCGCGTGTCTCCGGCCCGAGTCCTCGTCCCCCAACTCCGATCCGCCCTTCACATAGACATCTCGCTCTTTGAAGGGAATTCCCAACATCATGGCGTCTCCAGCTGCTTTGCCTCCGTTGCCATTCAACCCTTCTAGGGTCCGATCATACCTCCTCCGCCTCCCACTGTTCACACGGCTCGTTATCCTGGCCATGATCGTGTTTTGGTTGCTTGAGCTGCAGACCGTTTGGAGTGTTGTACAGTGGGGCTCTGTGATCCCGGATGAGATGAATCTCAGTACCAGTATGGTGGCCGACTTTCCTGGATCGAAACTGGAGAATACTGACAACCCGCAGTGTACCGAACCAACACTTACCCGTTCATCCACACGGGTTTCTTCCATACCTTGCTCAATTTACTGGCTTTGACGCCTTTACTTGAGCGCTTCGAAGCCGAGCACGGGACTCTGACTGCTGTTGCCTTGTTTATGGGACGTGAGTTTGACCCGTCGGATTATATTTGGCCGATTTTCATACTGATGTGTCTTTTGTTAGCTCTCTCCACGTTCCCCGCGGGTATCTATATCTTGATTGAAAAGTTCATTCTGCACAGTAATAATGCCATTGTCGGTTCAAGGTAAGTGTCTTGCCAGCTCGTAGCTCGTGACTTTGTCAGCGACTAACGTTTGCTTAGTGTCTGGGTGTTTCTTCTTTTCGCTTCCGAAGCTATTAGGACGTTCAAGTCCAACCCCTACTTCAGGTATGTTTCGCGGGTGGAAATTCCCCAGGATTGCACTGACTGGTTCTTAAGTATTGGAAACTACAAAATTCCCACATGGACTTCCCCGCTGGTGGTGTGCGTGGTTGTCTCAATGCTGGTTTCCGACACGAGCTTCCTCGGCCATTTATGCGCTATCGCCATTGGGTATCTACGTAAGTTCTTGTGGTCTAATCGTTCTGTTCCACAGCTAATACGTCATGTCTAGTCGGCCTCGGCTATCTGAAAGTGCTTGTTCCCCCTGAGAAGATCTTGAGATGGATCGAAGGAAAGCTGAACCTCTTGGGACGGCTGCCGCACTACGTATCCGTCGATCAAAAGACATACGGTCGCTTTGGAGTCCTTCCAACCAGCGCCGCGCCTGCCGGTGAACGAGGAACACCAATGTCGTTCGTGGGGTCGTCGCAGCGTCTGGGGACGCCATAAAACTGTGCTGTGCAGACCAAAACATTCTCACTTCTTGTGCATATCTAACTATAAATATCGCTTTGTAATTAGCCATAGAAGCTTCAGGTACTTAATTCCATAGAATAATGAATTATGGCGATGGTGATGGTGATGATTCTCCTCCACTGTACGGTGCAGTATCAGGATGTGCAGCTGGTCTCTAGCGGCCGACGTAAATTTCCATGTGGAGAGCCGATCAGCTCGACCACCTTCACCCTCTCCCCCTCCCATGGACCAGAGTCCGTGAAGGCCTCAGAATCCATGGCTTTGAAATGTAAGTCTGCTTCTATGCCCCTTTATCTTCATCCCAGGCCCTTCGCGTCAGTGAAACCCCGCAATTGCGCGGCTTCACCCCGGATTCCTTAAAGGCCACATGAGCTCAATCAACACCGAACCGCATCACATCACTAACAGTGAGGGAACCCAACAGCCTCAATCCGCAATCTGCGGAATAACCCCGCCTTCCTTTTCGTTCGGCTGCCGTACCTCCTCTCGTTCCTGTGCATTGTTGCCGGCGTGATCTGGCTTTTCCTTCTGCCTCTCGACGAATACTCCCGCAGGACCTATATCTCCGAGAACGCGCTCTTGCCGGGCCAAGTCCATGCGTATTTTTCGGGCAGCGAGCAGCATATTTTTCGCGGATATAAGAAGGAACTTGAGGGGTTATTAGGGAGGGATGCCGGTAATAACGGAGGTGGTGAGGTGCAGGAACATGGGCAGGAGCAGGAGCAGGAGCTGAAGAACGAAGAACGAACACCGGTGTATGTTTGAAAAGAATTCCCCAATCCGTCCGCGAGGGGTACGAAGGAAGTCGTATGCTGATTCTGGGTATAACGTCTAGGATATCGGAGAAGATACAGTCGATCCTGAAAGCCAGCGGGCTGAAGGTCGCAACGCAGGGCTACGAGTACACCTCTTCGGGAATCACGCACCAGGGCGAGAACATCTATGCTATCATCCAAGCGCCGCGCGGAGACGCGACTGAGGCGATTGTTCTCGTTGCGGCCTGGAAGACGGTGGATGGCGAGTTGAATCTCAATGGGGTCACGCTTGGGCTGACTCTTGCGCGGTATTTCAAGCGTAAGTTTTTTTTACTCGGGTCCTGTCCTACAACCTCCAATTAACGAACGTGCTGTACAGGCTGGTCTCTCTGGTCGAAGGATATTATTTTCGTGTTTCCGCCTGATAGTAAGTCGGGCACTCAGGCGTGGGTGGACGCATACCATGATATGCAGCCGGCTACTGTTCAGCCTCTGCCTCTGAAGAGTGGTGCTTTGCAGGGAGGATTAGTTGTCGAGTATCCGTTTGATCACCGCTTCGAGAACCTCCATATCGTGTACGACGGAGTCAACGGTCAACTACCGAACTTGGATCTCTTCAACACTGCTGTCTCGATCGCCGGTGGGCAGATGGGCATCGGGGCCCGGCTTCAAGAAATGTGGGAACACAATGGCAAATACAACAAGCGGCTCCAGACCATGCTGAGAGGGATGGTTAAGCAAGGTCTCGGATACGCCGCTGGAGCCCATAGCAGCTTCATGCCGTACCATATCGACGCTATCACCCTTCAGACCAAGGGCAACGGTTGGCAAGATGAGATGGCGCTGGGCCGTACTGTGGAAGGTCTATGCCGCAGTCTCAACAATCTCTTGGAACATCTACACCAGAGTTTCTTCTTCTACCTTCTCATGCAGACCCACCGCTTCGTCAGTATCGGCACTTACCTCCCCAGTGCGATGCTCATTGCGGGTAACTTCACCATCATGGCCATTGCCTTGTGGATACGAACTGGCTATTACAAGGGTCCCGCTGGCTCGTCTAAACCCGCCGCTGAGCCTCGCGATGATAAGACAAGTGGAAAGGAGAAAACATCGCTCGTTCCTGAGAGCCAAATCTCTAATGGACAAGATCTTACCAGTACAGCTACGGAACGTCAGCTCGCGCTGCCGCTCACCCTTGTCGTCGGTCTACACCTACTAGGTCTCGTCCCACTTTACATCTTCAACAATCTCTCTCACGAGGTCAGTCCACTCCATAAAATACTCTAAAAAACACTCCCTCCCTACACCCAACGCGTATACTAATCGCGTACAGACCTACCCCCTTGCAACCTACACCTCAATAGCCACAAACGCCATCCTCCCACTAACCCTCGCCCCCCTCCTCTCCCGAAACACCACAACAGCACAACAAACCCACCTCATAAAATCCCTCTCCCTCCTCCTCCTCGGCCTCTTCCTCTCAACCCTCGCAACCCTCAACTTTAGTCTCTCCTTCATGATCGGCCTCCTCTGCGCCCCTCTATCCTTCGTGCACCGCTTCACTACCGAATCAAAGCCTGTGCGCTACGCCCTCTCCAGCCTCTCCTTGGTGTTTCTAAATATTCTCTCCCCGCCGATCGTTCTGCTGGCCGGGTGTGCGTATTTCGGGGCCGACGTTGAGACCGTCCTTACCGAGGCGGCATTTGGGTGGGATGTTTGGGGAATGTGGACGCAAGTGGTTGTTTGGTGTGTTTGGTGGCCTGCTTGGGTTGTTGGAGGGGCCGTTGTGGGGAGCTCATTGTTTTAGGACCTCGACGCATTATTTCCTTTTTTTTTGTCCGTTGAGTATGGGCAATAGATAGAGTATTAATTTAGTACTACATACTGGTTTTAATGTGCTTGTTGAGCTTGAGCATCAGGCGGTTCGCAGCACGTCATAGTATATAGTAAACTTCAATCTCACATTGAATATGTCATTTTTCATACGTTTCGATTGTGATATAAGTCTAGTACAGGTTGTACATAGCTACATGCAGGAAGTTCCTTTATAGATCAACCCAACCGTTAATGAAGATCAGAAGATAACTCCTTATGCAGCCCACACATCCTTGCCTACACCCTCGATCCAGTGACCCAGCTGGTTAACACCAGCATCCCAGTCCTTCAATCTATTCCGCATGCCCTCGATCTGTTTCATATCCAGCACCTTGGGCTGCACCCAGTTGATCTGAGCAACCTGACCAACCTGGTCAATAGCACCCTTCAGCAGTCCCAGCGACAGCGCCTTCATAACCAAGTGTTCGATCTCCTCGGGCCCCACCTTGGTCTCTGCGGAGATGGACGCAAAGGTCAAGTTGCGGTCGTGCGGCGGGCGGCGGAATACCATTTCCGTCAGTGCCGAAAGCGAGATCTTCTGGTAGAGGAAAAAGCGGTGGGAATGGAGGAACTGGTTCTTGGAGACGTTGCCCGCGAGGACGTCATAGGCGGTTAGGTCACCACGGTTAAAGGCAAAGAGAAGGTCTCGGAGCCAAGTGTGTGGTGTATCTGCCAGGGAATCCAGAATTGGGTGAAGGAGGAGTTCTCCAAAGTTGTAGATGGAGTCTGAGACGAGAGCGGCGACACTCAGGTTGTAGGCGCGGGAAACTCGCTCGGATTCGGGGATGTCCTCTAGGTTGATGCAAGCGAGGTAAAGAAGGGCGTTTTTGTAGAAGGAGGCAAATTCTTGTTTGGCCTATTTGATTCTTAGTTCCAGGGCTAGTTAAAAGTGATGGGCAAAAGTGGTGCGTACGTGATAGTAGTCGGCGTTGACTTTGTAGAATGACGCATGTACCACAGTCTCGACCGCATCGAACGAGTCCAAAACTCTTTGGCATGTCTCTAGATCCTTCTGCGCTCCATCCAAATTCTGAAGCCGTTGCTTGACGTTGGCGACCTCCGCAAGGGCGTAGATATATGCGTCTTGTGAGTCTACTTTGTTCACCTTATCGGCGAGTGATGTGAGGAAGGATAGTCGTTCTTGGTCATCTATAGCAGCAAATAATTAGCGAAGCTCTTTGTGCCCCTACGATGGGAAGGTGGACTTACCTGCGCATTCTGTTGACGCCATCAGCCCCAACGAGACAAAGTTGAGCTGGTTGATCCGGTCCGCAAAGCTCAGAACGAAGTTCTTGAATATCGGTAACCGCTGGGGAGCGCTCTCTGGTAGACGGAAGAAATCAACCAAGGCATTGGTGAGCTGGTGCCATAGCTTTCGCTCCCAGAAGTCTTCGAAGCTCAAGAACGACGCCTGGCACTGTTCGGGAGCTTGCTGCAGCTGCTCGGCGAGGAAATCGGAGATCTTCTGGTTCTCCATGATGAAAGAACGGGAGAACCGACCGCGAGAATTAATATATGAGGGTATCAGGGGAAGATAGAGCGGATAAGGGAATGAAGGGAGCTGTTTGGGGAGAGATAAGTTGGATGTGGATGGATGGTCGGCCGCTGATGGAAGCTCACCACTCAAGCCTCAAGCGGTGGCTCGCCCGCACTAGCCACATCAGCCACATTCCCCCATCTTCCTCTTCTATCTACAGCCTCACCATCACTACAACACCCCATTACAAAACTTGACGCTTAACGCTTGAATATGGCAAAGCAGTGGTTTCATTGGTGTATCCTATCAATTATCTGGAGCCATCTGAAAGTACAACTAGGATGAGAACAGCAACCGCTAGCTACAGTCTGGTTCCCATGAGAACCTCATTTCTGCCCCCGAGCGATGAAAATCGTCTTCTCGAATGTGTTTCCGTTCTTGGTAAACACCAACGGCTCATCGATAACTTCATACTTGAACCCAGTCTTGACTCCTGCGTTATCGTACATTGTTCGCATCTCCTCAAGGCTGAACCCGTGCTTCGAAATTGTGTGGACAACGTCTCCCATTTGATGTATTCCGTGGTCCGGAAGTTCTTCAGGGACTAAATCCATAATCATCATTATTCCTCCTTCCTTCAATCTCTCACTAAGGCGACTCAAGGCCTGTCCAGGGTGTTCAAAGTGGTGAGTAGCCATACTGACAACCAAGACGTCAAAATCGAAGAACTCAGGCCCTGAAGCTTCAGCTGGCGGCGAGTCCGAAAGGATATTGGCCTTAATTGCGACTACATTATCTGAACGGCCTTCTTCGCGGATGTTTTTGTTGAATTCATCGATCATGCCATCCGAAATATCCATGCCGATGACACGAGTGGCATATGGTGCCAATGCCTAAGCCGATTAGATTTCCAACTCTATCCTCTAAATCAAATTCGGAAACTTACCAAAGATATATGACCAGGGCCGCAAGCATACTCAAGCACCTTAATCTCCTTTCCGTTCCCTGCCTCGGTGTCGGTCCAGGTATCACTAACCCAGGTACGCTTGTTCTTCACGACATTGATCAACGTTTCCACCACTTTGCTGAACTCGGACCTGTAGGTGCGAGACTGTTTTCTGCAATAATGTGAGATCTCTTCTCTTAATTAAGTCGGCTTCAGGCAACGTACTCAAAAACCTGACGGTTCTTCTCGGCGAAGTCGGTGGTCATGTTGCTATGCAATATCAAAAGATATCGTGCGCCAAGTAAACAATATCAATGGGTCAGGTTCTCCTGAAACTTGATCAAGAGTATAAGGATACTAAAAGGATACAAGGTAAACCAGGCAAGTGCTCAGTATTTATGCCCCTCGATTCCCAGGCCCACCTCTGTCTATCCGGAGAGTTATCGGAGACATCCAAAGGGAGAGTTCTATTCGGAGACTTCTACAGGTCTGGAGTCCAGCTGCGTCTGACGCCACACACCCAAGGTACAGCATTCCACAAATCATAGTTCTAGCTCCTTGTCAGCGTAGTTATCTACTAGATCCTTCAAGGTACAACGCAGTGCGATGCTATAGTATGGCCACCACCAGATGTGCTCACGTGACCTGATTGCAACCCTCGTCATAAGAGAAGAGGGATAACGGGCTCGGTAGTTCGCATAATGAGATGTTCAGTAATGGCGATCGAGACATGCTAGGTATGTTTCAATTAAAAGGATAAGTTAGCAGACTGTGAAATTGGTAAGCATGCTAAATAAGGCATCGACGAGATTGCATGGCTGCATACTGAGCAATCGCCCAGAATCCCGTCGTCTACACTTCGTTCTAAGCAAAGACAGAACTTCAATTTGTATGTTTTTCTTTTTTTGTTTTTTTTATGTTTCCGGTTCCATTCCTATATCCAACTTTTCGGGTCGAGCATGCTGGTCGTTGGTAGACACTGGAATCTTTTGGCCTCAGGCATCACTAAAAGAGCCAATCAGAGATCAGGAATAGTCATACGCAGAAAGGCTTCACGCAGTTGTGGGCAATTCCAGAGAAAAACTTTAATATCACAAAATAGAGCGATATAATCTGATCTTCGACTATGTAAAAGAAGTTCAAACTAGGTTGGTTGTGCATAATGAATCGATACTTAATGGCCTGTGTGACGAATTGGGACTAGCGCCGTGGTCCCGTGCCAACAGATTGCTCTCGGAGGTGAACGAGTTTCGACCTCATCAACGACCGCTTGCCGAGCTTCGCGCCCTCCTTCTCCCAGCTCTTACTTGGTGTTGTATGTATCCCGGATGCATTCAATTTGGCGACCCGACTTGACTAACGACTGAAATAGTGACCATGCAGAAGTGCAGGGCCATCAATCCCGTGCTAGGGTCCAGGACGTTCGTCCCCACCCGAGTCCAATTCCAGGCTCAACGCCGGTTTCTTCAAGATGTCTCTATTACCAGGACTGGAAAGCCTCTCCTGAAGGTCCAGGGTGGAAGGTCCTTGCCCAATTGTTCCGCGATATGATGTATAGCGCTGACAGGCTTTCTTATAGGTCATCCCTCGGAGGTACTTTACGAAACCTTTCCTGATTCCCAACCCACCTCGCACGAGCTTCTAGGATTAACGCAAATCGTGATTAGGACACACTGCGACCGTTTTCGGTGCCACCGGTTTCTTGGGTCGTTACATTGTGCACAAGCTCGGTATGTCCGGCGATTGATGTGAGGGCGGTTCCTTAAATTGACATTTTCTCAGCTACGCAGGGATGCACTGTTGTTGTACCCTACCGCGAGGAGATGGCGAAGCGCCATCTCAAGGTTACCGGTGATCTCGGAAGAGTTGTTTTCATTGTACGATATACCGAAGTTGCAAACCGACGAAACACGAGTTAACGCGAATGTTAGGAATACGACCTCCGAAACACCCAGTCGATCGAGGAGAGCGTCCGCCATTCCGACGTCGTCTACAACCTTGTTGGTCGTGACTACCCTACCAAGTTAGTTGCGCAATACACCATGGTCTAGCGGTCTGCTAATTGCCGTTTAGGAACTTCTCATACACCGACGTGCACGTCGACGGTACCGAGCGCATCGCCGAGGCTGTCGCCAAGTATGATGTTGACCGATTCATTCACGTCTCCTCGTATAACGCCGACAAGAGCTCTCCCTCCGAGTTCTTCGCCACGAAGGTTTGTTCCTGTTAGACATTTGTCGAACCGATGGCTGATTATTACAGGGATGGGGTGAGGAAGTAGTACGATCTATCTACCCAGAGACCACTCTTGTCCGACCCGCTCCCATGTTCGGATTCGAGGACCGACTTCTTCACCGACTTGCCAGTGCGACTAACCTGTTCACTGCGAACCACCTCCAGCAACGCTTCTGGCCCGTTCACGTAAGCCGTGTTATACACCCTATATAAACAGAAGGCTGATTTTTCTAGGCGATTGATGTTGGTACCGCTCTTGAACGTATGCTACACGACGATACCACTGCGGCTTCGACCTTTGAGCTTTACGGCCCGAAGGAATACTCCCCCGCTGAGATCGCGCCGCTCGTCGACCGCGAAATCATCAAGCGTCGCCGCCACATCAACGTTCCCAAGCGTATCCTCAAGCCGGCTGCTCATCTTCTGAACAAGTTCCTCTGGTGGCCCACCATGAGCGCCGACGAAGTTGAGCGGGAGTTTATCGACCAGCACATCGACCCGACTGCCAAGACGTTCAAGGACCTCGGCATCGAGCCCGCTGAGCTGTCCGAACTCACTTTCCACTACCTGGTAAGATTCTTGCCTTTTTTTCAGGTTTGTCCAAGCTAACAACCGTCTAGAAAGGATACCGAAGCTCATCGTACTACGACTTGCCTCCGGCCACCGAGCGGGAGCGGGCGGAAGAGAAGAAGTACGTGCACGTCCTCGACGACCAGTAGTGCTGTTTTCTTAGTGTACATAACCATACTAGACCCATTGATTCCGTTTGTTCAAGATGTATCTGTAGTTCAATGTATTCATTCCGTCGCTGCCTTGTTCTGGACCAGTATCAATAATTTAAGACCTCAATTACCGATTATCATCAGATTGCCTTCCAATCAGCATGTTCTCCAAGGGTTCCGATATATCCTTACCTCCAGGCCATTGATAGCTGGTGAGGGTACTGCAGGGATAACAGGTATTCCTCTATCCATTGCGGGCATCAACTTGGTTGTAATTTGTCAGAATCTGGGGGCTGATCTGTATATGCACCATCATGTCAGTCCGCACATCCGGAGGAATCCTTCCCCGCTCCACTCCGCAATCACTCAACCCACCACCAAGAAAAGAAACAATCAACGACAAGCCCCAACCTACAGCCCCAGTCCAAGGAGAGCCCAATCTATAACCTACTAAAACTATAGATATACGATTACCAAGAGCAGTCCAAAAAATGCCCCCAACAAAGCAAGACCACATCCTCCTGCTAAAAACCAAGTCCTCCCCGCACGACGGCTACGACGAATTCTTCTCCGCGCGCAACATCAAGCCAACATTCATCCCCGTCCTTTCACACGCCTTCCACAACCAGAACCTAAAGCAAATCAAAGACCTTCTCGAAAGCGGCGGACTGAATCCGGAGCATGGACGCCGATATGGCGGGTTGATATTTACCTCGCAACGGGCTGTAGAGGCGTTCGCGGATTTATCAAGTAGAGTTGACCGTGAGTACAACCACTACCTACATACACAATTCCTATCACAACCGAGGAACAATGTGCTAAAAAGGCCTTGTCTCTATACAGGATCCATACTAGACACATCCTCAAAAAGCCTCCCCCTCTACACTGTAGGCCCCGCAACAGCACGCTCCCTGACATCCCTCCGAGATACGTACCTCCCGCACGCAACAATCCACGGCGAGGACTCAGGAACGGGCGAGGTTCTAGCTGGTGAGATACTAGAGCATTACAATAGCCTCTTCCCTACATCGTCATCGTCACAAGCAGACACAGCTGCAAAGCCTCCACTCCTCTTCCTAGTCGGCGAAACGCGACGAGATATTATTCCCAAGACGCTCATGGGTGATCACACACCTGCAGAAAAGAGGATTGGTGTTGAGGAGGTGGTTGTTTACGAGACGGGGGTTGTCGAGGGGTTTGGTGGGGATTTTGAGGGGGTCTTGGGTGGTCTTCTCCATGAATCAGATACCGATGTTGATTCTAGAAGAGGCGATGAAGGAGGGGTGATCTGGGTAGTTGTATTCTCGCCTACAGGATGCGATGCGATGGTTAGGGTTCTGAGACAAGAGCTAGAGCGAGCTGGTGAAGGGGAGCGGAGGAGGGTGTTTCTTGCAACGATTGGGCCGACGACGAGGGATCATTTGATCAATAAGTGCGGATTCCAGCCGGATGTTTGTGCAGCAAAGCCGTCGCCGGAAGGGGTTGGGGCGGGGATTGAGGATTTTATGAAGAAGTTGGGATAGCTTTTAACTTGTGTCTGGGTGCCTTCAATACTATAGAGATTTGTGACTATATATACCCATGGTTCGTTTACTGGCAAGTCATCGGCCGGTACAAGATACGAAGAGAAAAGGACGGAAGTTACGTAAACTGGGTTAATACTTCCTGAAGAAACTCGAACAAAATGCAGTAATTAATCCGCAAAATAGGTACAACTAGTTCCTGGACATTTCTATGCAAATATGATATGTGCAAGCGTGCTTGACTGCTTATCATGCGATCTCAAGCCTGCTGACGCTGTCTGACATTTGAATTCCCTCACCTTACCGCATAATTTCCTCATAAATCAAGACTGAGAAGAGTTAGCACATAATACTAGAGATCAAAAAAAAGAAGAAGAAGAAGAAGAAGTTGCAGACTAACCCTTCAACTGCTCCTTGCTAAGAGCATCCTTGTTTTTGTCGAAATCAAAGAATCCTTCCGGAATTGGGGGCGCCGTCGGCTCGTCTTCCGGATCGTGGTACGGCTCCAGATACGGATGGCGCAGGGCCTCTTCAACGGAGATTCGCTTCGTCGGGTTAAAGGCCAAAAGCTTCTCCAACAGGTCTAACGCCAGGTCGTTGCTCTTCGGGAACAAGGCTTTGAATGGAATCTTCTTTTTGAATGGGAGAGAACGGATATACTCCCGAGCCCGTCGGGATTTAATGCCATAATAGTCCTCCATGGTGGGAGTTCCCAGAACGTCCAAAATTAGGGTGAGTTGGTGGTGATCTACCACCGATTAGCAATTGCTTGGGGCGATCAGCCGGTACACATACAGTCCTTTCCGGGGAACAGAGGTTTTCCACTCAGCATCTCTGCAAGGATACAGCCCACACTCCACACATCAATGGCCTTTGTGTATTCCTTAAACGTCAACATGATCTCGGGGGCGCGGTACCAGCGCGTCGCCACGTATTCCGTCATGAAACCCGAGTTGTCGTCGGTGGACGCGGCAGATCGAGCCAGGCCAAAGTCGCAGACCTTAAGGTCGCAGTTCGCATTAAGGAGAAGGTTGGACGGTTTGAGATCACGGTGAAGGACGTTCGCGGAGTGCATGGCCTTGAGCGCACGCAAAGTTTGGTAAATGAAGTATTGGCAGTGGTCATCCGACAGGTCCTGCGTGCGGATAACACGGTGCATGTCTGTTTCCATCAATTCCTACAAACAATTAATCCTCCCATTCTGTTAAATATATCCGGATGAAGTGGTACCTGGATGAGGTAAACCTCGTTGAAGCTCTCATAGTTCCGCGGTCTTTGGATATCCAAAATGGAAATGATGTTCTCGTGGTTGAAGTACCGGAGCAGCTTCATTTCCCGTAAAGTGCGCAGACAAAACATCGAATGATCAAAGGGAGTAATCTTCTTGATGGCTACCTTCTGACCAGAGGGCTTGTGTATGGCGGAGCTATGGGAATCAGTTTACTGGTCGAACTAGTTCCGTTATAATGCTTACCAGACAACACCATAAGCGCCCTCCCCAATGACATCTTGGATCTCGTACTGATCAGAGACGTTGAAGGAGATCTTCCGTGAAGCGCCCTGGGGCGGCATTTGCTGGACCATATTGATTGGCTTTAAACTGGACGAGCGTCAGCACCGGTATGCGGTGAGCTTGTGAGCTCAATAGACAATAAAACAAGTTCCAGTGACTTTATCATCAGGGCAAATAACGCTGCAACAATAAAGTGCATAGAGATGATCACATTCACGCAGCCGGTTCAAATCCCTGATGCAAGGTACATCGGTACCGCAGGCCGCGTGTTTGTCTCACATGGCACTTAAATCAGGAAGCTGTGGGTAGCGCTTACAATTGGTTGTTCCCTTGATGGTTTTAAAATATATGAAATAGCCACCAACAATCCGTTCTCGACCTGCGCGCTGAACTGGAGAGGTGGTCGGGACAAGAATCGAATGCGGGGTATGGCCCGTGCCGGTTGCTATCGCTTGAATCGCAGAGTGCGCGACAGGGATCGTGAAGGTAGTAGAGAGGAACACGCGGGCTAGAGTGAAGTCGTTGTTGGTGATCGGTTCAGTATGTTCCGATGGGCGAATGTCGGCTGTTTTAAAAAGACGAGCTCATAAAGGCCTCGTGTACAAATCAGGAGTCCTATTCGGCAGCCGACGGCGCCAATTAGCCACCAAGTTCGTACAGGGCAAATCGGCAGAGGAAAGGAGTGCAGGTTTAAGAGAGGAAAACAAACGCAAGCAATAAAAAAGGAGAATCTCACCAGACTGCTCGAACGAACTGCCGCCTTTGCGGTGGATGTTTCACAGCTCTGATCTATTTTTACTTTGCTTTTGTCCGTGTTGGCTCCGTGCGGCGTCACGAAGGCAGCTCGAGAACAAAGGGCAGAGCTAACAGAGCAAAAGGAGCTTGGTGTTCCCAAGATCCAGAGCGGAGGGGCGAGAACCAAGAAAGGACAGCAGCAAGATGGAGACTTGGAGACCCGGATGAGGACTAACTCGAGGAGGAGAGGTTAATAAAGCAGCGTAGATCGGCTAGGGTCGAGTGGGGTGGGCTGCTAAGATGAAACGGGGTGGGCAAGTTGGCAACAGAACTCACAGAAGCGTATCGGGAGACCGTGATGATATACGGGGTGAAAGCTAAAGGTTCAGGAAAGATGGAGAGGGAAGATCAGAGCGAACCTTGGTTCCAGGATGGGGAGTGGATGGAGAGAGTTGAGGCACGGTGGGAGGTGGAGGGGCACGAGAGGAAGTGGTGACTGAGCAACTCTGGGTCAGGAACCATCAATTCTGGCCGGATTTTCGCTGCTGTCTCGACCAGTGTTTCAGCAGTCCCACTGTTAATCAGACAGTATCCAATTTCTCTTCCTCAAGGACTCTCTTCTTTTGGGAGAACACAGAGAACGACAGAGAGAGGGAGAGAGGGGCAGTGCTGAAACCGGCGCTACTGCTGCCGCTCCAATTGATCACAGCGTTAAGTCCGTCACATTTCACCAACCACCATCAAATCACATCTTCCAACATCCCAGTCTCTTGCTTCCTCTGCCCTCTTTGCCCCATTGATTTGTCTGTCGCGCCTGGGCAACGCGCCCTCCTTACAGGCTAAGCCGTGATCCAAACTTTACGGTGCATGATCAGCACAGGCCAAACCAATGCGCTACTTCTTCGGGGGGGCTCTTTAATTGTCATCATTCTGCTTTTCGACTGTCTGGTGGCTGTCCAGCGAGAGAATCAACAGAGAAAAAGCAAACAAAATACGCCTCTACATACTACAAACCCTATGCTCCCGACTCCCGAGACGGCCAATTAAGTGGTACAGTGGTACAGCGACCCAAGCGAATGAAAACAGCGACCTCAGCTTTATTGTTGTATATCTCATATAATCGGCCAAAAATCGTAAAGACTATCATTACTGGACGACCTGTTGCGTTTCGAGCTCGTCAGTCTAACCTATCAAGTATGACTTTGCAGGCTTCGACGGGGTCAAGAAAACAAGGTAAACGACGAATAAAAGAAAGAAGGGTTTCAAACCTTTTCCCGCAGTGATCCCATCCATTGCACGAGGCTGACACCCTGGTCGGCTCTGTCTTCCACCAACATCGTCTGCGCCCAGAGGCGAAGCCCGGGCTCTCCATCCTCCTTGACCACGTACAGGTGTGGCACCACAATGCTACCAACACCCTTCGACCGGTGGTCCCGACTCTTCTCGACGACTGCACGCACACGTCCGTTGAAGTCGTTGTCGAGCTCCGGGAGATACTGCTTGCCAACGCGGAGTTGCGTCTTATCGGGTAGCCCAAAGACATCAACTAGGAGCTGCGGAACCGCATCGCGTCCAACCCACAGGAACTGAGTCTGTCCATCGTCGATGAGATAGAGACCGTAAGGAACTATCCGTTCAGATGACAGATTAATAGTGGGAGGCAGGATAATTTCGCCGGTTTGTCCATCTGGCAAGCCGGCATCGTCGGGCATGTCATGAAGAGAGTACATTTTAGGGTAAATGTATTGGATGAGAAGAGGAAGAGGAAGGGTCGATAACATGCAAAGGGCCGCAGATCTCAAATCTGTCGGTATTTGTGCCGACTTGCGTAGACCAAGCTAAACGTTCAATGTTAGTAAATGAAGGATATTACTCCAGGGATAGATTGGACTCACATTCTTAATCAGAGCGAGGAAAAGAACAGGGAGGCCTCGGAGGTTAGCAGGGAATTGCAGGCCGCCACCGCCGACGCTTCCACCTGCCAGTTCCTTGCGGTAGGTTGAGAGTAGTTCCACAACCTTCGCTTGTAGCGCTTCTCGCGCCGGGTCCAGGCCGCTGCCGAGTGTGCGTTCGACTGCCTTGTGGCTGAAAAACGTGGTTATGGCTTGCTGATCCGCCGAGGCATAGATATCCGCAAGGTTCTGCGTGGTTGGCAGCGCCAGTGTCAAAACTCGAATCCTGCGCTCTCCGTTGCAGGTCGTGTGAAGTACGGCGGTTTGCATGCAGATAACAGGCTTCGTGACAGTCTCGTCAATCGCAACTTCAACGACATACGCCTGGTCACGCGGGAATGCTGGGAATGCGCAGAGATCCGAGCTACGGTTGAAGAAGTTCCCGTAGAAGGTGCTCATGCGCAGACCAGTCGTAGCACGGACACGAAGGACAGCCTCGAGGCCAATCTCCGAAGACAGGTAGTCGGAAAACTCACGCGCAAACTTGATCGCATCCTCGCTACGGGCGGCATTCCACCCACGGTAGTAATACGTTTGCCCACCGGTGTATCTGGGAAGGTTGCTGAGCGAAGCCACATCCTGATACTGAGCTGAAAACAAGAACATGTCCACAGATACCTGTGCCTTGGAGCACTCGACAGCAAAGCTCTTGTAGAAGCTGTTGGCCGTCTGGAGCAGGCCGTTCTCCTTGCTCGTTCCTAGAACCTTCGGGTCTTCTCTCATGGTCAAAGCGCCATGACCAACATTGGGCAAAGATGAAGTAAGAACAGTCATCTTTCCACCAACGGGCGAAATGAGCTTATATCCGGCACGCAACGCCGATCCCATCGCGCAACCATGGTTCTGAGTGTTTTGGAACATCTCCTGCAGCTTGTCGAGGAAAATCTCAATGTTCTCTCGGCACTCGCTCAGAGTCACTAGAAGGTCCCCGGGAATGGGGAGGAAGGGCTCATCCAAGTCGCTGACGACCAGCATGCGTGGATCAGAAACCTCTGAACCATCTCGAGGAATGCTGAAGTAGTGAAGGCTGGAATCAACGGCAATGAAGCCAAGTCTGGTTCGTCGGTCTGCGTTGGGGATCCGGTCCAAGCTTTCTCTGATGCACCGGGCACTCGTGGCCAGGAGGCCGTTCGTGACTGACGCATAGCTCACATCTATCAAGAAAAGATAAACAAGTGGTTGGGGAGGGCGGACCATGTATTCCTGGGGAGCAACAAATTCTACCACAGAGTGGTTGAGGTCGGGTCTCAACGCCCTGTCTGCCGGTTTCTGCAGAGTGGTGTCCCAATCAAAGGCCTGCGGCACATCATTTGTCAAGTTACACATGTTGCAACGCCAGCGGTGTCCATGGTCGAGGAATGTCACGAACGGGTTGATATAGGATCGGCACCGTCGGCAACGGGAAATGACTTGGTCTGGGATGACGGGAACCGTGTCTTCCGCATCATGGAGGGCTGCGTAGGGTTGAATCACTAGTGCAAAAGGGAGCTTCGACTTCTTCAAAAGCGAGTGTGTTGTCGGAACAGCATTTAGCGTCGAGCGCACATACTTGGGAGGGCAGTTGGCATATGGAGAGGGGTAAACGCTTGTCTAAGCAACAGGTTAGCACCATCTTCTGTTTTCTAAGACCAGAACTTCTCTATCATATACATACCCCAGGAGGCAAAACAATGGGGGGTGGAGGGTAGTCGAGCTCTGCAACATTGAACGGCTGGGTGAGCAGGTCGGTTGGGTAGAGTTGATTGAGGGGAACAGCTCGCGGGGCCTGAGGAGCCTGAGGGGCTGCTTGCGGGGGCATAAGATGAGGATCCGTAACACCCATAGCACCAAACTGCTGGGTCATTTGCGCGACACCTGGAGCTACCGGCGGAGCATATCCTTGAGCCATCTGGGTGGGATCGGCACCGTATACCGGCTGTTGTTGCGGTTGAGGGTAAGCCCCGTAGGCAGCACCGGCAGGCGGCTGGCCTCCGAGTGCGGCATTGGCACCAGATCCAAACTCGAATGCCTGTCCAGCATAGGCTCTCTTCTTCTTTCCTCCAGCGTGCGCTTGGGGAGCGGCAGCTTCCCCGGGTTGTTCAACAGGGGCTCCATAGCCGGCGGGATGTTGGTCGTACCCCTCCTGGGGAGGGTAGCCCCCTTGTGGAGAAGCCATTGATATTTCGTGCGTCTTTCAAGTAGATACTGCTCCGATGATTTGAATCTCGTCCGCGGCGTTCTCGGAGGAGGGATGGGGTTCCGGTCGCGTACTGGGTACAGGCTCGCTCTGTGGGGTCGGTCAATGTTTCGATCAAGAAAAACAGGCAGGGAGCTGCATACTAACAACCGGAAAACAGAAGGCGCATCAACCGAAGACGGCGAAGGGATTGGGGAGGGAGATTTATATTGTGGGAGTTGGAGGCAGATGATGAGATGCAGCCCGAGGTGAACTTCAGCAAGTGGGAGGTCGGGTTACGGTGGCCTTTGCGTTGCGCCAATCAGAGGGCCCCGCAGCTTAACCGATTCACATCAACATCAATTCACTCTTCGGGATCCAGGCAACACTTTGGCTATTTAGACGAGTGGGAGCTATTTGCGACACGGATACACTTGGAAATACGGGGCTCCTTTTCGTCTTGTGTCCGTGATCTCATGGTTCTCACCTTGTCGTCCTCGAACCATACAATTGCGGTGTGCAGTACAGAGTACACAAGTGAGACTCGGCATGTCCATCGAGATAGGTCTTACGGCACCGTATTCCATGTGAGTTTACTGAATATTAGGCTACTGTGTTCCTGGGCAATTTGAGACGGTACACCCTGTTCAGACTGTGATGAGACCGAAATATATCTCTCTCCCCATTCTATATATATCGAAGCATAGTAATGTTTAATGCACTATACCGGTTTTACTATTGCGTACTGTTTCAAAGCCAAATAATTAGCAGTCTCGGTTCTTCATATAATTGACTACTGTAAATTAGAGAGAGCGTCTATATCGATGTCGTCGGGATTAAAATACACTGTTCAGATCTACACCGCAGGGTGTTCATTGTCGAGGTTGCCGTGCCAACGTCCACCGCAGCGCTCCCACCACAACGCCTCCAGCTCCAGTTCAATCTCTCCTCCACAGAGTCGCCATCTTCTCAATCTCGCTCCGACACCTCGTGCATTTCTTGCGTTGCTTTTGGCGTCGTTTCAATTGTTAATTTTCCTTCTTCTAGAGCCCACTTTGGGTTCCCCCTTTTGGTTCAAAGCATTTCCAAATCCTGCCATTGTTTTGCATCTTTTTGCATTGCCTTCAAGTCGGCCGATCCATCAGGTCAATTCCTGTTCCTTATTCCGATGCGACGATAAACTATTAAGAGACCAGGACCAGAAGATACGACGAACTGCGCACGGCGAGCCTTCATTGTTGCACCTTCAGAGCTTGAGCAGACCGACTTCACAATGACTAGTGTACGGGTAGTTTCTCGTGTTAGACCGTTGTTGAAATCGGAAAGAGATGTGGACGTTATCCTTCACACAGGATCCAAGCACACTCTGTCGAGCAAGGCGGATCGAAAGAGCTCCCAGGATACATCGAAGCTGGCTGCGTTGAGGGACCGGGATACGCTCGTTCGCATTCCGAACCCGAAGAACGAGAATGAGGAGTACTCTTTTCAGTTCAACGCGGTTTATGATGCGGCGGCATCTCAGCAGGAGCTCTTCGAGGCGGAGGGTGCGTGATGTGCAGTTTGACGTTCGGTTTCGTGGTATGCTGACAACAGTCGCAGTTTCTCCCACCATTAAGCATCTTTTCAACGGGTTCGACGTCACCCTTTTCGCATATGGTGTCACTGGAACAGGGAAAACGCACACAATGAGGGGCGGTAAAAGCCTGGCTGAGAGAGGTGTTATTCCCCGTCTCCTGAGCAGCATATACAGACGAAGCCGCAAGATGGAGAAAGATAGCGATGGAGAAACCTCGGTCAGCGTGTCCTTGAGCTACTACGAAATCTACAATGACAAGGTCTTTGATCTGTTTGAGCCCCCGGAGAAGAGAACAATGGCGGGCTTGCCGCTTAGGGACAACGGTGGGAAGACCGTAGTTGTAGGGTTGACGGAGAGGCCATGTCATACCCTGAAAGAATTTGAGACCTTGTATGACCAGGCAAATATCAACAGATCTACCTCCGCTACCAAGGTTTGTTCTCCGATGCTTCGCCTGAGGAGATGACAGCTCAGCTGACGACATATAGCTCAACGCACATTCGTCTCGGTCTCATGCTATTCTCTGCGTGAAGGTCGCAATCACAACCGAAGACCATACCCGGGTCAGCCATGTGTCCGCCATCGACCTTGCTGGCTCAGAGGATAACCGTCGAACGGACAACGATAAGGAGCGCATGGTGGAATCCGCCAGCATCAACAAGAGTCTTTTCGTCTTGGCCCAGTGCGTGGAAGCAATCACCAAGAAGCATCACCGGATCCCGTACAGGGAGTCCAAGATGACTAGAATCCTCTCGCTAGGCCAGAACAATGGGTTGACCGTAATGATTCTGAATCTAGCCCCGGTTAGATCGTACCATTTGGACACAATAAGCTCACTCAATTTCGCCAACCGCACCAAGAAAATTGAGTTGCGCGAAGTAGAAAACGAGCCAATCTTCAAAGGACCTCCGAGACCCGCGCCACGACCCTCAGTTGCGTCCCAACGACAACCCCTTCGGCCATTGACAGCTTCTGTTAATGTAAACCTCGCTGCTAATAAAGACAAGGAATCCTCAAAGCCCAGCGATGGCAAGCCGGTAAAGGCGTTCAGCGTATATTCGGACAAGCCACGCCCGAGAACTTCAGCTCAATTCAAAAAGCCCGAGATCCCCAGTCGGCCTTCACTAAGCTCGGAGCAGCCGGGATTGCGCTCTGCAAAAGCTAGCCGGCTGGCTCAACCACCAAAGGCTCCTCCCAAACATCAAGAGGACATCTCTTCCAGGATCGAGGAGCTAGTGGAGAAAAAAGTCGAAGAAATACTAGCCGTTCGTGCAGTTAGCGAAAAATCAAGGCAAACACATGTCCGCGAGCTAAGCGACCAAGTTCAGCGACGCCTAGAGCTTCTAGAGCAACGCATTGATGGATCTGAGGATGCCAGAGCAGAAGGCCTATCATACTTACTCATGGCAAAACAGCACCAAGGTCGCGGCGAGGATGCCTCGGCGCTAAAAATGTACCAGCTGGCTCTTCCCTTCTTCCCCGAGAATGAAAAACTCGTCACGAAAATCGACAACTTAAAAAATCGTATCGTGTCCAAGCCCTGTCAGAACATCGAGACCACCAGCACCCCGGCAACAGAGTCTAAAAAGGGACTGGGTAGCATGCTGTCATTGCCGTCATCAAAGAAAGGCACTAAACGACCTGCAGAGGACGCTGACGCAGACTACGAAGATCACGAGTCATACGTAGCAGATTCGGATGATGATTTTGAAGAGACGAAGCACCGAAAGCGCACAAAGACTCAAAAGATGAGCCCCGAGCTAGACTCACTTCCTGTAGACGGAGAAGACGACGAGTCAGTCCCCTCCCCTCGGACGATCCACCTCCTCTCCATCATCAACTCCCGCGACGTCAGCCAAATCAAACTCCTGAAGGGTGTTGGTGCCAAGAAAGCAGAGGCCATCGTTGACTGTCTCTGTGAGATGGACCAAAATCTAGAGAGCAATGAAGAGACGCAGGTCCATATCAATAGCCTCGCGGAGCTGAGCAAGCTCAAGGGCTGCGGAGTGAAGACGGTTCAGAGCATGCGAACTGGCGTTTTGGTATAAACGCGAACAAAAGTCCTGGAATTGGTTGGAGACATTGGAGATAGAGTGGTTTATTCCTTCCCTTTGGGCTTTTTGCGTTATGTTTACTTGGCATACCCCATAGTCATGGTGCGGTGTTTTGTCACTTTTTGTTTGTTTTTGTTTTTGTTTTGTTTTTTTGCGACTGCATGCATAGTCCAGGGTGCATCTTCTATGCATTTTTGCCTCTGTATTGTTGAAGCGAGGGCGTTATGGCGCTGATAGTCAATATATATGATGCATGATTTTAGCCCTGCAACGATGCAGGGCCATTTTTTTCAATCTTCATCCATATTACTCCTATTGTGTATATCTAATGGAATATCTCATGCCCTAGACCCTGATCCCAATCCTCCAACCCCCATGCGGGACAACCCCTCTCGCCAAAACATACAAAACAACCCCAACAGCCATTGTCGCCGCGCAGAAAAGCTCAAGACCCAAATAACTCCCACCTAGAGGGTCCGGCAAAAGCGCCCCGGCAATTGGAGTGCCCGTCAACGCCGCGAATGCCGCAATGGCAAAATACGTCCCGCTGCGCACGCCGATTTCCCGGATTTCGGATATCTGTGCCACGAGAGCAGGGGCTAGTGAGACGGCAGACCCGCCACTGAATCCGTAGAGTACTGTAAAGACTATTGCGGTGCTGTTTGTGCGCGAAGGGAGCCATAGCGCTAGCACGAGGATTATGGATACTATGCTCGTGAGGATCATTAGGTTGAAGCGGCCGAAGTGGTCGGCTAGCCAGGGAGGAATGATGCGTCCAAAGACGCTGTGGTAGGACAAGTTAGGGTTTTTTTGGTCTTTGATAGGTATTATGTGGATATTGGGAACTGGGACTGACCTTCCTGCGTTTAGAATGGCGATTAAGTATGACGCTAAGTATGCCGACATGCCATATCGTTGGGCCTGTGTCGGGATAAAGGCGAAGGGGAGGAACAGACCCCAATACAAAAAGAATGTTGCTGCGCTGGTGAGGACAAATGGGACCTCACGGAGGGGGCGAACGAAGTCGAGGGGGTGGCATAATGGTGTCTTCTTCTGGTGGTTTAATCTTGAGCTCACGGTGAGATTGGTAATAACGAGTAGGAAGAGACTGGTGAATGCGCAGATCCGGATGGCCCATCCAAAGTCGAGAACTGGTATGATGCGAGTTATCATGATTGGGAAGATGATCCCGCCAAAGCCGGAGCCGCTGAATGTGACACCCAGAGCGAGGGCACGACGGCGCCGAAACCAGGTGTTTACGGAGGTTATGCTGCAATGGAACAGAGCGGCTGTGCCTATGGGGCTGCAGATACCCTGGGCAAGGAAAAATTGATAGTATTCCTTCGAGATGGAGATCATCATCAGCCCGAATATATGGAAGAATGAGCCCGCTAAGATGAGCCATCGCGGACCGAAATTGTCAAATATAACCCCCACAAATGGGCCCTGGGTTAAGTATCAGAATGAGCATACTAAAAAACTATATCAGATCGCTTATACGAACCCCGAAAAACATCATAAAATACTCCAGCGAAGTAATCCATGTGATGGCGCTGGTGGCCACATTCTTCAGCTGGTGAGTTTTATAGTAATCAATGAAGACACCAATGCCTATATTTCAAGACTGTTAAACTGCAATATAACAGCCTGGGGGTGACATGAACTCACAGCTGATCCAACCAAAGCTAACGAACATACCGCAGAAGCCACCGACAACAGTGCTCCATGCTCGAAACCCTCCATCTGGAGGGCCGCCAGGAGGAGGAGCAACTGGAGTCGGTGATTCTCGAGATCGAGTTCTTGCTGTAAGCTTTTCCTCGTCACATTCTGTCACGCTATTCAAAATTGCAGCTGGTCCTATGTGCGGGTGTCGTCGTTCGTTCGGCGCAGCATCATGAGAGTGTAACCCAATATCACTGCCGGTAGGCGAAGTATGAAGAGGCGTATTAGACAAATATTCCGCAGTCACTGTATCGCTGCTAGGCAGATTATGCATCTTGAACCGGTTGCGAGTCTACCAGTTCGTGGACCCGACGTGGACAGGGCGTCGCGTCCATAACATAAGGGCAAACTATTTGCGACGGAGCGGCAAGTCGAAGCAGTCTCATGGTGTATCGGTTGAATTGACTTTTTTTCGCTTGGTCTGGAATAGTCGTTGCGACATGACATTTCTTGCGACAAGACTTGATTCGATGCTGCACCCTGGCTCCAGAAGCAAGGGTGGGATTCTTTAGGGCTGGACCATGACCGCTGCGTCGCGGAGACGAATCAGCGCCAGCAACCTAGATAGATAGGAAAGTTTCAGCAAATTTCCGACGCAATTGGGAAAATGGACTTAGCGCCTGGCTGTAAATTGCATGGCGACCAGAAAGACCCGGGTTTTCGGTGCTTCGATGTGTCTCCCGCTTCCGGTCATGCCCTACTTCCGGGCCTTCCGTCACCCGTCCCTTATTAAATCAATGGTGACGGCCTCATCATTTCAAGCACTGTTGGAAACCACATGTTTAGTACGTCATCATGTTAAATGTGCTGCCCGTTGTTTTCCCCATTATTGTTGAATAAAGACCCACGTTCCCCAAGAGCCGGAGTTAGAATGGAGAGACAAAACAAGCAAAGGAGGTAGACAAAATAAATATTGATTGAGCATGCCACCACACTGGCTTATATGAGACGTCTATAGTACATTGATCCTGCAATGAGTGAAATACAAATGGGCAAATTCTGAGTCTTGGATTAGCTCGTCTGGGTTGGCTTCTCAAATGTCACCTTTCCTTCCTTGGTGAGGATGGCGATACTTTGGCTGACACCCTCAATTTCTTGCTCAATTTCCCCAATTGTTCTTGAGCCAGGAGCTTTCTTGGCAGATTCGTCCGCATCAGTTGCTTGTTGTTTCCCGGCTGATTCTGTCGGGAGAATTGTCAGGCCTCGAGGTGCACTAGCAAGTTCATCAACCTCGCGGCTGCTCAGAATCTCGCTGACTCGGGATCCACGAGATTGCAGAAGGATGGTTGAGGGCCCATCGAATTGAAGAAATAATCTGTCCCCCCAAATCGTCCTTCGTGACCATGTTCGCAGTCTATGGAAGACCTTCATAGCTGTTTTCCACGCATCTGTATCCGCCATGGCTTTGATAAATTGTGTGTTTTGAACCAGGGACGGGAGACTTTTTAGCCCTGGAACCTGGAATTTCAAGGTCGTAGACTTGAAGCGGTAAGGGCGAGGGGGGTTCGACCCCATGGAGTAGGCCACGACATTGCTTGAAAGTTTTAGCACCCACTATCGTAGAATGACAGGCAAATATTATACATACCTAGGATGGACAACGTATTGCTCGCCAGCGTTTAACTCAACAGAGTATAATTGACCGCTTCCAACCAATGCAAGCAGCCCTCTTCCGGTGACCTCAGAGCTACCCCAATGAGCGACGCTCTTCATAAAATTAGCCGGGATTCTTTCCACATAACCAAGGGTACGAACCAGACTTGTGTTTATTGTCGGTCGAATAGCCAACGAACGACCTGTCCAAGCGAGCAGCGCGCGTCTTTGGGCCACCATCCAGTCTACGGAGCCATTGAGATGAACGACAGCGAAGGACGTAACGGGAGATCGAGTGGAGATTAGGGCAGTAACAGGGCTTGCGGAGGAAACCTACGCGACTCCAATTAATTTCCTAATTTCTGAGATGCGATGGGAGGAAGGTACCTTTTGATATAGGAATGGCACGCCAACGGGAGCTCGGCGGAAGGGTTCCAAGACACTCAAAGTTGAGATGACCTATACCAACACCAGTCAATCAATGCACAGGCAAGAACTATCAGTCGATCATCTCACATTATCCGCCTTTCCGCTCAGTCCTACCAGCGTTCCCCGCCGTGTATAGAGGTTCTGGGAGGCCGAAAGTGAAACCGATAGTAACGAGTAGGGTGCTCCGACGACATCGAATCGCGCATCTGCATTCCCATGGCTGATTAGCAAACCGACACTGGTTTCTCCTTCAGAACGTAGACCACAAACCAGCAGACTCAGCTGAGCTAGGGGTATCAACAATGGGCAGGTTGCTCCCGTTGACCGCCGCAGGTCGTTCCGTGGGTGCGGAACGAATCTGGACGTATCTTGCTTGTGCTCCGCGATGCAATGACGCAGGTTGTCGCGATTGGCGAGGGAGGACTCGGGTCCATGTGAGGGTCCTCACGCCTCGCCTGAGGGTTTGGGCCATTGTCCTGTCTGAGAAGCTGCCCAGGGGAAGCGAGTTGAGAGTGGACAGCTAAGAAGAATGTCTGTTGCTTCTCCCTCCGCGGTAATTCTTCCTTGCAGGCCCGGCCCTGCGATTCCGAATCGGGTAAAGCGCATAATCAGCCTTGGCATACCAGGATGTTTTGTGTAGTGTACCCCATATCCTGCTGGTTAAACATCTACAGGGCAGTCGCCGTTCTTGTGCATTTTATCTCAGTATAACTTAGAATGTGTGAAATCTCAAAGCATTCGTCGCAGCAATACAAAATGAAAGGGAACCCGTGAGTGCCTGAGATATCGGGCATATCGGAAAAACCAGGCCCCGAGTAGCTTTTGCGGACCCCGACTTTTTTCCCAAACATCGCTGACGACAAGTAGTGACGCAGGGCCGGCAAATCCAATGCGTCTTGTACTAGGACGTATATTCCTATATCTCCGATAATTGAATATACCCCTATTATTCCCCAGTCATGGCGGAACCCTCAGCCTCCGCGCCGGCTTCCGGCCAGGCCGCGAAGAGCGCGCCCAAACCGCAAAACCCAGCTATGAGAATGATGGGTGAGGTTCACTGCGCTCTTGCGTTGTTTTAGGAACAAGTTGCTAACAAACACCTGGGTTAGGACTTCCTAACTTTCGCTTCAAACTCCCCTCTCGGAACTGGATGATTTTTCTCACTATAACCGGCTCTTTCACTGCAGCCCTCGTCTACGACCGCAGAGAGAAACGCCGCGCACAACAGAAGTGGTGTGATCTCGTCGCCCATCTCTCGAAAGAATCTCTACCCATTGAAGAGACGAGAAGAAAGTTGACTGTGTTCTTGGCTGCGCCTCCCGGAGACGGGCTCCGAAACGCCCGCGACCACTTCAAGGAGTACGTCAAGCCAATTCTGGTGGCCGCTGCGCTGGATTACAACGTTATTGAGGGCCGGAGGGAAGGCGATATCAGGGCTGCGTATGCGGAGCATATTCGCAAGCAGAGACGGCGGGCTGGCGAGGCGAGCACCGTTGTTGAAGAGTCCACTAAGGAAGATGTCGTTGCCGAGGCAAGGAAGAGTATCGGCGTGCGAGATGAACCCGGTCCAAAGGGAGATCTTGTTCTCGGCCGTCACACTTGGAAGGAGTATATCCGCGGTCTACATGAGGGTTGGCTTGGTCCAATTGACCCTCCGCCAGTACAGGAAGAACCTCCCGTTGTTGAAGTCCCCGAAGTGCCAGCACCCACCGAAGGGAACGCAAATGCCCCATCTGCGGATAAAACAGAGGAAAATAAGGAAGAGGAGAAGAAACCAGAGAAGCCCAAGGGACCAACACCCGCCTATATCACGCCCGCCGACTACTCCTCGCAAAGCCTCCCCCCTTCCATTCCACAAAACCTCGACGGTTCCACTCCTATCCCCTTCCCACACCTCCTCGGCTTCCTGAACACTCCAATCAGAATCTACAGATACCTGAACCAGCGCCACGTCGCCGACTCAGTCGGCCGAGATGTTGCAGCAGCCGTTCTCGCATCCTACGCGCGCCCATACTCCGAGTTCGAGTCAACCCCCGATACCACCGACTCCAACGCCATCCAATCCTCAGCCACTCAGGTCTATGAACAGCAGACGCAACTCGAACACGAGGAAAAGGACTGGCACAAATCTGTCCATAAGCCGGACGAGACCAACCCAGACAGAGAACGCGAATGGGCAAGCGATATGGTCCTAGACCCGCGCATCGCTAGCCGCATGCAGCGCTACCTCCTCTCTTCTGAAGAAGAAGCTCGTGCGCAGCGCATCGACCAGGGTATCGAGTATATTCTTGGCGAGGAACGACCCCCGGCTGTTCCCTTCTGGCAACGGGTGTGGATCAAGTATGGATATGGCGAAGATCCGGAACTTGCTAAAAAGAAACCTATCCTTGGTAACATTGATGGGGAGGACGCATAAAGCCGGGTTCGGCATTTATTGATCTACTGGTCGCTGTGGAGTGCCAATTTATGACGATTTCTTATTTAGAAGGTTGGAGGGGCTCATGTTCATTCATTCATATATAGTTTTTGGCTGGACATTCGCGACGGACGCGGCGAAGAAATCTTCCACCGAGCCCCAGGTGCACGGGAAGGATAAGGACTGTACTATCAACTACTCCTACATTGTACAATAATTTATGCATATTTTGTTCCTAGAAATCTCTCATGAATTTAGGCCAGCTTAGTTTCTTTTCTTTTCTTTTTGTAGAGATCGGGTATCATTTCGGTAAATCGCTGAAACAGGACAATTATACATTCAGTATTATAGTTCTCATCAAATGATTGGAAAGTTCCCACGTACAACCCAGTCGCTGTCGTTTTCCCCGCCGCACAAAAAAAGGTTATTCAGACCCAAGCGCCCCGATCGCAGTAGTCATTGGGCAGGAGCTACTCACGACGAGTGTAAACAAGTCAGCTTGATAAGGAATCGAAGCATTTGCCTGGGAAGCGGAAGGGTTCAAAAACGCATTCCAAGTACAGTTATTTAAGTATAATTCTCTGGGCTCGAATTCTCGAAGTTGAAGTTAGTAGTATATTGGTAATCAGCTGGAGCCAGTACTGTAGGTCCTTCAGGAATATAGGCTGGTAGAGACGAGGTATAGCTCAGAGCGGGTGTCAACAATTGGGCGCGGACGGGCGTAGACAGCTGAAGAAAATCTTGCAGTAGGTGATGGAGACTCCACTTCCGAGCACCGTACTGAAGGAGACTGCCTACTTGGTTTAGATACTCAATGGCGCGTTCGTGGCATTGTATACAGGCTTCAAATTCCAAAACCGGAGGGCTAGGGCAGTCGCCAGGTACCTGAGGTATAGCCGGGACAGGGCTCACTAGGACGTCTGCACTTTGGCTGAGGATGTTGATGAACTTTCGGCTGATTTGATAAACACGCTGAATATCGAGGGAAGTCATCATGAACAATGATGTTTGATTCTCCAGAATCTGGTGCAGTTGCTGGGCGTAATCTATGCAGCGGTTGAAGAGAAGCAGTTTGCTATAATTGCAAAGTGGGGGGTGACGGGTTGACGGCGAGAGGATAATGATGGTTGTGTAGAGGAACTCCAAGCGATATAAGATGTTGAGAAATTGCGATGGATTCGTGGTTAAGTTGTTGAACCATTCGGTTGCCTGCGAATAAAGTACCCAGGTTGACGGCGGAGTCTGGGAGGAGGACTCGATCGCAGTAAAGTACTTTTCTTCGTAAGCGCCAGACAGTATACGTCTGATTCTAACCATATTCCAGGCTGGCTCCAAGCTGCGAGAAAATATATAGCTCTGATCTGTTTTTGCGCAAGACGGGAGGGCGACATTCACGGTGTCATCGGCAAAAGAGAAAGTTTTATCCATAGCGGCACTAGTAGCCCTATAGAGTTCCCAATTAGCGCGCCGTCAACCCAAGTCAATTGCGGTAAAATAGCAAATACCTATCAAGAGAGTAAACGCAATGAAAAACGCGACGTCGAAGATCTTGCTGTTCAGAGGGTACAGTTTCCGAATGATGATCTTGGTGCAGTCCCAGATCTACGAGCACCCTAGCCGCCATACCAACAAGGTACCATGTCCTAAAATGGGCAGGGTCAACAAGAGAATACTGGGCAAGAAGCATGATTGCCTGGATTCCAACCAAAGTCCCAGGGCGAAGAACTTCTTCGGCATACTGCAATGCTTCTTGGATAAGAGGTATGGCCTTCCGGTGATTGCTATCCATTGATGCATTAGACATGGAGCCATACGCAGTAGCCAACACCATTCTCACGATCCAATTATCAAACGGTTTCGCAAAGTGCGCGCCTTTTTGGTAAACAGTATCGACTGAGGCCCAGAAGCTTGTTTCTTGAAAGAAGGGCAGCTGGACAAAGAAAGTGTCAAAATAATGCTGTATGATCGGGGTGATCTCGGATCGCGGTGGTAGCGGCCGAGGTGAAGATCTTGGGATCGGTTCGCCGAGAGAAACAGATAGAAGCAGGTTGGCGAAGGAAGTATTGGATGTGATACCCTGAAAGTCTCTCGATGTCGCACTAACAGATCTGAACCGGGTGTCAGTAGAGGCAGTAACCAATATTTCGAGAAATAACTGACAGGTAACCGAAGTCTCCAACTAGATCATCTATATTTGATACCTCTTGGCGATGTGCGTGAGTCACAAGGCCCGTAGACGAGGTGGAAGTTATTGAGCTTTCGTGGACGATGCCTCCTGCACCACCAGTGAGCATTTCTTTCCGCTGGCGAAGTTCTGCGGTTCTCCTCTCGAGTCGTTCGCAATAAGCTTCCAAGGAACCAACATAGCTCCTTTCTTTCCCGCGGGGAAATTCGTCGCTACTTGAGCAAGTATCCGTCTTCCCTGCTCGTTCGCACGCGGAACAAGCGGGGAGCTTCCCGTCGCATTTGATTTTGGCTGTTCGACATCGTGAACATGCGGCAACTGGCCGACTGACTTTGAGCAGTGGTCTATCCAAGAACGAGGGATCGGACATTCTAATTGCACATGTTCCCTGCGAAATGAATCCATTATCAGCACAGAGCTCACAGGCTAGTTGAGCTGTCAATGTTCCACGGAGACGTGGCCAAATACAGGACCATTTTCCACGGGAATTGGTGTGTTGCAAAGTATGAATAGAGGCAAATATTACTCAAGTTCTGGAAGTATAAGTTCAAATAAAGAGAATTGTCATTAGTCACTCACCGCTTAGGGGATATGCTGTAGCTCTATAGAAGATTGGATGGATGGTTCAAGCCAGGACGATGCAGTTGGATAAAAGTCGGGGTCCGAAAAGTCAAGAACCAGGGCTGCTATCAGAACGGACAAGATTCAAGCTCCATTGCAGATCAGTATCAACAAGGTTTAGTAGAAAGGTCCGGGCGTGTTTCGAGGATAAACTAATAGTTCCCGACCTGTTCGGCACATGGTGAGTTTCAAGCGCAGCTCCAGTACAAGGCCAAAACCAGGTTGAGACAGAGCATACCTTGGAAGAGCCGTGCCCGGAGGGGTGCGGCCGGATGCAGCAGAACCTTAAAGGGAGGCAGATATCAAGCAATGGACAGGAATAAGCGGAATAGAATAAAAGCAATGAAACTGGGCCAAACTGAACAGAGTAAGAGACTGCCCCGCGACATCAACGCCACGCTAGGCTCAACATAGCATGTCACGAGCACTGAGGGAGGGCTCCTCGCACGTGATAGCTCCCTTCCTCGGATTATGGACAGCTCGAACAAAGAGACTACACAGCCCCCTTGGAACCTGGAATGGAAGAGAGCCCAAACCACGCCAAGAGCATGTCTAATTGGACGTGTTAAAAACATTTCAGAACAAAGTGCACGCCATCTGGATTCGAGTAATCGGGTACGCGCAGATTCCACGGTTTCTTTCCTTTCACCCCACCACCCCGCCCCCAAGAGCAGCCTCGATCAGGTTCTGGCTATGCGCGCCCGGCTGTCTCTCCACTGCGAGCATAATGTTGTTGGGCAGCTCAGGCGTTTTTTAAGCTGCAGAGATAAGACTAGAAATACATCGGCGTTGATTTGGATCCAAATCTGCAGTGTGCTGCAGTGGATGTGTAAACGCAGCCCAAATCCCACCTGGCGATTACGTATACCTGCGCAAGGCTTCATTGGCTTGCCGGTTGGGTTTAAGTTGGGGCCGTTTCCCCTTCATCATTTCGACGTGCCCCGAAGCAAGCTTTAGCCTCGTAGATTTTCTTTCCTCCATAATTATCCGGCACTCGGCCTACTTCCTTTTGCGATCTTGCATTCTGCTTCACTTCGCCAGCCACTCCTGTCGGATTTCAGCAGCTGTCGTTGAGTGTGATCCGTGTCGATCAAATCGGCCACCAAGTGGGCCCAGGCCATTAAGGCCATCGTCAACTTCGTCCCTCTTCGCGACAACCACCCTCGTCGCCCGAAACGTCAACCAGAGCTGATCACACAGGCAATCGAGCGATCAGATGCCCTGAAACTCACCCTAGGGGTCAACTGCACCTTACTTCTCGTACGACCCTCGTCCATTCCTTCGACGACGCCGCGCATCCAAGCCTTGTTGAACCGAACATGACTATGTCGAGATCGCAAATTCGCCCGGGTTTTAATTCGTATCACACAGTCGCCTGTGCCTGATGGCCTGACCTGAAGCCGTTCTTGCATATTAAACTGAGAGAGGGTTACCGCAATTCCAGAGACTGTATGGAATACCGGAGAGATACTGTCTGCTTTACAACGCCCACCCCCACTGTTTCTGGCCGATCGATTATTGCACCCTCATAAGAAACCATGGCGTCCCTGTGCGATCCAACCTCTCAAAAACCACAATTTACAAACCCATGGGAGACTTCACCACCCAAAGCAACTGACGGGTCCAGCCCTAGCTTCGACGGTCGAATCGCACACACACTGGCTGCGTGTACCAGGTGCAGACAGGTACGCCGTCTCTTCCGTTAGTTCTGGGGGCAATTCACTAACAACTTGTATAGCGCAAATCCAAATGTGATCCCGGGATCCCAAAATGCGGCCCATGCGATCGAACCAACGCACAATGCGTATATTACGACTCTGCCCGGAAACGCACAATACCAAGGACATATATCGTCCAATTACGTGAAACTGCCCGCAGACTGGAGAAAGAGCTGGAGGAGGAGGAGAAAGACTTTCAGCAGGCCGCCGATGCAGAACTGATTGTCCGTGGAGCCGGTCGCATTCGGTTCAAAGAACATGATGAAGCCAGATATCTAGGGCCATCAAGTGGTATCGCAATCACACGCTTGGTCATGGAAATGGCTAAGCAGAATACGCACTCGAAGAGTATCAAAGATGTTGTCCCCGAATCTACTGCGCAAAAAATAAAGGACGCATTCACTCAAGAGAGTGGAAAGCCAACTTCCAAAGTGTACCCGATGATCAGCTTCATAGCCCAACCCGATTTGCCCCTTAAGCATGTGACATATAGACTCATTGATGTCTTTACCGTTAAGGGTACGTTGAAACTTCTTTACCTGAAATATTTACCTAGCTAATCATCTGTCCAGCGCAAGCCATGCTTCCAACGTTACACATCCCCACCTTCCGCCAGGAGGTGGAGGAGGTGTTCAATGGTTCTAATGATCCATGTCAAAACTTTCAATTACGAATGGTAATTGCAATAAGTATGCAAAAAATGAGCACAGCCTATGCTGGCCTAGCGGACAGTTATTACCTCGCCGCATTGCCGTTTCTCGAAGCCTCTCTTCGAAGAATGGACCTCAAATCATTACAGTGTCTGGTTCTAATAGCCCAGTATTCTCTATTAACACCCACACGAACCGCTGCGTACTGGGTTGTTGGCATGGCCATCAAGTTATGCCAGGATTTGGGACTCACTGAAGAGTCAACAATAACGCAGTCACGCACAGGAAAACAGTTAGACCCACTAGAAGTGGACATGCGAAGGAGGCTATTTTGGATCGCTACATCAATGGAATTTGGTCTCTCGCATAGCCTGGGTCGCCCGAGTTGTTACTCGGTCAGTCATGATCACATCCACGTCAAGTTCTTTGAGCCAGTGGATGATAAGTATATTACTCGAGAGGGGGTCCATCCTGATGCAAAACCCATCCTTCCCAAGTGTATTGCCATACACTTCTTCAAAATGCGCCTTTTGCAACTTGAGATTCGACGAGCCCTTTACTTAAATAAACGAGATACTCCGGTTGACGACCATGACCCATGGTTTTCACAAATGCTTGCCAAACTGGATCAGTGGGTAGCATCGTGTCCTACCCATGATGGGGGAAGCGGCTTGAGCGGCAAATGGTACTGAAACGTTCCCTACATTTCTCTCCGTCAATTAAACTTACTCATGATTTTTAATGTAGGTTCCAAGGCCGGCTGAATACCATGATAGTTTTCATGTACCGGCCATCTCCCCAAATCCCAGAACCATCAGTTTACGCTGCACGGCGCTGTTATGAAGCATCTGTGTTCAATGTCTTCATGCACAGGGAGCAGATTGAGACTGGGTCAGTTGATTTGACTTGGATATTTACCCAGTCGCTCTTTATGGCACTGAACACTATTCTTTGGTCTCTTTCCTATCCTGAGATAAGAAAGGAGCATCAGTTGAAAGAGGTTGAGCGCAGCCTTGAAGTGGCATTAGAGGGCATCATGCTAGCTGCAGAACGATGGCCAGGCGTGAGATCAGCCGGCATGCTCTACGAAAATTTAATCGCCGCGTGTCTCAGGGCATATAATACGGAAGAATCGTTCGTTGTTCACTCACCTTCAAACCCTTCCAGCCATCCAACGCCAGCATCCTCCCAGGACGTGCAATCTCCACCATCTATAGCAAGTCCCGCCAGCACTGCAGCCTCAATCCACTCACAAAATCTCCTAGCGGGTGGTTCTTCAGTCGGTGAAACTGCATCTGCTGGTACGTTCTCCAGAGGCCCGTCAGCAGATCCAACGTTTCCTTTCCCACCACCAACAACAACTGCACCATATATTCCTAATGATCCAGTCAACGCTGTTGAGGCCCCTTCATGGGATTCCAGCGTCCCACCAGATGCAGCACCCGAAACGCAGACTTCATTAAGCTTCGAGCTGCCTAATGATACACTGTTGTCCGGGTCAGACTTAAATTTCGATCCATCAACGCCTTTTAATTCATTTCCCTCGGTTGTTCCTGGGTTGCCGGGCTGGGACCCTAGCTTCTCACTCTCTTCGACTACCGCAGGCGGTCCATTAGCCTATTCAGACGCAACAGCGGATCCAATGAGTTGGATTGATACTCTTGGAGATCAGTACTCTCAGTATTTCAATGGGGAGTATCCCGCAAACCCATGGAGAGGGAGAACATTAAGTCAGCAGGAACAGCTGGAATTGATGGATTCGCTGGCAGACCACATTCCAGATGTCACTACTCAGCTTGCGATGCAAACCGCGACAGCACATTACCAATCATAAGAGAACCAAGTAAGCACTTGCCAATATATATGTGTGAAAGAAAGGGCATATGGAGTATATATCTTTTATTTCTAAAAATATAGGTAATCTACTAGTTATACTTAATGCACCTGTCAAGCACAAACCGAAAGTAGTACTTCGTGGCGAACAAAGACCCTGCATATGGACGATATATTACGCCAGTATGAAATATAAATACCGTAAGTTACAAGCGGGACCGACGCCTCCAAGTTCCGAATCCAGGAAGGGCGCTCGTCACGTGCACTCCGGCCTCTTGCCGTCATCCAACATCTCTTTCAAGTCCCAGCTGGTTTCACTTCAATAGCGCAGATCAAAGGGTCATCAACCTACCCACCATCCCCAACCCGCTGACTATTGACACTCCTCTCTTTCGACTTTCTTGATCGTATCGTCACCTTAGCGACAACTCTGCTGGCTTTCAGAGCAGTCTCATTGGCATGTGCGACTTCTAAGACGGTCGTCCCAACCTCGCTCGAGCGAACCTCGACCGACTGTCCCTCCCGTTCTCGTGGTCTGAGATTGCCGTAACCCGTCATAATCTTGCAAGTATCCGATTGAGATCTTCTTGTAGGGCTACAGGATCAGGCTATCCAGACCCCCGCCGCCGTTTTCCCTGCCTCCCTCCTCCTAAAAACTTCCTATGTCCGATCGCACCCCCTCGGCACCACTCCGCACAGGGCCCCTTTCACCGTCGTCTCCCGCTCCCTTCACATCTCCCAAAGACAGTTTACAACCGGCTATTACGCTCGACCAGGTTCCCCAGACGCCGACATCGCCTCCGTTGATGTCGGTAAGCGCTCCGAACAATGCCTCCGATTTCGCATCCATGCAAGCATTACCCAACCAGGCGACATCACAACCTGCTAGCCTCTCATCTCCGCCTTCCTCCGCTCCCATGTCTACTCAGACCTCTCAGCAGCCAACATCAGGCATAACAAACTCGTTTCCGACACCAGCCAGCAGCGTCGACCCAGACCATAACGATAAATCCTTCGGTACAGGGATATCAGAAACAGGAGCGTCTGCCCCGGCTGGTGCCAGTGCTGTGCCGACTCAACAATCAGAAGACAGGCGGGCAGATCATGACAAAAATTTGGAATCCCTTCAGACGGGAACAGGGGTACGGGATTTTGCACAGATGGGCGGCTCTTCCCAAGTTCCCCATGGCGACGCCATGGAGCTTGACACAGAACCATCAGCACACACTAACTCCAATTGGCCGAGCTTAGAATCTTTGCAGAAAGAATTCTCGTCCGCCTTCCATCTTTGCAAAAGCTGTAAGAGCTCCCCAGTCCTTGCTGTGGTTGTTACCCCTCATGCATCTCACAATGTTCTGCAATCTCTGCTTGAATTGAAATCTTGTTAACACTCGCCTTCGAAATTTTACAGCCCATATTGCGACTGGACCAGACCCATCAGTTGACCTTATCTCGCTGTATGGCCTAGGACCTGTAGCAAGATCGGTTGCAAGAAATGACCCCGTCACGGGAGAGAAGATCAATCGGCTTCGGAAGTCATACGAAGGCAAACTGAAAGGTTTAGGTCTGTCCGGAAGGAATAAACCGGTGAAGCACGACCCATCAACTCCTGGTGGGCTCCGGCAGATGACAATGTGGCCCGAAGAAGAGTGGCAAAACCAGAAAGTTTTTGGCAAGGAAATAAAGGTGGCAGATATGGATTCAGCGTTACACAATCTGCAGATGAAAGCTATGAAAATGGAACCAGGCCCGGTACCGAACAACGATTACTGGGAAGATGTGCTAGGTCATGACAAGCCTACGAAGAATACAAACACAGGAGAAGCTGCGAAAAAGCATGCTGCCCCTCAAAGTTCTGTTCGAACTGCCGCACAACCGAATGGAACACCTATATCAACAGAGCCAGAGCGAAGTCGCCCGAGCCGAGGGCGCAAGAGGAATTATGATGACAATAGCTTTGTGGGGTACGGCGAGGGCTATGCGGATGATGATGATGAGAGCGGATTCTATTCGAATAGCGAAGGAAGTGGAAAGAAAAAACGGAAGAAGGTATGAGTCGCGGCTGCATCATGCTTATCAATACTGATCCTCCTCTTGAAGGATCACGTCTCCAAAATTCCTGCACCTCCGGACAGAGGGGGTAGCTACGGAGTCGGGATGTTCGGGATTGGTGCGAGGTGAACAACTATGACGGGATCTTTGCAGGCCAAAAGCAGACTACATATTCCATCTCCTCCCGTTCACGTCCTCTTCCGCTATGCCTTGAGCATGGCTACGTTACAGATCCACTGCAACTGCTCGCATTGTCGCTGGCTACAGTGGAAAGATATGATATACAGAGCTCGACGACATTTTTCGTTGTTGACTTATTCTCAGTACATTTTTATTTTTTATTTGCATCACGGTGCTGGATATACCCGGCTTACTTGATCGGACGGCGTTTGGGGGTTGGTTTATTTGCGGAAGGTTTATTTTTGGCTTCTCTGCGTCTTCTGAACGGCAGAAGCATCAAATGCTGTAATGTTTTCTTTTCCATTCTGTGTTAATGGACCCTGGATCCGTTGGTCGGGTTTCTATTTGATTTTCTATGTTGTCTCGACGCATTACGATAGCGAAGGACGCCTATTCAGAGTCGCTTGAGCGGCGAGCAGTACAAAGCAGATAGATAGAAATCAAAGATGTCTATCAAACTCGCTCTCATCTGAGTAGATACGTACATTCTCAGCAGGATAATGCTGCATTCCCCCTCCAAATAGATAAGGGTGGAAACTGGAAAGCGGGGGCAAGTCTCCGCCAATCGCAACCACAGTATATAATACTCCCCCATCCATCCTCATAAGTTCTTAACAAAATCCATATCCCTTCTCTCCTACTTTCGACGTACCTTCCACCTCCAATTAACGCCAAACAACACCAAATCACCCAAAATGGCAGATCCCTACCAAAAGATTCTCACCTTAATCGACACCGCACACTCCGCGGACCCTAAACAAGTCACCCCACCTCAAGCTCAATCCCCAATACCCTACGAACTTCTCTATGCCGACAAAATGACAAAATACCTCTCCCTGCGCTCCCCTTCAGCTCCCGACGCCCTCCGCCTCGCCGTGCGCGCCCAACACCTCCGTCGCTGGGAAGTCCCGCGCACCGACTTCCCAGCCACAAAGATCGGATACCACAGCTGGCGCAGCCACCTGGCACGGCGACAGGCGGAGATTGCGCGTGGATTCTGCATTGAAGCCGGGTATGACGAACCCTTTGCGGAACGGGTTGCGGCGCTTGTGAGGAAGGAGGGGTTGAAGTCCAGCGGGGAAGACGCAGACGTGCAGGTTCTTGAGGATGTTGCCTGTCTTGTGTTTTTGGAGGACCAGCTGGAGGATTTCCAGAGTGGTTATGACGAGGAGAAGGTTATTGGGATTTTGCAGAGGACTTGGGCCAAGATGAGTGAGAAGGGGAGGGAGTTGGCGCTAGGGATGGAATTGAGTGGGAAGAGTAAGGAATTGGTTGGGCGGGCTCTTGCGGATGATTCTGCTGCTTGATTGATATTGCGGCTAAGGAGAATTTTGTTATACTGGAACATAGACTTTTTTCTTCCCTTGGAGCCGGTATTTTGCAGATTACACGGAGTTGTGCATTCTTGGGTATACCTATTGTACAGTAGAGAGTTCTACTTTGTCCAGGCTATGCTATGCTATATGATGGAAAATGACACGGAAAAGAGGAGTGGAGGTTATGACTCGCCTCCGTTTATCAACCGCACCAGTCCAATTGCCGCGCCAGCAGCGACGCCTCCAACGACAACCATCTGGATTCCTCCTTTAACTCCAGCAAAGATATTCTCACTGCCCTGCCACCCTCGTACAACACCCGTCTTGATATAACCAAAAACGAACAATGTGACGACCATAACCGCAATGCTACAGTACAATGCGAAGATCACATGGCTGACAAAGAAATATGGAACAAGCGGGATGAACCCGCCAATGAAGTATCCTAGGGCTAGAGTGATCGCACTCGTCCAGGCCTGGTTGCAGTCTGGTTCGGATTCTTTGTGGTGGAAGGTAATGAGGAATTCGCGAATTCTGTCAGGGGAGGCATGTAGGGAGGTGTTGATAGGAGCGATTGCATCCTCAGGAACACCGTGCGACGAAAAAATGTCGTAGACTATGGCTTGCGTTTCAACGGGTGATGAGTCGATAAGGTCTTCGGTTTCGCGGACGGTGGTCTGGTATGATTCTCTGTTGATGGTTAATATCTCGACGCAATTAATGTGGAGATCGACTAATTAAAGACATACGCTTCACTCTTCGCACCGACATATCCTCCTAGACCCATAGAGATCGCGCCTGCCGCTAGCTCAGCTAGTCCACCGAGCACGACAACCTTTGTGTTTCCCAACGCTGAGAGACCAGCACTCAAGGCGAAAGGGACAGTCAGGCCGTCCGAAAGACCTAAAATTGCATCCGATACGATACGGGGATCGATGCGGGCCCGCGCGCTACCACTGCCTGTGCTTTCAACATCGTTGGAGGGTGATGGCGAAGAATCGCGGAACGACCCATATGATCTAGATCGTTGTCCTTCTATGTCCTGATCCATGCTTCCGTTGCTGCTGTTCGTAATGGTAGCAGTGTCGTCGTCTTCTTCCTCTCTCGTGAGCAGCGGTTTTCCTATGCGACTGTTAGCGATCCTCTGCCCTCGGCTCTCTTCATTGTCGGGGTGACGAACTATAGCTTGGTTGCGTGGATTTCACACGTCTCTCTGGAAATAGCTTTTGCTTGATAAATAAGAGGGCCATCTTGTGTCGCCTTTTATTGAAGCCTCTTTGTTTGTTGTTGGAAGCAATTCCCAGGGCCTTTTCTTTGCAGCGCCGACCGTTGGAATCGTCCAAATTGGGAACAATGGAGCTTTGGGGTCTGGACTCCTGACGTCACTGCGCTAGAGTGAATCTCGACGGATATCTTCAGCAGCCGACCAAGGTCAAAAGGGTGTCGGGTAAGGAGGTGCAAGTAGATTATAGGATTTTGGGGAAGCGATCGAGCAGCAGAAGCAAGATATTTATCCTCACCGTCTTGCTAATTCCGAGCTATGGACGTGCACGTTTGGTGTTCCCAATTGTTTCTTTTTTCCTTTGCCCTCGCCGCGTCCACCCCCACTCGGCCAATCACCATCCACAGAATTGTCAGCGAACAATGATCTGCTCGAACATCACGCACAAAGCAGCAAGCACAGCTCCCAATCAGTTCAAGGTGATTGGTTCTGACACTGCATGGTTACATTTGTGTGCGTTGTCAATGGCCGGTTTTTGTTGATCTGGATTTTCGGTCTTTTGCCTCGCCTCCAAGGTGGTCACCTCAATCTCGCAATCCCTAATTAGGGTTCATGGATACACTTGATGGTGGGTATTCTGGTGCCGTCTCATCTCGGCGAATCGTCGGGCAGGGCGAACATCACGGTAGAAAACGGCAGAAACGTTGGATCGACGCAAGCTAGGATCTTGCTTCTGGACTATTTGACCCAGGAGCTCGTCAAGGATGTCAATCAAGCACTCTCTGGGAAAAAGGGCCGTACTCTGGTACGTATCACTGCCCCAGAACAACTGCTCAACATAGCTCCACTCTAGCACTGAGGGCAAAACATCGCCAGGAGGGCGCACAATAATTCCGGGCGAGCGAAACCTTATTCTCTATTTAAATTCCAACTGGTATCAAAAGAACCCATTGTCGCGTGAGCTAACGAGTTACAAGGCCCTGGACATTGTTTCCGGCGCGGGGCTAGCCTTATCCTGTTTTCCAACATTATTAGCGGACAAGTTCTGAAGCATTGACGGGGTCCTGGTACTTTCTATCAACCCTCAGATGGGGGAGACTCCGTTTCCCCCAGACGCAATACTATGCACAAGGGATTGGTTCGTTTTGTCTCAGGCAGATCATTGAAACTCGGTCCAAGTCACGATATCTGGTTACCAGTTCGCCTCGTTTCCCCTGACCTGCGATCCTGAAACTGGAGGAATCCAGCCCATACAGGGGGCCTGAGGCTGCCACACCACCACCACTGCAGACTGCAATTTTGATGTTCTCTCACGCACAGGCCACATCCGCACCGACCAATCACAGCCACCCATTCACCGGAACTTTGGTATATAATTCAACTAATTCTAGATACTATTGCCTTCGGGCATTTGGTCAATTTGAAACGATACAGAGAAGATTAGCATGGCCCCTGCACTAAGGATGACACGCTCAATCAAAGAGAAGCTACCAGTTTTTTTTTGCACTCCCCGACTTCATTTGGCTGAGTTTCGCTTAAAATGGTAGTCTGCTTTTACTTTGACGGCAGCGGTTCGAATCCGGGTGTGGCTCTTTTCTTTTCCTTTTTTTTTTCCCCTCCACAGACGACTCTAAAGACCTTACAGTAAAACAGTCGGTGGTGATTTATTATTGACAATACTTCATATTCACATTCATACTCGACTAGGATATATATTTGTTCTAATACAGTCGTTTCAAACCTCCATCCCTAAGCAAGCTTATGTACGCCACAGCAATGTGAGTCAAAACAGTCAGCCGAAATCCTAAGCACCGCCTTCTCTCTTCGCATACTCCTCCTCCATGCGTTCCTCATAGAGTCGATCAGCTTCCTCCTTGCTCAAAGGCTGGCCTTGCTCATTAATTGCCGTGGGAAAGCTGTTTCCTGCGAAACTGGTGGTTGTGGTGTTGTCGCCGCCAGTGGTGGCGTTGCTCTGCGCCGAGGATTGAGTGTTGTTTGTAGGGGTATCTTTGGTTTGACTTTTGTCCGAGTAAAGTGGGATAGGCATTTTGGTTATTGGATGTGTCAATGTTTCTTCTTGGGTTTATGAGAATAGGTTATTTGTGAGTGTAGGTTAAAAATATATAATAAATTGAAGGTCCGGCTTATTAGAGCCGCGAGTGGTTTACGTCACAAGGCGAGATATATATTGGCGATAAAACGTCAAGTCAGGTGATTTTCTAGAAATGCGTGGCGATATGTAAGTTATCGATCTACGCGGTACAATTGAGACTGATCTTCCTCATTATGCAATTGGGGCAAAATCCTGGTGAGTTTCAGGTACCGATTTGTTCACTCCTCCATTGCCCTTGCCACATCATGCCGAGGAGGAGGGATCAACGTCTACCAATATTAAATGCAACAACGCATCTTCTGTACACGTACACATATTGGTATCCTAACCATTCAAAACAACTCCTCCGTTCGGGTGTAAACTTTGTCCAGAAATAAAGCTACTGTCCTGGCTAGCGAGGAAAACGAAACAAGTCGCGACCTCGCTGGGCTGTCCCGGACGACCCATCGGCGTTGCGCTGAATTGTTCGATCGCGGATGTGTTCATGGTTGCTGGGATTAGAGGCGTCCAGACTGACTGACTGTTAGCTCGTAATTCAGAGATGTCTGTGAGATGCCTCCCTTGACATACCTGGACCTGGACATACGGCGTTAACCCGGATGCCCTTGCTACATTGCTGATTCGACAACCCTCTAGTAAAAGCAACAATTGCGCCCTTGGTGGCCGTGTAGTCAAGAAGATCGGGTCGGCCGATGTAAGGGTTAACTGAGGCGCAGTTGATGATGGTTGAGCCGGACTTCAAATGCGGCAGAGTATACTTGGACATGTAATAAACGGGATGAATGTTCGTGTCGAATGTACTCTCCCACTGAGCTCTGGAGTAGAAGATGCCGTCAGAACAACTCACAGTCCTCCACCGAGAAAGAATGGGTTCGGCCACAACTCACTCATCCAAATCCTTAATATCATCAATCATATTCTGCGTCCCAGCATTGTTTACTAAGACATCGATACCACCCAATGACTGCAGTGCCGTCTCAACGGCCTTCTTGCAGTTCTCCTTGGTGCGCAGATCCACTGCCAGAAGATAACACTTCTGTCCGGCCTCCTCTACCCTCCTCTTTGTCTCCTGCGCATCCTTCTCTTCCTCGGGTAGATAGGTGATCAAGCTTGATGCGCCCTCCATCGCATACAGAATCGCGATCGCGCGCCCGATCCCAGAGTCACCACCAGTGATAATGGCTTTCTTCCCTGTTAATTTTCCTGCGGCCTTGTATGTTTGATATCCTTGGTCCTCGGAGGGAATCTGCGTGGATGTGGGTTTTGGATTTTCCATCTGGGATTGAAGACCCGGCTTCGCTTGCTGTTGGACGGGGACTTCGTGACCTGTTCAGTGTTTTGGTTAGATGGCGCTTGAAAGCGCGACCTCAATGTGTTGTGTTACTGTTGATTGCTCACCCGTTTGGAACTGGGACTGAGGTCCGCGAGAGGGTTTTTGCGTTTCTGGCTCCATGACGAGAATCAATCAATTCTGTGTAATGGGATGCAGAATGCAACAAGAATTGTGAGTTGGTCGGGCGATAATATTGTCGCTGGAAGAAGTTATACTTCATCCTGGCCGAGACCGCCAGGGTCGTCAGTATGACGTCTGATACTGATCCCTGAGAGATGCAATAGCTCCCTTATGAAGTCAGAGTTATAGATAGCTCCTTCCTGACTTTTCATGGTCATTCGACAGCGTTAGAGCTTTTGAGCGAAAGTGATGGACGAGAGGATCAAGTTTCTACGTTTTTTTTGAAGGTTTCTGTACTTCAGGATAAACAATGACGTCGGACGACGGAGTAGAATTTAGTAGTTCAGCGAAGAACATATACTTGCCATGAGATCAGATAGAATAATGCTTTATTTAATGAATTCCCAAGTTGTTGAGTTCAGTTGAAGAAGACTATAATTGAGTCTATCGTGGCCTCGTGGAATCGTGAAACACTTCCACCTCCGCAAACCGCAATTAACATCCAACACTAACAAAGCCTGTCCTGCATTATCCGGAGCAAACCAGAAGCTAATTACAACGAAACAGGCTTCAGAATTTCTAACAAGTGCCCAAATGTTGTACGGATTCAATTTACGTTCAACCTCTTCTCCACCCTCGAGCCACTGGCCCAAGAACTGATGAAAAGGGTCTCTTAATGAGAGGAAAGTGCCAAAGAATACGCCTGTCAATGACCCGAAGGCCGTTGAACAGACCGTTCCGCCGCGCTGTGCAATGCAGGGACCAATCTGTGGTGGACCGCCTTCTTGATCGCAGCCACCCAAACAAGGTAAGTATGAAGAAAGAAAGAAGAAAAAAAATTACAACGGCGAGGGGGGGAAGAGGTATTTATGGCCGAGAGGCGGCCAGGAAAACGCGCTAGTCGCTAAGCGAGGAAAAAATGAGCTCTGATTTGGCGAATAATGTGGGGTTATTATCACGTGAATTGCAATGTAATGTTTTGGCGAGGCTGGGATATGTCGACAGTCAATTGACATAGACGGTGGTGGTGAAGGGGAGTATTTCACCTTCGCCGTCAAAGTGGCAAGACCGACAATTCACTGTTTGCATAGTGAAGAAATCCGGCACCATCGGAGTTGATTAAAGCTCGCTAATTACTTCGTACTAGTTGTACTGAAGTATTGTTATGAATAGGCCTCGATCGACAGCGTGAATCTGAATTTCATGCACTTCTTTTCCTCAGTTGACCATAGTGCCTTTCTACAGTTGATGTTGGAATGGACAGGGCACATTGGAATGCTCCAATACAGGGCTACATCGAGTGCGTACTGGTAGTAGATCATTTGGCATCCGATAATTATCGGCAAATCCTTCTACTACTATTAAACACGCCCCTATCAGAAGGTCTTTCTAGCTATGACCGGCGAACCTTTGTGCTTAGGACACTGTCTAAGGCCCACGAACTTCAAACCCATAAAATAGATTGCCAGCAATGAATTACCATCCATGATCTATAGTAAATTAACCTCCACTAAGCGCAAGACACGCATCTACCGCCAGACCGACCCTAATAATGGTTGGCGTTAGTCACATTTGCTCATTGACCATTAGGATTGTCTAGAGACTCACCTTCCCTCTTTTATTTTCACCACATCGTCAATAACATCACGGTCTAGATTAGGAAACATATTCGAGAGCGTTTCCACTACGTTGTTATGCTCGGCACGTTGAATCCGCCTGGCCTCCGCATCCTCAGCGCTAGCCTGACGGGCAGCGGCGTCCTGAGCATCGAGTTTCCGCGAAGGCGAAGGTTGTGTTGCACGTAAGGGAGACCTTCCGCCTGAGCGCCGTAATTCTTCGCCACTACCGCGGGGTGGTTGGTATACATTAGGAGTTAGCCGTTGCGAGGCCCCAGCCTGAGGCGCCGTGTCCTGCGGCGAGTCGGGTTCATCCGAGAAAATTCTCCCTATGGTAGTCAACGGCTTTTGGATAGTTCGCAATAGCCCGGATACTGGTGCATTATCTTCTTCCCTAGATTGCGAGGGGTCTCTTTCTCTTTGACTGGAATTGCGTGGCACATCGGCAGATTTTCGCGATGGGCCTGCACTTTGGGCAGATGCTCCCGGGTCCGATATTTCAGATGCACGGTTCTGTTCAGCGATGGCGGAAACGGCCGCTTCGACGTTTCGCTCAAAGTCTTCATCGCTCACGGTTAAACTTGTCCGGTCTAATGTTTCGATAAACTGGATGGCTCCAGACTGAAGACGATGGAGGTTAGCTAACTTGTACACTGCCTTTCACCAGTGTCCGCTGCGCATGTGGCACTTACTAAAGAGGATAGGTAATAACCAGCCTCCCCTCCGAGCTTATCCTGGTTACGAAATCGCAGAATATACTGTATGTTGGACACGAGGTGCTCTGGGTTGGCCTGGAGTACGACGTATATCAAAAGTGGCACGAACGAATCCGCCGAAGTATCTGCCTTCTTTGCGTTTCTCAACAGACCTTTGGTAGTAGATGTATTAGTTCATGAATTTCAGTATTAATACAGAATAAATCCTCACCAAAGATAACCTTGCAGCAATTGAGGATGCAGATGACCTTGTCTCGAGGTGCTCGGTAACCGTTGATTTTCATGAGTTCTGCGTATCATTAGAGAAAGACCATGAGTTATGGAAGTGGCATAAACTCACCCTGTTGAGCAAGATTCAGGAATCGTCGCCCTGAAGAGTTCACAGGCGCAATATCAAGGTGGTCTTCTCGAACCCAGCTGTAAATCCTCATTTTTTGTGCCAATACCTCATCCCGCTCCACATCTTCTTGATGTTGGCCTTTCCGCCAAGGCCCATGCAACCGTTCCATTTCACGACGCTTACTTCTACTCGCGCTCCGTGGAATTGATGGAGGACCGGGTATAATAGGCGAGAATGTCTGGGAGTAAAGTCGGTTCATGACGAGTTTCTCCATACCCTCCTTGGCATTATCAAATTCACTATCGGAGACATCTCGCCAAACCTCGCAGACCGCCATTTTATTGGTAATGAAGGCTAGGAAGTCACTAATGATCTTGACCTGTTCATGAACCATCCATTGTCGTTTCCCAAATTCATGGAGGAAAGAGCGTAGAAATTTGGCAACCGGGTCGGCGGTCCTATGGCGTAATTGTTCCAGAAAACGGTGGAAGTCGAATGGCTGCTCAGGCTCAGGTTCAGGAGGCGGAAGGACTGTTGAAGTCGATGAACGCCGAGTCAAAGTGAAATCTTCGGCAGCAGAGTTCCGATGGATGTTACTGGGAACTGGCGCAGGTTGTTTTTCCGAAGATGAGGATCCAGACCCTGCCCTAGGGGCTTGTGGGTTCAGCCCAGCCATACCATGATCTAAGCTCGATTTCCTTGGTGGGAAATGACCCTGACTCCCAAGAAATTGCTCAGCCAGCTCCATCCGTGGGGACAAAACCTGTTCTTGAGTTCCGCCGTCGGTGGTTTCCGCAAATTGTCCCATGATGTTTTGAATCTCCGGCTGAGAATCATCATCTTTCGCACGGTCTTTGCCGCTGTCCGCCTTCTGGTCATCACCGTTCGGGACATCTGGGAGCTCCTTCTCTGTCCACTCACTAGTACCAGTACCGGTACGGCTGAGGTATGGCTCATCCTTTTCCGGTGGAGGGGGCGGGGTCGCACTCGTATCTGATACAGACTTCTGTTCAGCTGTATCAGTTACTATTGAAAGCTGTCCCATCTGTTCCGATGGAACAGCGCTTTTCTCAGTCGTAGTGTTCGGGGTGTCCATGGCGGGTGGAATATCCGATGACTCTTGAGTTCGAAATTCTAATGCGCCTCCCTCTTGTGTCCCCTTCAACTGAGCGTTCTCAGTACCATCGGTCTCGGTCGAGTTCGCATTATTCTTTGCCTGTGTTGCTGATTCGAGACCAGCCGACGTCACTTGCCGCTCAGCCTCATCCCCCTCATTGGGCGTCTCCGACTGAGTTCGCCCTTGTATATCGGGGGTGGGGTAATCCGAAGTGCCTGGAGCGGACATATGATATTCGCATATAACAGGGTAGATAAGGAAAAAGGGGGATCTTTTTCGACGTAGCGGTAATTCAGGCGGCGGTATGGATCATGTTGCGGGGAACTTTATTTGGAAGAGATGCTCGCAGGCTTCGGCGGGGCTGTTCTGCGGCGCGGATGAGGAAATCGGGAGGTTGGTCAGGTGTAACAATCTGTTAAAGTGCTCTATATTTCCGAGTTAATACTTGGAACCAGTCCGCATATACTCCACCACTGTAGTGGGCTTGTGAGGTTGAACTATTGACATTGAATCATGAGAATCGGGGGCGGGATCATAGTTCCGCCGATATCCGAGTGCTCTTTTGAAATTATTCGCGTCGCTGCTCCTTTTTTCTCTCGTCTTTTCGTGCCCGAGCAACTCGGACCTTATGGGACCCAGAGGCAAGACAGCATGTGCGGAATCTTCTTCTCACTGACAGCGCAGGACACCCCCGTGGTTGCGGACAAAGATCTTCGCTATTTGCTCGCAAAGCGAGGCCCGGACGAGGGTACATACAGCATTGGCGTGCGCGGCGCGAAACTCAATAAACTGTTCAATTGCGAAGGTGGCCGCCCGTTATGGCTCTCATTTGGAAGCACAGTCCTCTCAATGAGGGGAGATGGTGTCGTTCGACAGCCACTTACTGATAGTGGCAGAACCGGATCTATACTTGCGTGGAATGGCGACGCGTGGAAGATCGCCGGGCAACCTATACCGGAGCGAAACGACACGGAGATCGTTTTCAGCCATCTTCTCCAGGCTTCCACACAGGACTATCTCTCGGGAAATTACAATGGTGTTCCCGATTCCGCTCAGAGAGTAGCAGAAGCTGTCAGTAAAATCACCGGGCCGTTTGCCTTTGTGTTTTATGATGCCGTCAACTTCAGATTATATTTTGGAAGAGATTGTTTGGGAAGAAGGTCTCTCTGCTGGGGCTTCGATGAGTCAGGGAATTTCACGATCTGTAGCCTGTCTTCGTCTCCTGCCTTTGAAGAAATCGAGGCAGATGGTATATATATGATTGAATTCGAAGAAGATCTGTTTGCAGATCACGAACCAATCCCGGCAACGGGTCCTATTCGTTTCGACACGCAGAACATATCAAAAATACCCTGGAGCCATGAGGTTTTGCAGACATATCATATGGTACGACTTAGCGTGTATCTCTATTGTGTTGGCCGGGTCACTGATCAAGCCTTCAGATAAGTCCCATTCCTCCAATGAATAAGGCAACCCCGAATGGCACACCGCCGCCACTAACTACTACATCGTATGTTATCAGAGAGCTGGAAAACAGGCTTCGCCAATCCTTAGCACTGAGGATTCAAAATGTCCGAGAGCCGCCCCTTGCCGGTGATAGCAACGTCAGGGTTGGCGTGCTGTTTTCTGGGGGTCTCGATTGTACCCTTCTTGCAAGACTCGCTCATGAAATCCTACCCACTGGACAGACAATCGATCTTTTGAATGTCGCCTTTGAAAACCCACGGGTTGTAGCTGCAGCGGCAAAGGGGCTCGAGCAGACCTCATCAGCGTATGAAGGTTGTCCAGATCGTATCACTGGGCGAGCTGCATTTGCAGAACTTCAACGTGTCTGTCCCAACCGCAACTGGCGGTTTGTTGCGATTGACATTCCATATGTCGTAACTGTTGCGCATCGTGACACCGTCAAGCGCCTGATGCGCCCGCATAACACCGAAATGGACCTTTCTATTGCATGCGCTTTATATTTTGCTGCGCGTGGCCAAGGAACAGCGCTCGATAGCCAAGGTACCTATACAAAACCCTCCCAGTACAAAACACCTGCCCGCGTCCTCCTATCTGGCCTCGGTGCAGACGAGTTGTTCGCAGGGTATGCAAGGCACGGAATAGCATTTTCGCGCCATGGCTTCGAAGGCCTCATTGATGAAATCGAACTCGACGTCAGCCGCCTGGGGAAGCGAAATCTCGGCCGTGATAACCGAGTAATCGCACACTGGGCCCGCGAAGCGCGATTCCCATTCCTGGATGAGGACTTTGTTGCCTGGGTGGTCCAATTACCCGTCTGGGAGAAATGTGGGTTCGGAGTTCCTGAGTGCCTGCCAACAGATACCGGCATTGATCACGAGAAAAAGGCGCTTCGCCTTCTAGCACTTAAGCTCGGATTGGAAAGTGTTTCACGTGAAAAGAAACGTGCCATTCAATTCGGCTCTCGAACGGCAAAGATGGAAAAGGGCAAGGTTAAGGGCACAGATGCCTTGGGTTGAAATCCAACCTCCTCAGTCCATACACTACAGCCCCTTCGGAGACACAAACAGCAATGATGACAAAACATGGATCAGATACTTCCGAGGCCTCCCCTCCACCTTTCCTTCTGTCCATTACACTCTCGCATGCAGTTAGCCTGGTCTCATTCATCCGGCCGGCCCAGCCTCCATAGTGACTGCAACTGCCTCCCGCAAGGGAGAGCTGGTACTTCCTATTGAGGATCTAGGTTCGGACTGGCATCGAATGAGTTTGGCCTGCAAGACCGAACGGAATTAATGGACTTGGAAACGGGAAGGGGATCACGGGGTCTATGAGGTACTCCATTAAAGGCAAGTCTGAGCTGTTCACACCATAGACACTGTATATAATCCTTATACCCACCAGCAGATCCCTAGATAAGAAAATATCATACAATAGAAGGTATCAAAAGCTATATAGAACAGCCATATTGCGTCGATTCATAACCCTCCCTTACCACGATGAACCAGCCGAGACTCACATGCCACTGCTGCTTGGTATCAATGCGGGTAGTTAAGGGAGCTTGCACAGCCTAGAATTCCAGAACTTCGAATTGGCTACCTAGTACTTTGTGCAGCGACGCCGAGTGGAGCGACGTGGCATGCGGCTGATGCAGTCATGCGGCTCAGTTGATGCGCTGGCAGTTGGATTCATTGCAGACTTGCAGTCCTTGAACGACTAAACCCAGGCCCGGCCACAGGGCAGAGCCTCAACTTTCAGCAAGTGTCACTGCGTGGCAGATGGACTGGGGAGACGATCTAGACCCGGCGGATTCGCTCGCTGCTGGGGTTGAAGTCAAGGTACAAGTTACGTACGTGTTTAGATAATGACGGTAAGTTTGACTACATCTACATTTCAAGACCAAGAGTAGCGAGTGACGGCCTGGATTTATTTAAAACAATCTGATACAGACGATTAAGGAGCACGTAGTACTCAAAACAAGAAACGCGGGGCCACGAGTCAATCCCTTTCTGGGAGACATCAGAACCGGCCAACGAATAGTAAGTAATGACAGATAAATATAAAAACACATCATAAAACCATGAACGCGCATGGAAAGAAGAGAAGATAATGGAAAAAAGTGCACATGCGCTTTATCCGGTGAAAGGAAACTTTTCTTCAGTCTAAAGCGTCAAGAACAGAGAACCGAGTTGTTCGCTGACTGTTGCTTTTCGACGTCAGTTAGACGAGAGGCTTCTCCGCCCCCGCCCACAGCAGGTCACACTCTGACTGTGTTATAAAGAAAACAAAAACAGCAAACAGAAGCATCAGAAACATAGTTCACAATCATAAAAACAAAACATTGTCATGACCAATTCAATTCAAAACTTTTGTTCGCTCAAGCACCGCGGCTTTGAGCCTGGGACTTCCAGTATTGCACTAGCTGGCGAGTCTCGTCAAGCTCCTTCTGAAGGTCGGAGATGCGACGCTCCAAGTCTCCCTGTCGCTCAAGCTTGCGAGCACGAGACTTACGTGCGGCCTCGGTGTTTCGCGCACGCTTGGCTGCAACAGGATCGGCCTCGTCGAACTTGATTGGGGGAAGAGGCTTGCTTCGTCGTGCGTTAACTCCAGCAACCGTCGAGTGCTTAACAGAGGAGGCGCGGGATGTGTTGGGCGAACGAGAAGAAACAGACTTCACAGCAGGAGAGGCAGGTTGCTCGGCCTTGACTTCTGAAAGAGAAGCAGCGATCTCCAACGCAGCCGGATCAAAGGGAATAGACGACCCATCATGAGTCGGGAACAGAGAATCCCACTCCTCATGACCAGGAGCAAGATCCATATCTGTGCCGAACATGGGAGAGGGGTCCTGGCTGAAGTATCCGGGCGAATCGAAAGAAGGCGTGCTGAGATCTGTGAACGAGGCTGAGGGAGGAGCAGAGGCATCCATCATCAGATCACTAGGGGAGATAGTGCCGGAAGGCACATCGCCCATAGCGTCCTTGGACGCCATAATGCCAGTAGGGATGAGATGCGGAGAGAGCATGGTCGGGTCGGTGGAAAACTCGTCACCGAAGTTGTCCGAACCAAAGTCGAAGAGGTCTGAATCTTTCACGTCAGTACTCAGGTTGAGAGAGCGAGTACTTGGGTAATAATCAGGCTCACCTTGTGGAATGTTTGGAGTAGACATGATGCGACGATGATTTATCGATTGTGTGTACTGATTCTGAACTGGCGAATTGGCAGTGCTGTTATTGAATAGAGGGACAGGTGGGCGATAATGATGATTAGAATTCGAAGCCGCAGGAGCAGAATTCGAAGCTGCGAACCGACGCAGAGAGTGCGTCCGATTAGAAGGACTAGACCGAAGAGTAGTAGACAATGGATACCCGGAAGACTGCGTTGCAAGTCGGGCTACCCGAGGAACCGGTACTGGGGAACCTGCTAGCTGTGGCTGATGCAAGTTGACAGAGTGACGGCGCTGAACTTGTCCTGATTGGAGCAAAGAGCGCTGATAGGCGGCAAGTTGTCTAGGGGTTGGATTCAGATGTGCTGGAGCACGCGAGTCCCTGTTTTGTTGTTGAGGCTGGGGACACGAAGCGGGATAGAGCACAAAGTCCTCTCGTGGAGAGCTCGAATTGTTGCTGTTGTGATTGTTGTTGTGATCCGGATTCAGATTCTGAGCCAAAGGCTGCGTGGGCGAGGGTGAAGGAAGCCATGTTTGCTGATGGTTATCCGTGGTGAACGACGTGAAGTCGAACGTGGTGAAAGGGTTTGAAAAAGAACTTGAGCTACGCGAAGCGATGCTAAAGTTCAGAGGGTCCTGGGAAGGAGACTCTGAAGGTTGAATGTTTGAGAGGGGAGTTGAAAACGTAGTCCGTTGAGGATCTATGATGTCTGTCTCGGCTGAGAAAGACGAGCTGGCAGCGGGGGATGCGCTTAGCAGTCCATTTTGATATGGACGAAGATACTGAAGGCTTTGGTTAAACTGAGATGATATGGTGACGGCTTTTGAGAAAAGCGGCTAAACAGTGGTTGGAACAATATGTATGGAGGTGTTGTTGGATGGATGGAGGAAAAAAAGATGAAGAAAAAGGAAGAGAAAAAGAGAAGAAAACCCAGGCAACGACGGGGAATCAGGCACCTTTTAACTCCGGGTTGTGTGCGCGGTCGCCCGGCCCCCTGGTCCAATCAGTGCGCGTCCTTTCTCCGCCTGCCGAGCTTACCACATATGGAAAGGTGCAATTCCCGTGGTCAGCAGGTTGTGAGTCATAGGGAGATGCGAGATTCAATTGGTGCAAGGGCACAGAAAGTGGGTCGTAGCGGGGCCCTCTGGCTGACAAACTCTCGCTGTCTGCAGCCGTTCTTTACTTCTTATTGACGGCCTGGGGCTGAGAGGCTCGTCCTCGATACGACTTCTTGACGTCGTGATTGTCAATTGACCAACCAGAATTGCCCAATGTGCATCTCATTTTGATTTCACAGCCTCCCCAGGCTCCCTCGAGGCTCGGGGAGTGAATTGGGAAACCCTTTTGCAGAGCCCAGGGTGAGACAGGCGGCTCAGCCCCAATCTCGCGGTTGGCCCTTCTCCAGTTCGACGGCACTCGCGCGGGCCACCGCAAGTCCAGATGCGACACTGCTCCAGAAGATGAAATGAGCGCTTCCTCACCGGTTCCATAATTCAGCCTACAGCACAAGAGAACGTCGAATCCTTGAAAAAAAAAAAAGTGCGCACAATCTTTTGGCCAGCCGTGGAGTGGAGATCATTTACCCGATTGACTCCCCGCGATGGACCGCGACGAAGCGACTATCCTAGTTGGCGTCGCCGAAGGGCGTGCCTTTGCATTCCAGAACTCAATACGACCGGATTCTTCCGTCGACAAATCCGCAATTCATGTCCATCTGACTTGGAAGTTGCAACAGGGAGCGGAGAATCCGTCGTTCCTAATTTGCACTAATTCCCTCAGATTGATTGGACATGTCTCCTTCAATGTCGGCGCCTGGGACGGATGACAATATTGGTTATCCCCGGTCGAAGACAAAGACACGCAGTGCCAGGAGCGACATCCACATATACTTTCACTGGAACCAATTCGTAGCAATCATGAGGGTAGTGATTTCTTCCATAATCCGTAAAACTCGTAAAGGGTTGAAGGACATTTCCATGGAACTCTAAAGTCTATTGAGTGACCGGGTTTCGGCTCAGGACCGACTTCTGCACACAAACCAAGACTGGCCTTCGAGCCTTGAAGTTTAGATTCACTAAGCTATTACTTTTGCTTTCGGATTCGCATTTAATCCATTGAAATTAAAAAGAAAGGAAAAAAGCTGCCCAAAATGGATCGGTTACGGCCAGACCAAACAACATTGATATTGTCTTCCGTGTGTTGGCGTCGAATTTCCTCGTCGCCTGATTTCTCAGGCGTATTAATCTCCAAAGTTCCGGAAAATATTCCCACATCATCTGGATTCGTTCGCTGACGGTTCGCAAAACGGGGCGATTGTTATCGTCACTAGTTTTCGCTCCGCTGTTGTTTCATAAATGTACAGATACATACTTAGATAATTATCAAACAATGCAGTGATTCTATTAGTTATTACCTATGTTGTGCCAATCGATGGGGACCAACCGCGCCTAAGGTACACGGCTGCCCATGATGGGGTCAATGAGTAGAGTCGAGGATCCAAAGTAAACCAGATTAAACAAACAGATCACCTTTCACCTAACCCGGTATCATGACAGTGCATCAAATGGCAACGGCAATCAAGTAACAAAGCAAACTATAAACAACAAGTGGTATCAATCTAGTTGGACGGCGCATGATCTCCCAGGCTAAAGGGGTATCCCCTGAGAGATCGGATATCATAAAGGAATGAACTGTGACTCCCGATGTCAAACATCAAGGCTGTCACGAAAATCGACCGTCAAAGCAGCAGAGGGTATCATTGACACTCCAGCCACATGCACAGTGCTCCCAAGGAAGCAATGACAACGCAACCGGAATGACAGTGGCGACATTAAGCTAGAGAAAAATCCGAGTAGTATGGACTGAAAGTATTGTGGGGTTTTTGTTCGTTTTCGTTTTCTTATTGCTTTTTCCATCTCATAGATGTGGTTGATCATGATGCACAAGCGCCAGAGTACTCATAACGCTGGTCCCACCATTTTTCAAATTCGACTGGCCTTGGTGAACTTCAAGCAGCAGCCTGGACCGGAGTGGGGGTGGAAGCGACAACGGGCTTGGCCTCCTCAGTGGCAGGGGCATCGGCAGGCTTGGAGCTCTCCTCAGCGGGGGCGGCCTCAGGGACGGTCTCAGTCTTGGGCTCAGCAGGCTTGGATTCCTCCTCAGCCTTAGGCTCGGACTTCACGGCCTTGCTGGGCTTACGGAAAAGGCCACCGAGCTTGTTCTTGGGCTTTGCCTCACCCTCCTCGTTGTCGGAGTCACCCTTCTTCTTACCGAAGTTGCCGAAGAAAGAGGTGCGGCGCTTGTCCTTAGTGGCAGCGGGAGTCTCGGCGGGGGTCTCAGCGGGAGCAGTGTCCTTGGCAGCCTCGACCTCGGGAGCAGCGGTGACGCTCTCAGGCTCAATGGGCTTAGCAGACTCCTCGACAGGGTTGTCGAGCTGAGGAGCAGTGCTAGCGACAGGAGTGCTCTCAGCAGGAGCAGCAGCTTCCTTCTCAGTCTTCTCGTGAGAGGGGCTGGTGACCTTCTGGAAGAAGTTACCGAAGATGGAGGCACGCTTAGACTTCTTGTCCGTCTCCTCCTTCTTCTCCTCCTTCTTTTCTTCCTTCTTCTCCTCATCCTTCTTCTCACCTTCGGCAGGGGCTACAGGTTACGTTAGTGAGTGGTTCATTCCATATATGCTTGGGTTGGGGATACCTACCCTCAGTGGCGACGGGCTCAGCAGCAGTCGAGGCTTCCGCGGCGGGGGTCTCGGTGGAGGTCTCAGCGGCCTTGGGCTCCTCAGCCTTAGGCTCTTCGGCCTTGGCTTCCTCCTCTTTCTTCTCTTCTTTCTTCTCCTCCTTCTCCTCCTTCTTCTCCTCAGTCTCCTCCTTCTTGCCAAGGAGAGATCCGAAAAGGGAGGTGCGCTTGCGAGAGCGAGAGCGGCTCTTGGCGTCCTTCTCCTTGTTCTCTTCAGCAGGGGCAGCAGTAGCAGTAGCAGCAGCAGGGGCGTCTTCCTCCTTCTTGGCCTCCTTGTCATCTTCCTTCTTAGCCTCGCCCTCTTTAGCCTCCTCCTTGGATTCCTCCTTGTTCTCGGCGGGCTTAACAGCGGCAGCAGCAACAACAGGCTTGGTCAGCTTTTCAAGCTCAGCCTTGTAGCCCTCACTAGAGGTGACAGTCTCCTTCTCAGCCTTGGCCTCGGTGGACTTGGCCTCCAGGGCGGCGATCCAGCTGTCGCGCTCAGTAGTGTTGGCGGCCTGGAAGGTGTGCTTGTGGCCGTTCAGCTTGAAGAGGAACTCATTGGAACCCTCCTTCGTAACATCGGAGATATCGGCCTATTCCATGTTAGCCCGGTTCCTTTTGGTGCAGTTATTCATCTATTCAGAACTTACCAGGCTGATGATGCCAGCGGGAGTAGCCTTGTCCTCAGCACGCTTGGTGAAGAAGAGCAGACCCTTGCCGGTCTGGCTGGCCCAGGCGACGATAGGGTTGGCGACAGCGGGCTTCTCGTTGCCACGGAAGACGGACAGCTGCTTGGACTCGACAGCATCGTCGCTGAAGTAGAAGAAGCGCTTGGCGAAGCGGAGGCTCCTGTTTGGCGCCCATATTAGTTTCCGGCCAACTTTTCTCATGCGCAGAGAGATACTTACTTGACGAGACCGGGGGCCTTGTAGCCAAGGGTGCCCTCAGAGGCGGGGTTGACCTCCTTGGGCTCTTCCTTGGTCTCCTCCTTAGCTTCCTCAGCCTTGGGCTCCTCGGCCTTGGGCTCCTCAGTAGCAGCAGGAGCAGCCTCGGTGGTCTCAGCGGGGGTCTCCTTGGGGGCTTCAGCAGTAGCGGCCTCAGCGGCAGGAGCCTCAGTAGTGGCAGCAGGAGTCTCAGTGGCGGGAGCAGCCACGGGGGTCTCCTCGACGGGCTTCTGGGCGTCAGACATGGTGTCGATAGTAGATTAAAAAAGAAATTATAGAAGTTATTGATGGGATTAAGTAAGTCGTAGGGAAGCAAGAAGCCTCGTAAAAAGTCAGGTCGAGCAGGGTATCTTAAGGGGGTATCTCAACAGAAAGAAACAAGAGCAACCTCAGCGCAAAGCTAAAAGAGCTCGGGTATCACAACGAAGGCAAAGGTGGTGAGGGGGAGAAGCGAAGTCGCAGGAATCTCTGAGATGCAGCGAAGAAAAGAAGAAGAGAAGGGAAGAAGAGGAGGGAAGAGGGAAGAAAAAGAGGGAGCAGGGGCTGGGCTCGCAATGGGAAAGTGAGGAAAGGAGGGTAAGGAGGCCAAGGAGGGTGGGCAGGCCGCCTGTTTGGGAAGGGAGCGGCGGACCAACAGCTCGTCTTTTCTGCTTAATTAGGGCGCTTGGTCCTGTTAATTTTCCAGAAAAGGGGCCTTGCCAATCACAAATGGTGCATCCCTGATTCAGGGAGCACGGCGCGGAGGAGTCACTTGCTGAGTCGCGAAAATTTTCAAATTTCCCTGGCATCTGGACTGAGTGAGGAAAGCGACTAGTGGGAGTAGCTTGGTCCAGCTCCTACCGGTCATGCAGATTAACGGGGCCTAGTCTGTTAGTGAAGCTAGTCTGCCCTCGCAGCTTCAGAGTATATTATTCCCAATTCCATATATTAGCCAGCCATGGCGCAGCCGATACATGGTTAATTTATGAACCAGAGCCCTGAAGACAAGCAGGATGGTACATCTGGGAGAACTATTGCTGGCGCCTTAATGATGTTGATAGGAATGCGAAAAGTCAGGCGCTCCGCGAGAGCAAAGAGCAAGTGGATCCAACCACTTGTTGGCTTCGGAGTCCATGGACCTTGGGATCCATCTTCCAATATTATTCCGCCCTGAAAGCCTGAGCCTGCCCTGAGCTTTGTGCTTGTCACCAACCTTGCGACTCTGGCGTCTGCGTTCTTGAACCCCTGCCATACCGGCATATCCCAGGCTCGGCGCTTCGACTCGTGAGACTGCCAGGCTGCCAGGCTGCCATGCTCGGCCTCTGCAGTTCGTCTGGTTGTCGACCTGGTCAAAACAGGCCGGGGTTGTGTGATCTCGGAGCACAAACTAACTCGCCGCTACTGAACGGGCTTCCATGGAAACTTGCCTGGGCCAGCCCGATTAGGCAGTTAGCTGCTCCTGAGTTTGAGGCCATTAGATAATCTGCCCATCCACGCGACTCCAACCACATGACTGCCAGCTGCCAGACAACCAACCAGCTCCCAACCAGCCCCTCCACGACCTCAAACCCGCGACACTTGACGCGCAGGTTGACGCCCATGTCCTGATTTTCCCAAACAGAGCAAACCGTCACGGCGTCAACCCCTCATCTGGCGCCATGCATCCTCGATGCACGATTACTTGATAGCTCGAGATTGATACATCGCGCACGGTTATCCTCTGGCTCCAAGTTTGCCCCACTGTACTCCGGACAGAAGTTTCGGACGTCTGCGATACTTGCTGGCTCCAGCCCTACAATCCGATGGAGGTGTTTAGACAGAGGACCCCATCCGAAGTACGCAATCGTCAGGAACCCGCGACACTCTCAATTAAAACTTCGTCTCATTCCTCGCTTCGTTTGGCATGACCGACGATAATGGAAGTTGTTCCGTCAAAGATTACGAGCTGTTTCATCGGATCAGATCCACCCCCTTTTCATCCTTTTTTTTTTTTTTCACCGTCTTGTCTCTGGCTTTTTGATGGCGATGAACACCAACCAATCAAGGCCCTGTCGATCTGATGATCCTTTTTTTGAGCCGTGTCCATCTCTTCCCGAGTCCAGTCCTTGTTCTCTTTCTGGCCACCTTTTGACCATCGGGAATTTTCGTCGAAAATGTCAAGCCGTCCCTGTCCACCAAATCATAGCACGTTCGTTCTCTCTGTTCAACGCTTAACCCCACTTGACCTACCAAAGAAGGAACTTGGAAGAATGGAATTTGGAAGACCTCATCTCCAATTCTCGCAACTTGCAAGTCACGTTGCATCGAGCACATAGCTTTGTCCTCCGTGAATTTTCCGAATTATGGAGCACATACATGAAGATCATGTAGATAACCGTCCTGCGCAGCTGACAGGCTGAGGACACACAGGGAGCAGTCTGGCAGAGAGGTGAATATGACAGCGCAGCAATTGCTGCAAAGTACAAATCCTCTTTGTCTGAGACTGCGAGGCTGCTGCATTCCACTTTCGCTAACCAGAAGGCCCAAGGATCGATCTCAATCCTTGCAGAGTTCGTATCCCACCTCTCGGCGCATCCTCAGTCCAGTTGAACGCTCAGTTTGTAACCGGCCCGAGCCCGAAAACCCCTCACATAGAGGGCCAGAAAACGTTCATCGTCACCGCACCCAGCATCATCCAGGTCCCAACAGCATAATTAACCACATTAACAGGAAACCAACTTAACCGCCACTGTCATCTACAATAATATACGTTATAATTAATACTAATAACGCGAAACAAACCTTGCCTCAGGTTAATCAGAAAACGGCAAACAGGCGCCTATCATTTCTTGGACGGATCCCTATCCTCCATTCACCGGGTCGGGTCATTCATCGGAATCCATTGCCGTGCTGATTGTTGGTCACGCTGGCATGAAGAGTCAGGTTGCACATATTCCTTGAGGACTGTGATTAAGGCTCTGATCACCTCACTGGTGGTAATAATCGCACGAAATGAAGACTAATTTTACGTCAACGTCACCTGCTCTTGTATTCGAGAGAATCCAAACACCACGCATAGCGTACTAGCTCTCAACTCCAAAACCTCTGCCGAATGGCAACATAGATAAGGCAGCCATAGTCGACATTCCATTCCTGATCATATTATCATTTTGAAATTAACTTTACATAACCGACCCCTCCTCGCAGTTAACTAAACAGCTAACTAAGAACGGAGTAACTAGTTAGTTATGTAGTGGACAAAATGACTAATAGTGGCCAAAAAGCTAAACATCACGCTATCCATGCCCAAAACAAAAACATAACAGCAGGGAACAATATGAATAAGGATACTGCATCATGTGCATACGTATACGCCTGTCTTATTTACGGCTGACTGGATTTCGCAATGCTAGTGGGAAAAAAACATGACAACCTCCCCAAGAACGCAAAAATATCAGATCCCCACCTAGCTAACTAACCAAAGAACCCGAATCACATCATGCCGCCATCGTAAGGACATAACTATAGATTAAGTCGTTAGCAAAAGCGACACCAGGAAAAACGCAAACCAGATTCATGTGAGCACTTACGAAGTAATACTATCCATGCGCTCTGTCGTCAGCTTCAAACTGACAGTCAACAGTTCACGCGCAACGTCCGGCTCCTGCTCCCGGAGGGCCTTCCATTTCGCTGCATTCAAACACCAGATCACGCAATCCTGCTCAGCCTTAACGGTAGCGGTGCGGCGGGTCTCAGAGAAGAAGGGCAGTTCGCCGCATGGCCTTCCCGCAACAATAAGCTCGAAGTACCGGCCTTGCGGGAGCTCGTACTCAGCACGGAGCATCCCCGACTCAAGGAGGTAGAAGGCGTTGGGCACATCACCTTCTTGAAAGAGGATTGTGCCCGAGGAGTAGGTTTCTCGGGAGAAGTAGGGGCATGCTGGGAACCAGAAGTCTTCGTTTTGGGAGGTGAGGCCTTGGAAGGTTTGGAGGAGGAGGGGGAGGGGTTGGCGCATTGCGGACCATGCCGCTGGGACGATTACGGCGGTTTCGTCTTCGTTGAGGGTTGTTGTCGCTGCGCGGTGGAGGTATTGATGTCTTGGGGAGGCCATGACACCTTCGGCTGATTGGGGTTGGTGTTGGGCTATTGGGACCTCGAGGTTTTGGGAGGTGGTCTTGCCCTTGAGCAGTGCTTCTCGGTGGCTATAGAAGATGTTGAGGTAGTCGTTCTCGCAATACTCGAGGGCAGAATTCAAATCCTCGAATATCCGGACGCCAAACTCTGGCTCAAGCAGTCCTACGTTTTGGAGGCTCTTGCCGACGTCCCCTCCCACGTCAAGACCGGAGATAGTCATCCGCACGTTGCGTTTCTTCAAGATCCGATTGATGCGTGTGAATGCCTCGGCGGCCGAGAAGTCGATTCCATATACTCGAGAAAGGTCCAAGATGATAAACCTTATCGGAAGTCTACTGAATGCTTCATCCTCAATTAGTCCTCGCATAGTATTCTCGACATCCACGATGGTTCCGAAGAATAGATAGCCACCAAGCTTGAGGATCAAAGTCTGCTGCCCAGCTTCTTTCAGGTATCGGTGTTGAATCGGCGGCCGCCGAACCGTAGAACCGGCAATTTTGCCGGAGTAAGTAGCGCGGATGGCAGATTTTCGTGAAGTTTGAACGACAAAGCTCAGGCAAGCCAGGATGATTCCCACCAGGATGCCAGTCACGAAATCCCAAACACCCATCGTCGCGACAATTATAACGACCTAGAACATCAGCCTGGAGCTTGTAGGCTAGCAGGATGAGACTTACAGTGAGATATTCGTGCCGATGCAACTTTCCCCATGTATCCACTAGAGCTTCCTCCATCAATTCAATACCGAGCAGGAATATCAAAGCTCCTACAACCATGACAGGGATGAATCCAACAATCACAGGACCGATTAGCATAATACCTGTGGTGGCCCCTGCAAGCATAATGCCAGCTAAGCGTGAGTTTCCACCACTGTCAATGAAAAGCAGGCTGTTGGTATACACGAGGTAATTCTAAGAAAACATATTAGTATAGACTTTTCCCCCTATGTGAGTCCCTTAATCGTACCTGAATACTGCCTGCAAATCCCGAAAAAGCATTAGTCACACCATGAGCCATCAATTCTCGATCAACGTTCAAATTATCCTCGCCCGTAGAGATTCCCAATGCTGGGACATTGATAGGAACATGGAGAATTCCGAAGAATGTGAGCGCAAACATTGCTGGGATAGTATCAACAAACGCAGGCCAATCGACAGCCGAAAAGTCTGAGATAGTTAGAAAACAGCGCCAAATTAAGTAGCAATTGTAGGAGTCAACTCACCATAGAGTGTGTAGAAATGGTACCACGGATTGACAGATGAAGGAGCATCAAAGACCCAGCCGCTGCTCCGTAATGAATTCATGGGTATATGTGCGATGAATTTGACGATGTAAAAACACAAAGCGACAGCAACGAAATAAACCCCAACTAGATAGTTAGATCTGACGAAACGTTTGAGGGCGAGAAGACCGATCGCGAGGGACAAGGGCGTTATCCAAAGGGCCAAAGCACCCATATTGAAAAGTTTCTGCATAGTGGGAATATTAAACTCAAAAGATCCAGGCAGTCGAGCTGATACTTCGAGACCCGTAAGAACGAGGAAAAAGCCGACTCCTCCGATACACCCAATGAGGATATGCCTGGGAAAGAATCCAATGAGAGAGCCAATTTTGCATGTCCCCATCAAGAAAAACACCAGACCAGTAAGGATAGAACTGACGGAGAATGATAGAATTGTGGTGGCGATAACGGACTTCGGATTGTCTTCTCCAACCCGGTTCAGAATCGTATAGGCCATTTGATGGAAGAACGGCACGACCTCGATCATCTCACTTCCGACTCCTCCACGGAATATCGAGCCTCCACAGGAGAATACCAGTTGGGCGATGATGGTACTGACGTAGAACATAGATATGCCATCTGAGCCTAGGTCAGAAAATATTGGCTCGCCCAATGGGAACAAAATCATCCCATATGAAAGAGCGTCCAGGATATTCAAGAGTAGACCCAGAAATACCGAAGGCAGTAAGCTCAGCGGATGTACAATTCCCCGTTGCCATATAACTCTGCGATCCCATGTCTTCGGATGAGCCAGTACATGAAAGGACGCCGAGATCGTCGAAAGAGCATTGGGGATAGCACTAGAAGTTTCCTTCGGCGTGTATACTTGACCCTCAACATCACTCGCTGCTCCATAGGTTCTGGATGGTCTCGACGTTGACTTGGGCAGCAAAGACGTTTGCTCGGTACTTGTGTCCTCCTCGTGTTCATTGACGGAGGAAGGCGATCTAACGCCCGCATCTTTACTTCCGCTCGATTCATTCCGCGTTCCGACACTCCGGTCTTTATTGAGGCCAGCTGACGGATCACGGATCATGGCCGTTAGAACAGACGACCCCCCAGAATGCACAGTCGGCTCATGGCCTATCTCATCCGTCCCACTTGACCCCGACAGCTGCAGACTAGGCGACGACTGTGTTTCGGCATCAGCTGGACCGTCCGTAGGTCGAAAGATATCCATGGCCGGAGGGATATCCCTTGGTTCTCTCGACAAGGCAAGTGAAGCCAATTCCGCAGTTTGTTCTCGAAGGCCATGGGACGAGTAGTGCGCCGGATCTGGACAGACTTCTAGTCAGCAACCACTATTGTATTAAACAAGCTGGAAGGTCCTCATTTACCAGAAGCATTATGGAACGAGCGGTGATAGAAGGACCGGCTCGGCGCCCTGTAACTACTTCCGCCAGATAATACCGGATCTGAGCCTATTGTCTGAGGAGGAAAACTGCTGGGCTCCGGTAGCTCGCCAATCGTTTCTGGTGTAGGGTTGTCGTTAGAGATGGGCGGCGGGTGGGTGGCCTGCGAGTCAGCCCGCTTCCGGCGACCCAGAACACCCATTTCGGTTGAAGCACGAGTATATGGTGGGTGGGATGGTTAATTCGCAATCCGGTCTCGAAATTGAGTCAGCGGACAGGCTCGTCACTTGCTCACGTTGGATTCTCGCAAATGGCACTCAGAGGAGTAATGACGCAAGACTTAGAGGAAGCGCGACGGTTGACATCGCCCGGGGGTTGAAGAGACGAGCCGGGGACCACGGAAGGGTGACAACATGAGAAGGGAGAGAGGTCTCGGACGGTTGGAGATGGTAATCGAGTCAGAAGAAGCTCTTGGGGTAGTTCCAAGGAAGCTTTGCCTGGCAGTTCTTATCAGCGAATTGAGTAAAAAGTCCTATCTGCGGAGGACACTGGATTTGGCGGGCCCACTTGGTTCCAACTCTCTGCCCTGTTCTAGAGATAACTCGGACTCATCTTCCAGGAAACAATATTACCTCAGAAACGGCGAGAAAACGATATTAACGATGCAGGGCATGTCATGCTGTTCAATTGGCGAGACGTTGACTGCTTTCGGAGATCAGCCGATGAGCTGCAGGAAAAACGGTCAACTCGCTTTTCGGCCTGTGTTTGACACCCGCCCACATTCACCTCAGGAACAGTGAACGGTTAGTCATACAAGGCCCAGTTTTTTAGGTAAATGATAAATATACTCCGTAAGTTATCCAAGTTAGATTTCAGAATGCAATGCAGTTTATCTCTACGCATCTAACACCATGGGTATCACTATAAAAAAAACTAACCCCACAACTCCAAGCACTCGCAGCCAAGCATGATAAGCATCCCGGGATATCAGCTCAACCGCTCCAAAAAACCCTGTGCTATAAGCCGCTCCACATCGCCATGTCGCACATAAAGCTGACTGTTCTTCGTCAAATTAATGACCCTACGACCGTTAGCAATCCATCCTTAAAAAAAGGAAGTGGAAACAACATAACATACCCATACTCTGTCTGAATCTCCCCCGCATCCTTCAAAACTCTTACATCAATAAACAAATCCTTCGGCGGCTCCAGACTCCCCGTAAGATCAATATCTGTCCATTGCCCCTTATACGTAGCCAGCATGTCACTATACTGCCGGAAGTACTCCTCTTCATCGGGACTCAACGAGCTCTCGTTCCCGCTGTTCGGTCCACCACTACCGACGGTACCATCTTCCATACCCGCCATCGCAGACGCCGCCGCTGCTTGCTGCTCCAGCACATCGATGCCCTTCCAGCATAATTCCTCGAGCTTCTCAGTCCGTACGCGGTGGTACGCAAGGAGACAGCGCTTGTTGCGCCGGATACAGAGGTGGTCGACCAACAGGGCGCACGCGACAGCCGGCTCTTGGGACGGGTTGAAGTTTCCTTCGAAGGGGGCGAGGAGGTGGGCGACATCGCGATCGAGATCGCGAACTTCGCGCGCGACGGTACGGACGAGCTCGGTTTGGTAGGGTGGGAGGTGTGCGAGGGATTGCGTGCGTTTGGCGTGTTGGACCTGGATTGCGTGGTGTGGGCGTTAGTAGATGTTTATTTGACGTGCTTTTTTTGATCTTTGGGGCAAATCTGTATATCTGATTTGGGGACAGGTTCTGATGTATTCAATCAGGTTCGCCATACCAGTTTATTGCCTAGTTCTCCGTACATAATGTGGGATTGAGTTGGTGTTCATTCGAAGGGTGGGGTATCCGAGTAGAGCGGTGGTAAGAGGCCGCGTTTGGACGCGTTTCTGATGCGGCGGTTGGTTAATACGACGGAATGATTCAAAAGGACTGCCACTGTGTCCCCCCCGAGTCGTGTCTGCTATAGGGAGAGTTTGGAGTTCGTAGAATGTTCGTGGGAACAAAGAACCTTGGAGTCTTTTCCAGGTATACCTTATCGCCGCCGGCTTGCTGCTTTAACGAACGATCCACGTGATGCCACAACTAAATTCTTTGACACCACGTTTCAGTTTCAATTGAACATTTTGCACTTTAATAGGGATTCGTCAGAGCTTGTTTTCCTTGTATCTTTTAATTCAGTCTATTAAAACACCATTGTTGAGTGAAGTTGGTCTATTTTCTTGACATCAGCCAGCTCATTCCTACATACCATACCGCAGGATGTCGCCGTGGAAGGGAATATTCTCAAAGCCGGAGTACGAAAGGAATTCTAAGAATACGGATGGATTTAAGAAAAGGGGCCATATAAATGCAATGAACTTCTTAGTCTAAGCAAGGATGGGTGACGAACCCTATGCGTTATAATCTATGCGATGAAAACCTAACAGATTACCAACCCATAATAACAAGCCATAATATGACAGAAAAAACAAGGCAACCCACCTGGGTGCCATCACAAGAAGCATTGAGTAAACGCAGACAACTCCAAAATGAAGGGGACAAAAATGCACATAATCTCCGCAGGAAAACAAGACAACTTCCACCTAAGTTGTCATCATCATCTCAGTACCGCGAAACTCAAATCGCAAGTCCAACTTTGATAAAAACAAAGAGCCAGCCCAGGGGTAATCACTAAAATGGAAAGAAGTCATAAAAAAGAAGACAAAGCCAACCCATGAACTAGTGAGTATATGTCAAATGGCTTTCGTCTAGCTCATCATTTTCGTCAACCAGAGTTACATGATTCAAAAGCACGAAGTTTTATCAATATCCCTGAGGATTATTGATCCAATGATCAAACTCTCCACCTACGGGCTCCAGCCCGGCTGTTTGACTTGGGTCCCATGTGTCACTCTGCACGCCAGGCTGCAAAGGCGAGGTACCAGCGTAGCCGATGGGGCTAGTGGGGTACTGAAAGTACACATTGTTCGAAGATTCACTCTGCCATAAAGGATACTGAGAGCCCCCGTAGACCTGATTTCCAGCCTCGTTGAAGTCTAATAGTTGAGGATCTAGTTGACCACCCGCACCACTTCCGGATGTTGGCATTTGAGGTTGAAGTAGATCGTGATGAGCTGCTCCAGGCAGACCAGCAAGTGTTGTTGATGAAGCATAGTGCATATCGTCAGCATTGGAGGATGGCTGGAGGTATTGGGTGGGATCAGAGGTAAGCATCAATCCTGAGGTCGACCTTCCGGGGTTGCTGGTGGGCCACGAATGAGGAAAGTACCCATCGGTTTGCAGGCTGTTGTGTCCCATGTCAGGAGGCGTCGGGTGTCCGCTGTCCCATCCACTGCTACCAAGATCTGGAGAGCTGAATGCACTGAGCCTGCTGATATGACGCTGGGCCGGGCTGGCTTCAGGTGTGGTCCGATACCCAGCGATGTAGGAACGGTCATCATCAAGCATACGTTTTCTCTTGTCCTTTGCTGGTGTGAACTTATAACCAGGGTGTGCCTTCAGGTGATTTTTCTTTTCAATGGCTGCATACCGCTCATACTGAAGCTTGATTTCAGGGGTTTCGTTATTCCAGCTTTGGCCTGCCGCGGTAGATACCACTTGATGGTTCTGCTGCCGGAACAACTCCTTGGTCCTCTCAGCATATGCCGAGCGATAAAGCATAAAAGAGTTCATTGGCCTGGGGATCTTTCCATTCTTCCGCACAGTTTCCGCAAGACGCTCCTCAGTGGGCCGATTCACGTGCTGTTCCATATCCTTCAGAGGAATATGGGTCAGGTCTCTCGTCAGAACACTCAGAGGTGCAGTAAGCCTGACACCTTGTTCGATTGAATCCTTGCGACCCTTTGTTCGGCGACGTTGTCTAGGTGACCGCAAAACTCTTGGTTTTGAAATACCAGAGGGTATCATTGAAGGCGATGGCCACCTTGGCTGCTCGCTGTTCCTGGAAGCAGCACCGTCATCAGCGGGAGGTGTATGGACCCTCATCTTGTCGGTTACCATCTATTCATTGTGTTAGTGATTACTCAAGCTGATGGGTGGTAGGGGCAAGTTTTCTTACCTGGTTGTGGAGAGAGGTGTTCTGAGAGCAGTCACTGGTTGGGCCAGCGTATTGAATGTCCTGAAGAATCATGTTAGACTATGGATGTTAAGGGATATGGGACTCCTTTGCTGCTTAGGCACTCACTATGGCTAGCGAACTTTGCTGATCGAAAGAGACGCCGTTTTCCGACCCGGAACCTCCGTAAGGCGCCGCTGTCTGGCTATCGTATATCGAATACAAATCGGTAGTTTGGCCGACGTCAGAGGGGAGGTCTCCGTCTGTTGACTGAGGGGGAGAAGGCGGTTGGCCGCGAATCAATCGCTGCTGAACCATGCTTATGTGGTAAGATGGTGGGATGAGGTAGTCTTTCTGAATGTTGAGAGGAAAAGCAAACCCCCGCCCTAAACTTTTTTTAAAAAAAAAAGATAAAAGATGAAGAGCGAGAATATGTCTGTCTTTTACTGAGAGAACAGAAAATCGACAGTATTATGAAGCCTTCAAAGCCTTGTTTAGCTGAGTGCGTGGTTGGGGATAGATGATTCCGGAACCAGCACGGAAACTAAATGACACACGCAATCCTCCCTATCGGTGGATAGTCAAGATAGCAGAAATGGCAAATCAAAAAGATTGGGACCACTTCTGTCTGCAAGGGAGGCAAGATGGAAAGCGAAGAGAGAATGAAGAAGGAGGTCCAAAGAGAGAAGGAAAGGCGACAATAAGTAGGTGAAGGGGAGATGCAGAGACAAGAGAGGAATAAAGACTGCTATTGGTGCTTTATGAGAGCAAGCGGGAACAAGCAGTCAGGAGTTGGCGTAAAGAAGTGTTTGTTGTGTTAGAGGGAGGACGATGATGGATGGTTGGAGAGAACAAGAGGTGGATATGAAGCTGCTTAAGACTGATGCTCCTGCAGACAAGCGTTCGCCGTCTGGCAGCAGAATCTATGGCACGCTAGAGTGACTGAGACCCTTTGGTGCCAGTCAGTTCTCAAAAACCACCGCCAGAAAATGGTGATGGCTGAGGTGATGGCGCGCCGGCTTTGTGTAGTGTACCAGACAGCTGGGTTCGCAAGATGGATGGGGAAACCCGCTTTTCTTTTTTTGCATTTCTTTTTGGGTTTTACATTTATTTTATTTCTTTTGAAAATAGTTTCTTATTTTTAACCCTCTTTATTATTTCCTTTTATGATTGGGTTGTTGAGACGTTATTTGTCTAGATCCCCTTCTCTGCTGGCCCTCCCCTTAGGATGTGCCTCTACATTGCTCGTCGTCCATCAGTTTCACCGGTTGTTTCCAAACTGGTTCTACCAGGGTCATTCTTTGTGCCAAATCTATTCATCATACTGAGAAGAATCCTGGTGAGTGTTTCTAGAACGCTGGGGCAAAGCTCCTGGTCAACTCTGGAGGGGGTCCTCCCCGTTTCTTCCTCGAGGCAGACCAGGTCCCTTTCGCTACTCGGGATCTCAGGTGATTTAGGCAGTGTTCCCCGAGCATCGCATTATGCCTGGGTCCGTTAACGGACTCTTAATTATAATCGCTAGCAGGCTGTGTTTCCTTAATTTGGCGGCATTCTGCCACTGGGGCGAAGGTGGATTGGGGCCCTGTGGGGCCATGTTGGCGCCTGGCCCTACTGTAGGTACGAGTCTGAATATGGCGACATCACGATCACCATGGGCCGTCGGCTCATTCCCTCACCTTCCGATCCAGTAGTTCAAACCAGGCGCAGTGGTTGACGAAAAGCCCGCCCCGGAGATAAAGGCTAGGAAAACGCGGTGCGAATCTGAGGCCCGAGAGCGAATGGCAGGAGGCGTCAGGGAAGCTAGTGTTGCGATCCATCACGTAGCCATGACAGATAATGGACCTATCAGTAGGCGTAGGCGAATAAATTCAAGACGCGGGAAAGGCTTGGGCCGAGAAAGTTAAATGCGAGCTTCAATAATGTCGATATAGAGGCCGAAGTTCAAATGCAGAAGTGGAAGGTACTAAGGTAGACAAGCTAGACCGATACACTTCCCAAGTCGGGCATGTCATCAGATAACCTCGAAATGCCGGGCCCGATTAGTTGAACGGCTTCTGCATCCGCTGCAATCCTCGTATCGAGTCATAGGCCGGTTCCAGTCTACCAGAAGTTATGCTGGCGCAGAGAACATGCAAGCCTGTCTGGAAGGCCAGGAACCACCTCACGCTTCATGGCTCACAGTTCGGAGGTGTTCGCAGCGGGGGAGCTGGGAATGGATGAAACCTTGGGACATCAACCAGACTTCCTTCTCCACGTTTGGAATGGGTATCCCTGGACTTCAACCATGTCTGAGATGAGCGGAAGTATTTGTCCTGTTTTCCGCATGGAGAAAAGCAGGGTGGAGTTTGGCGCGGATGGTGATCATGCTCGTGTTCGTTCCCCACAAGCGTACCCCCCGTCCTGAGCGATCAGACTAACACGGACAGTGAATTAGCGCCCAGAGCCCCAAAACGGACGAGATAACAAGTCCTGGAAGATTCAATTGGATGGACCGGAAGGAGCCGACAGACAGTGGATAGTCACGGATAGCAGGCACTTGCCAGGCGACAGCGCCGGGGCCGAAGCCGCGAAATTGAGGGGGACCGCTCCACCGCTGGCCAGTGTTGGACTTTTGGCAGATGTTGGTTCCGGTACAAGCAGATTGCGTGTTTGATAGGAAAGAACCAAACGAGAGTTTGACCGCCAGCAATCCCATATCTGCAATGCAGGCATACCAACAACTATGACCAGCATTAACCACAACGGCAAGAACTGGCGACTTTGGCTCACATTAGCCACTGGGGCAAGAACCGCAGGATAGAGGCTCGTGGGAGACTGGGAATGCTCAGTGGGAGTCTCTGTGATGGGATCATCGGAGGACCCACTGGCCTCATCTCGATGACACCCGCTTAAATTGTGGGCCCCACCACGTGGTTGTGATTGGCTGTGGTTGACTGGGATGACTTCTCCGCCAGTGCTCTGATTTGCTGGTCGTGGCAGATCATCGGCCTCCTCTCATCATCACTCGCAAGTCCCGGCCCAATCTTCTCAGCCCTCATCAGGAGAGAGGAATTTTGCGTTGGGCTTCGGTGGACTACGCTGGACTATCGACAGTTGCGCCCAAGAATGATCCCCCGTGCATCCCGAGGTTCTTGGTGGACCATGGTTTGGGTTGACAGACGGTTTACATTGTCGGAAAAGCCGACGGGACCGTCCTTAGCCTTCCTCCACTACCCATATCACAGAATAGAGTTTTGACACAGCTCTTGCCATGAGGCTCTGGATAATGCCCTGTAGATGTCAGATGCAGAAACTGAGACCAGAATAGAACCGCTAATTTAGGTAGCGGATTTGTACCAAGGACCTCCAGACCCTCTCGGGCGCACTCTGAGGAAAAAAAAAAGGAACTAGGTACACTGCGGAAACTCGGGGGCTTTGCTCGCGTCTTGCGAGCTCCTAACGCCGAGGCCAATCAGAACGGGGCATTTGGCGATCCTCGATCGGCCTTGAAACCTCCGTTCATGATGGACAACCTAGGTACAGAGACCGAGTCTACTGACAAGCTCGCCCTTAGTCTACCTGCCAGAAGATCCGATCTGGTAGATGGTTGGCGTTCGGGCTTCATTCCGCTCGGTCTCCAGTAGTGGCTTTGCCCGAACTGTCTGCATTTGAACGAATTGACTCGAGAAACTTTGGCTTTTGACTTTCCCCCCAACCCGATCCTCACCATGGCGCCCTCCAATTCGCTTCTCCGCCTGACAGTTGTGACACTGAACGGCCTGCATGACACTCGCCCAACCTTGGCAACCAAAGATTGCTATTTGGAATTAAAATCATCTTCAGCACGCTTATCTCTCTGCGTTCCCGTGGCGCCTGTCACCCTGGTCTTGCCCAAACCCCTCTGGGTATAGATGCGATCCCTGGGATGCTTTCTCGGATACTTTTCCATCACGTGAAGGCTAGGCCATGTCGGGCTTCTCTCAGTCTCCGTCGGGGGAACAACAGATCACCGTGGATCCCTCAGAATGTCAACACTGCTACGAGTCAGGGTCGTTAGCGGGGTTGGAAGCTTGCTAACTGTTCATGACCTCACTTGCAGTTCAATGTACAACCTCGACGGCTGTTTCACACCCCAAGATTGACCGCCATTGGAACTAATGCTAGGACCTACGCATATGGCGGTCACTGAAACTTTGGCCTCAGGGAAGGAGCAATGAAATAATACAATCCTTTGCATGTGGTTGGGCGATATGAAGATACCGTTGGTTATTCGATCCTCGCCGTTCTGCACCGACATCGTCACCCTTATCCTTGAGACTTGAGTCGGTGTGTTGTGCTGCCAAAAACGGCCCCAGTCATCTTCAGCCTCACCGGGGACTGGTTCATCCCTCCACCTGCTCTCTGTTGGCCCCCCAAAAAGCAGTTCATTCATTGTCAAATCGCAGATGGAGTAAAATGGCGGGGGCTGAGAGGATGTTAATGCGTGGCGACAGGTGCCCGGCCCACGATCTACAGCCCTAGTGGGCACTGGGCACTGGGACCTGACTCTGAGAACTAATAGTCGTATTGATGAAGTTGGATGGCTTGAGCAGGAACCAGAGCCAAGCTAGCCACGCCGCGAGTTTTCTTTGTTGTCGCACGCATCCCTCAACCGACAGGAACGGGTTTGGAAGGCCGATGGAAGGTCCCTCTTCCCTTCTTTTCGTCTCACGGCAAGAGGATGCATGAACTCCATGGTACTAGAGAAACCTTATTCTCCTTGTCTCGTAGGTCGACTCTGACAATGGTGTGTTCACGGCCGACTAAGCTGCGCTTTTCTGATATTGACCATACTGGAGCCCTTGAGAGGACGCCGTTAATAGAGAGTCTTCCACAAAAGCAAAGCATCCGCAAGAATTGCGGATAACTTTCATATTTTTCTCCCACTTTTGCTAAGTGCAACGCCACATTCACACGAACACCATCACGAGTCATGAGTCTATTTTGAATCTCCGCTGTGTTACTTACAATAAGTTGTACATGGGAGGGGATGCGCGACAAGGATCGCCATGTGCAGCCAAGTCCACAGAAACCATGGCAACCTCCTTGACAGATTCAACCATGATCCACCCGACCTTCTGAAGTGTTCTGGAAAAGAGTTAAGGGCGTTTGATCGACGCCAAATAGATGCGCCATCCCAAATGCGGCCCCTTCGACAAGGCGAGGGCTGCTCACGGTCCCCTCCTCGCCGATTCGCAAGCGTAAGGAGGGTCTGCTGATGACCTTCGGACGCCGAGTGGACCAGTTCCCTCGATCTGATGTGCAAATCGCGCCTGACCTTGGCTCACCCAAGCCTCCTGTCTGTTTTAGGGTGATGAAACAGGGCATCCGTTTTGGCTATCTAAGAATACCTGTGCCCTCCGCTTTCTTTTGTACACTGCAATCAGTCCCGTGGTTGAATACTGCGCCTCGTTCCATCATGGCCTCCTGTTTTAGCTATTTCGGAGGAGCGCTTTTTTTAGCTGTTACAACATTTGCGCCCGTCCTCTTGGATTCACGGTCACTATTTTTGATGAGCAGAAGGCTGGGAGGGAGTCGATTCCAGGCGGGGGGAAATTAGGACTCGATCCGTTGGTTTTTTCGAAAAGTAATTGGGCTGGGGATGGCGTAACTCCCATGAAAGATATCCTGGATATTATCTATTCTAGAAATGGCATCAATGGAAAGGCCAAGACAACATCTTGACTCCCGGGAACGCTGTTCCCAATAAACCAAAGAGAGGATAACCACGGGGAAAGCAAGGAACCCTTGAGGGATTGGCCCAGGGAAAGAATTCCAGCAGCAGGTGGCAAGTCTGATCCAAATTGACTGCCATTCACAGCATAACTTAATTGACAGATTCGGAATTCTATGCATCAATTTCGTGTCCACAAACGTGGCCCCAGGAGAAGGCGGCCAGCGTTAACCAACATGATAGCAAGTGGCGCCCATGCCTGTGGCGCTGAGATTGTCTGTGAGCTTGAAGGTTGCTGCGGCAAGCTTCAAACTCGTAAGCTGCATGTACTCTCTCGACGATGCAAACTCTCTTTGGCCGGGGGTACTCAACCCGATGTTAGGATTTACAACTTCATGACGGATGGTCTGCACTGCACAGTGGAGAAGATTCTTGAGCTCCTAAACATATCGTTGGCGTGTTGAAGTCGATCCACGACAGCAACAGTGGCAAGCTATAAGGAAGGGTTCAGGCATCTTGACATGGACACTCCACAGGAGATGAAGCTAAAAAGAGCGGATAGTAAGTTGCATCCAACACTTCCCTGGGATTGCAATTATTTTATCGGGTGGCCTTCATAGTCTGCCTTCTGCCTCCCCTCACGACGTCGATGACAGCCCATCGTCGGGATTCGAAGAAACACCCCAACCAACAACTCCAGGTCACTGCCACCGTTGGTTGGTCCAAGGGGATCACGTTTAACTTCAACCAACCCATAAACAGCAAAAATGTCATCTGAACTTTAAAGTGCCCAGCTGCGACGAAGATCATCGGGTTTCGGAAGCCTCGTGCGTGGCCACTAGGATCTCATAAATACGGACACGGACACAAACAGACGCCATGGAACCCGCTCAGCCTTGGGACAGACGGCCAATCAATCGGCCCATCCATGCGAATATTAGCGCGCTGAGCCGATCCGTCTCAATCTGAATCTGTATCTTGATGCATTATGGAGTACTTGATTGATGATCGGCTGGGTTGTCCCTTGCTGTCAATCACAACTCAATTCTCAGCGAACGATGAGGAAGGGAATGAAAAAGAAAGGAGGGGGGAGGCTAGTGACTTTAGGTCGGGCGGAGGACTTTCCCGCATGCTACAGCCCGTCAAACTGTCACTGTCACTGTCTCGATTGTCATTTCTCCTCATCGTTGAACCGTTAAGAGAAAATTTCCCCATTGCCAAGTCGATCGACTGGCGTCATCCAGTCTGCCTGTCCAGACCCTCAACTCTTTGCGCACTGTCTGCCAATCAACCTAACATGACGCCGCCGACTGACACGTGGAATTGTCCCTGGAGGAGAAGCCCTTCTGGTTCATGCATGCTAGGGTTGGCTTCCCAGCAGATACCATGGGCCCAAGTCATCTTGCTGCAATGCGCGATGCAACGCACGCACCTGCGAGCCTGCATGTGGCCGAGTAGGGCTTATTAGGGCAAGTTGCCGGGAAACCCGAGCCGTGAAGTAAGCACCTTACTCGGTACCCAACTACGGAGACACCAAGATTGGAGACGCGGAATTTCTAAGTTATACTCGTACTTTGTCGTACTTTGTACTTTGTTGCGTCTTTTGCTTCCATCGACTCCCCGTACTCTTGAAGGCGAACGGCTGCCTGCTGACGGAGTGACAGCAGTCTAGCCATAAATCGAACGTACTTCTGTGATAACTGATTTGACACGCAATCATCAAATGGCTCCAACCACGCCGCTACAGGGATCAAGGGCGCGTTTAAGGTTTCAATATCTCGGTCGTGATCAACCGGCTTTGAGTGGCTGCCATTGGATGGGTTTAATTCACAGGCCGAAATGTGTCCACTCGAGCAGCAAGTCAACGACATCACGATGGGCTAACCCAGGGTCTATGGGTTAGCCTAGGGTTGATGGGATTGCCCAAGGACCGCAATCACCTGGTCTGCGGCCAAGTGTGCCATTGTGGTAACAGTAAAGCTGCATAGGGTCTTCTCGTGAATTTAAAATCAGTTGGGTACTAACCACTCGTCAGCATTATTGTGGAGATTCACCAGATGGATCGAGATAAATATTGGTACACTGACAAGACGAAGCACCAGGTGCCAGTAGATCACTACACGACTGGGCCACTGGCTAAACTACGGGGGATCAGGACGGAGTCTGCCAGTGGTCGCCAGGAGTTGCGGGCCCTGCGGGTGAGTTTATGTGACAGGTGTGACGGACTTGGAGCTTTCGACACTCCGAGACCCAAATGCGACGAGCATTGATTGGGCAATGGCGCTAAACTGTTGGATCTTTTATTTCGGCGTTGGTCGGCTTGGATCAGCCCCGTCACTCACTCAACTGGAGCCCTCGTTGAACGTTGAGTCGTTGTTTGAGCTAAGGATGTTGAAGGCGATTGTCCTGCAGCCTGATCATTGTCATTATTCCCATTCGAGTTCATCCACTTGGTGGGCTGTCGCACAAAAGTCCGCGAATGAAGTGCGCGCAATCAATCAGGTGTATGGAGGACAGCGAGGAGAGAGCGGACGTGGCTGTTGCTCCCATTAATTCTTTCCTCCCAAATCCTGGATTCCCCTGCAATTGGGACAACCAAGCAGGGGAATCACGCCCATGGTACTTTGGGCGCATTCTTTTACTTTTTCTCGAGTGCGAGAAAATGCCAAAGTAATAATTTCTTCGGACAGTTTGAAGACCGAATGGAGGCCTTGCGCCGCAGTAGCCTGCGCTGACCCTCCCTTAGTCAGATGGCCAGCACCTCAACTCAAACTGAGGTGACAAATACTCGCCCAAGGCACTAACACGAGGCAAAACGCTTGAATTCTGGACATCGGCTGTCGGAGCCGCTCTTGGCTTACTGGCGATGAGCCAAGGAAAGGACCCAGGGAAGGGAGAACCGGAAACGGAGCCCGCTCCCGCGTCCTTCGAGGTCGCCGTATCGGGGCTCGCGATACGCCACAATCCGACACTCCGTTGACCTCGGGCCTTGGGCAAGTTCCTGCTAATCTGGCTCTGGGCTCGACTTGTCCCTTGGTGTGTCGAAGCTCGTATCCGCTATCACCGCCCAGGTATAGATAATTTGGATTTGCAGGTCGCAACATACCAGACGGTCGGACGATAGGACTGAATACGGAATACTACCTGGAGTGATGAGTCTATGATCGCAAGTCGAGGATTGAGGGCCAAACTTGGTCCTTCCGGTCAGAGGTCGAGCCCATGTCTGAGTCCAGACTTTGACTCCTATCTCGTACTTTTGCGGTTCACTGCTTGCATAATCAAGCACTACACAGCGCATTATGCTTGCTTGTACGGAGTACCCATTTCGAATCTCGTAGGCATCGACACTCATGTTTTCTACAGCTAGCTGCAGTTATCTGTGATCGTAGATGAGATTGCGTTCTCTTGACAGCAAGCTCTTGATCTTATTATCAGTGGCATTGAGCCAGATAGTCGACAATTTCTCCACTTCGACACTATACGGAGTATGCGGAACTAAATAAACATATGATGGATATGTAAAACTACTAACAATACAGAAACCCAACACCCCAACAATATCTTTTCTCTTCAAACAAGCGCTCACATCCTGCAGACGAAACCACAATCAACAGGCCACTCGCTGGAGCGAGTCTCATCTTGCGCTCCCGATCTACCTGACTGCATATCCACGCTGCTGCAGTCTGCACGGTACCTTCGTAGCTTCTTAGCTAGTCTAAACCAGCACCTGCACTGCACCACATGCTTGCTTCCTCCCGATCTATCCATCAGCCATCAATTTGGACCAGGTCATCCGAGCGGATAGCTTCTCATGCGCTCACCCGCTTGCTCGCAAACCTCATTATGCATGCTTGCATGGCCCTGTGAGTCAAGGCCAAGGCAATTGTTTGCTCGTGCTCGAGAGCAGATGTAGACAAGCGGACGAACAGTGACATTGTCTCATTTCCTCCATGTTTTGCTTTTCTGGCTTGCCCAGGTTGGCGCAGTCCATGGGACGGGACGATGCGACAGGACGCATTGGGTGCGATAGCTGGCTGGGGAATGTTCATGCAGAGCATTGATACCTCGTTCTTGGGTCGATATGGATAATGGACTAGGGTCGGTGGTTACAGTATGCATACTATTCTACCGCGTTGCTTTTGACTATGTATACAGCTATATCCAACACAGGGAAATAACTCTGTCCATACGAGGTCACTAGCAGGAGTAGCGAAACAGTTGAAGACCTTCTCACTCTGTAATCAACTTCTAGATATGTCAACATCCACCCAACGCTTGGAGCCAAAGCCAACGGATCCAACCTCAAAACGACACAATGCAATGCGCGCAACCGAGCCTCACCGTCATCAACGTCTGTATGCTCCTAAGTAGCCTAGGTACCTCCAGCACCATTGATCATATCCCAATATCGATAATGCACTGAAACCCCGTCTCATCTCTCTGGCCCCCGATAGCACCCTGTAGGCAACCTGCAAACACCCTGCAGCCCACATTGAAAGCTCACGGTGAGACGAACTGTGCATCGCTTGGGTCGGGTCGTTCGTTGCTTTTTTCTCCTTACTTTCCTTCCCGTCGCCAGCTCCGTCTCCAGACTGACGGGACTCGAGGGGGAGGTCCGTGGCAAGAATGAAGGGGGTGTGTCTGTGCACGTTGTTTGCTGGCTACAAGGGACATGCTACATGCATAGTGCATGTTGCATGTAGCTAAAAGCTCAAGATACCTGTCAACAATGGCATAGATCCAATCTGATCGGGATAATGGTCTATCTGTTGACCGACTGAGGAATCCGTGCTTGGATAATGGGATCGATTAGTTAACTTTTCTTTTCTTTTTTCCCCCTCCTTCTCCTTTTCCTCTCCCCTCATTTTGAATGAATTTAGTGATGCGGAGATAAGGGGGGAAGGGAAGGAAAGGACTACTGCAGATTGTAGAACGTGCAGTGGCAGTGTCTCGGTTAGAGGACGTACTAGAGAGGTCTACGATTTGGGATATTGTAATCAATGAAATCAAATCGATAGACAGAATTGTCATTTCTTATGTACCAGCCATAAACTAACGCCATCCATTGCACCTAACCCAACCTGTAGCTTGTATTGTGTATTTGTATGCACCCTTCCGCCCTGTTAATACAAGTGTCATGAAAAATGATGGGGAAAAAAAAAGCAGATGAGACATGGAAACTGAAAATTGAGAAAGGGGGATAAAAAAAAAAAAGATCCCCTCCACAGTCGATAGTCATACAAAATGGCGTGTCAATCATACCGAAACAAAAAGCGGGAGGCTGCTGGGCTGCCTCAGTTGTTGTCTGTCGTTCAATTAACCTCGCGAGCGTATCCACTGCTTCCGGCGAGTACGATCACCACCGATTTGTTGATGGGTAATATTTCCACCCTCATGAGATTTGTCCAAAGCACAAACCTCGAGCGACGATAACGATAACGATGGACCCACAACTTAAATCTTGTCTAGCTGACTTTGAAATGTTCGCCATGAGGATTAATAACGTAACGTAATAAGATGGAGCATAATATGCGCGATATGGCCGATTCACTGATTAAATGATACAATCGACGAACTGTTGGATGTACTACTCATGGGGGGTTCGAACTCTGAGAGCCTGGCTGCGTGGAAGACTCAGGCTTCGGTACCGAGGGGGACGGTTCTAGAGGTGGTATCCGGTTGATGGACGGGGAAGACATCGCATGTTGCCCATTGGAAGCTGTCGAGAGATGGCTGTGTAGACCCATTGCATTCTCTCTTTGCCTGCGCTCCTCCTGCTCTGGGGTCATGCATTTCACTGGCGGCGGAATTGGAGCGTCGGGTGAGCTTCTTCCCATCAGCTTCGGACTTGGCTCTAGCCTTTGTACTGGCGGCAGGATCGGCGCACCAGCCATGCTTCCTGCAGTCGCCGGCCGCGGAGATTGTTTGGTAGGACTAAGGCCAGATAGTAGAACATGCTGAGAATGAGGGGACGAAGCCCGGTTCGCAGTAGGGGTCGCTGTTAATGATACGTTCCCACTGTGAATTGAGGAAAATGAAGCCTGATTTCCGGTGGCAGGACGCGGAGTGTGATGCTGTCCATGTGGCGTCCAGGGGGCGGGACCGTCGGAGGAGGCCATAGGTGGAAATCCGGCAAGAGGTCCGACATCCCGATTGCCTTGGGTGGGGGACATCGATGGTCTATTTTGGATGGGAGATGGGAGTGTCGGGCTGTGGATTGTATGGGAGGAAGAAGGTCGTCGTGTGAAAGTCGGGGCTGGAGGGAGCGGGCCACGACCATTGAGTGGGAATTGGTGGATTGAGGGCAGCTTCGGCTGCTCTTGAGACGAAATGTGGCCGTTTATGCCTTTCGAAGGGGAGAAAGGAGCGCGAGATGGGCTGAAAGGAGCTGCGTGCGATGATTGAGGTCGACGCTCGGGAGAAACAGGAAACGGCACAGCATGAATTGGCGGATGTGGCAGAGAAGGATGTGGTTGTTTCGTCGGGGATCCATTGACGACCGCCCGGGCCGCAGCAGCACTGCCTTCTGTCGTAGTTGGAACAGCCTTCGGCGCACTGGTTGACGTACCATCTGGGTGGCTTTCAACAGGACCAGGAGGCGAAGAACTGACTTTGAACTTGAGCGGCGGCAATTTGGGGAGCTTCGCTTCCTCTTCGCGGCGTTTGCAATCCCGGCAGACAAAGTGGAAGTCCTCGCTCTCGGCCTCATTCTGTTTGATCCCAAGGCACTTGCTGTGCTGCCATACATTGCAATTCTCGCACGCAACGCTATGGGAGCCATCGTCCTATGCAAGTTAACAGCAGGACAACGCGGTTTGGCTTGTCAATCGAACTTACAATATTTTCTCCGTGAACACCACAGCCAGAACAGTCGAAGACCCACTCGTCCTCTTGAGAGAGATCCTCCAAGTTCTTTCGCTGTTTCTCCAGTTCCGACTTAAGTTGCCGTTCGGAAATCCGGCTCTCCCCTCTTTCGAGCTTCTTTTGCTCCTCTTCAATTCGTTGCAGCTCGGCCTCATGCAGCACGCGTTTCCTTTCACGCTCCTTGATACGCTGTTCGCGCGTCATGATACGTGAATGCCGTTCGTGCTCCATTTTCTTCAATCTCTCCTCCTCCTTGCGAGCGGCAGCGAGTTCTTCGTCCCGTTTCTGCGCAACTTCAATGGCTTCCCGGTCATGTCGCTCCTTCTCGCTCTTCTGGGCGATACGGCTTGACCTCTTAGCGCCAGCGATGAGTTGGAGGTTAAAGAGCTCCTTTTCGCGCTTAACCCTTTGGCGCTCCTGTGATGCTTCCTCCTGCTCGATTACCGGGAGCACTTGTTCTTCGATCCTGCCCCTGAGTATCTTTTCATCTGCATCTCTTGTGTTTCGTAGCAACTCTAGAAACTCTTTGTAATCGTCTAGCGTAACGGCGATGCATTCCCATTTCATTTTTTCAAGGGGGTCTTGGCCCTCGACATCAAGTTTCACTTCAGCGTTCTCCTCCTCGGATTCGTCATCGTAGTCGGCACCGGTAACCTTTCTCCGCTTCGACGCTCTCACAGCTCGCGCACTCTTTCTCTTGGGCTTAGACTTGGACTTGGTCTTGGTCTTGGCAGGAAGAGGAGGAGGGGGAGGAGGGTCGGTACGACGATAGAGTCGATTATCATCTAGAATATAGTAGTATCGGCCTTGACGGTCGTATCCAACTTCTTCAATACGCTTGGGCGCTGTTAGCATGGGTCGCAAGGGCGGGGTGGCTAGATACTCACCCATTCCAATTGGTCTGTCTCCCTTTGTGCTGGCATCTTATCGCGGATTCGATCGGGGTTCCAGAACGTCCAGACGGTGAGCTGATGAAGGACTTGAAGTTTCAAAAAGACATCAAAATCCAGGAACCTGTTCGGGGCTTCGTCGTACCCGAAGGGGTTTGTAAGGTGTGAGGCTTTCGCATTGTACTGTCGTCGCGTGTATTCGTCAAAATTATCGAATCTAATGTCATAGAATAAAACTTGTCAGCTCCCGCAAGGCGCAGCTAGAAATATGTTTCACGTACGTAAGTCCGCGATGCGACGAAACCCATTTCAGGAGACAGAGCCCAATCTCCAAAAGCTTCTCAGAGGGTTCAGGTTTAAGACATTCGTTTTCCAGATCCTAAACAAAGAAGTATGTTAGTCCGCGAAATACAGAATGACTAGCCATCGGAGCTCTCGAGTCTAGCCCTAGATTTAGAGCGAAGAGTTCAGCATACTTCAATTCCAAAATCTTCGTCGATTTTCATGGGTTTCCCAAAGATGGCGATATACTGCATGAGGTTCGCAAACTCCCAGCAGTTTCGAAGCCGCGTGAGCAAGCCAGGCTCCTCGCGTGGCTGCTCTGTCGGAGCGTCCACCTCGGAGCGGGTGCGCTTTCGCGATACCATGAAGGCGGTTCGAGACCGTTAAGAAAGGCGCCGCGGCGCAGGGGCAAATTTCGTGCAAATTGAAATTTTGGCGGCGATCCCGAGATATGGTGCCAGTAGGTCTGATTGGGGAAGAGTGTCAAAGTATAATTGCGGCCTGGGTCCTAAAAACCAGAAAATGGTATACTCCAAAAGGTGGGCGTGTTCAGGCGAGAAGGACGGATGAGCTCACAGAATCTCCGGAGGCGCGCGTCGAGATCCGCCCGGCGGCTCGTCAGGTGACCCCCGATAAGGCTGACCCAGCAAGACGACAAAGAGGCGACAAGAGGAGATTTTTTATGCATTGCATGCGATTAATCATTGTAATTATACAAATTCTCCTCAAAAAAAACAAATAGAGACTAACAATGCAATCAATTGACGACTAAAAGCCAGGAGTCTCAGCCAACTAACGAAACACATAAACTAGATCTGGTATCTTGCATCAGAGGTCTATCTCACTCATATCGGAGGCGGAAAAAGACCATAGAGCACAATGAAACAGAGAACAGAGAAGCAGAGCGCCGTCCATATCAGTATCCACGCAATCAAGCAGTCATGTACCGTGATGGCCGAAAGAAATCTGAGTAGATAAACAGGGGAATAAGAGAACCCTAAGTTAAAAGCAGAGGCAAAAAGACAAAGGTAGAAAAATAGCAGCGAAAAGAAAGCAAACCCCCTCGCCTGACCGTCAGGAAACCAACCCCAGCCCAGTATGCTGATGAACACCATTTCTGTTGATCTTTCAAACAAATCCCCTCTTGATGCTGGTATCCTTTCCGTTATTTTTGTGTGTTTTCTCTTTTCTTTTCTCCCCATCATGCATGTATACCGTAGTTGCGCCTTATAACCCATTTTCGCCTTAACCTGTCCCATGCAAATCGTAAGTGTATCAAGTATACCCAAAGAAATTGAAATCGAACGAAAGCAATGCTTTTCAACTTTTTACATGGCAACACCCGGTGCGCCGTCGGACACGTTATCGGAGAGATTGATTAGAAGTTGAGCGAGGCACCGCTTTGTGGCTGCGTCGTCGCGGAGAACCGAGGAAAAGGTGGCATCTCGTAAAGGCTCGGGAAGGCATTGGCGTAAGGCCTCGCGGGCGCGGCTGTTATCGCTTAATCTGTCAATCGGTCAGTAGCGCTTCAAAATAAACCCCTGGAGTTAAATTGAACATACCGGAGGAAGCAGCGCACGACATGCTTGAGTAGCCTCACGGTCTGTTGCTCAACCAGTTGAGTGACCATATTACTCAGAACCGTTCCCACGGCGTAGAACCTCTCGTATGTCGCACATATATATGCCAAGCCGATATCATCCAGCAAAATCTTCTGTACAATGAAGATAGCGACCGTCTTACTTAACTCCGAGCCCGTTTCCATTATACGGAGGCAGAGAGGGATTATCTCGGTAGTGAGGAGGAAGTTGATGACATCCGACGAATCATTCTTGACCAGTGCGCCAATGACACCTAGAGAGGTGAGGCGGAGGTACTCGAAAGGGCGAGATTTCGAGGTGGTATTCAGAAAGGGATAAAGGAATAAAGGAATGTGAGCTAGTCGCAAAAGAAATAAGAATCAGTAAGGCTAGTTAAGTTGCCAATATCAAAGTTGCTACATACCGTTCAGGAAGAGGGTGCGGGTGTCATTGTGAGACGCTACACACTGCAACAAGGCCAGTGCGTTGCAAACCCGATTTGAAGCCGCAGCAGTAAGTTGCGACGGGTTCAACAGAGGGTATACGGAAATGATTTCTTGCAGTAGTGCGGTCATTACACCTGTTCAGCGAAAAAAAAAAATCGTATTAGCCTTTGTTGTTCGGAATGGCTCCCCGAAGGGTGCCCAAGAGAGGGGGGATCCCTACCAAATGAGTGCCAGATGACAAGTGCCAGCTCAGGCACCTGTTCCCTCTTTTTGCTGAGCTCCATCAAAGCAGTTTCTCTGCGATTCGGATCCAGAAGCTCCGCAACCCAGATGAAAACCTTGCGGTTCTCATCGCTAACTCCGCCATCGATCATTGACATCGCACCCGGCAACGCGCCATCCCCACCGACGCCTCCGGCACCCACTCCTTGGGCTGAGTTGTTGGCCGCAGTAGTGCCGGCCATAGCTATACGGTTGTAGTGTTGTTGTTGAGCTGCGGCAGCAGCGGCGGCAGCGGCCTGAACTTGGGCATGTTGCTGGGCGACAAGCGTAGAATGCTGCTGTGCTTGATGTGGGTGGTGCTGGGCTTGGTGCTGCTGCTGCTGCTGCTGTTGATGCTGCAACCAGGCGGCATCAGCCTGAGGATACTGGTGCTGATGAGAAAAGACGTGTTGACTTTGCGTTTGAAGCATGGCGGGCCGACGAAGGATTGATACTTAGGAGTGTGTTGCAATCCGCCCTGACCGACCGGAAAACTCGAATTGACGGTAGGGAGGGCTGAAGGGAACAAGGAGTGGTCAGTTGGTTGAAACCGAGATAAGATTCATCGATCAATACGCCGAAGCCGGTTGCGAAAATTGAATGAGGGATAGACACCCGGGGTGAGTGTCAGGCAGAGGGTTGGATTCGATGTGAAACGGTGATTGAGGCGAGCGAGGTTCGGGCTCCGGGAGGCGGGGAGACGCAGGTTCCGACCGGCCTCGAGAGCCTGACTCAGACTCAGCTCCAACTTTAGGCCATCGATGCAGAACAGGGAATCGTCCCGACCGGCTCAGCGATGCTCGAGTTCCACTAATATTCATCTTTAATATGGTTTCGCAGTCGCGGATCTATTTTGAAACAGCCCTCGATTGCTTACCATTGGATGAGCTGCACGTTACACTCGGCGCACGGGTTATAATGGCAGACGCATAACGGGCCATCTAGGCTCCTGATGAGGTGTGCTCCCGTCCTGGTGCACTGTACATACATGGATGCATCCCCCTTGCCAACTGCTTCTTCAGTGCAGTCTGGGCGCTGTTAATCCGGCCTTCGCTGTTGTCTCCGATGCTTCTGGTATCAGGAGCCTAGCGGAGCAGTCGATATGGTATACACTATGTCTGCAGAAGTGGTAACAAGGATAATCACATTCTCGTTTTATACTTATACTAGTATGTACATCCAAATATTAAACATGCAACACATCAAATCATTTCCATCATAATACAGGTATCTCCTAAAGAAGAATGAAAAATTGCGGTGGTAGAGGCAGTCAGTCAGATCCATCCGTCGTGCGCCTCATGCGCCTCATTTGTCCGTATAGAAAAGGTCAATAAAACGTTAAATCATATTTGAAAATCTTCTGAAGTCATGCCGTCCACCCTCAGTCTCGTCGTTAATCGTTATGCCCGTGATCTGGATCGTCCTGATCTTCTGCTCCGTCTAGTCCGTCGGTCCGAACTCTCGCTGGCTAGAAAGTTGTTAGCAGAATGCTTCAATAAGCGAGGTGAAACTGGGTAATCAAACTTACTGGTGCTGGTATAATAGCTATAATAACTTGGGTAGGTGTAGCTGCTGCTCTTCTCATCGTGGTCGTCCTTCTTTCTCCTCAGTCCGAGACAAAGCGCAATCGCACCGAGAATGATTCCTATCGTTGCGAGACTACCCCATTTCGATTTACCTTCGCCGCCATGATCACCACCAGATGGTCGCGCACCGAACCATGTGCGGCCTGGAGGCCGATGCGAGTGATGCGAATAGTGGTCTTCCACGTATGTCTCCTCTCGTCTTCGTCGCTTGCCGCAGCCCAGGCATGCAAGAATACTGTTTAGGAGTCCGCGGGCACATAGACAGAGACAGACGAGGAACAACAAGAACACGCCAGCAAGTGTTCCGATCACGATACCCGCGATAGCACCACCACTTAGGCCACCACCACTGTCTTCCGGAGCATCGACCCCAAGCGCTGGAGATCCATCGGTGGTCACAGGCGTTTCGAAAGCTTGAGTTGTCGTCGCGGTTTCGGTAGCGGTGCTCGAATCCGTCGGGCGTACCCCGGGGGTGGCCGTATCAGTAGCCCAAATCGAGGTAGTGGCAGCCAAAACGCACTCGCCGTCACTGCAGATATCTTGAGCGCCGCAGCACTTGCTGCCACACTGGCTCTCTCCGATCTCAGCTCGACAACTTCCGGAGCCGCCACCTGAGCCTGTCGGACTCGCGACCCAGCTACTCCATATGGATGTGAGTGTCTGGACGTCGGTTTCGGTCTGAAGGTAGGTGCTGGTATAGTATTCCCATGCTCCGTCTCCACCTCCACCGCTGGAACCGCCTGAAGACGAGCAGACCGCTTGGCCATTGTCTGTAATGCATGTTTCGCCAGAGGCACAGCAAAGCTGGCTGTAGTAACCACAGGGGTTGTTGCAAGATCGTATTTCAAGGCTACCCCCTTCGTCGGCTGTCGGCCCTAACGGACTGGCATGAGCGATGTGACACCGGCTCAGCAATGCCAGTATCGATGTCGCCGACTGTAGTAATCGTGAGGAATGCATTGCGAATATGACAGCAGTCCGAGAATTTTCGGATGATCGGTATGGAAACAGTCAAAAAATGCGCTGACAGCCTGGCAGCCGCAATTGTTGGCTGCAGGGTCCCAACTCTTGACTTCGACTCAGGTCCCGCCGTATGATGACTGCGATCAACAGATCAAGACGGCAAACTCCCCCAACAAACAGATGGAATGTAGAAATAGTTTAAGAACGTGAAGAAAATCGACGACAACCGAAAGAGGAGAGAGAAGAATGAGAGGTAAGGGAGGGGAGCCGGAGCTGTTGTGCCCGCGCAGGCGTTTGCCGATTTTCCCAACTCCCAGCCTCCTCACTCCTGCAAGTAAATATACAAGCCCAACCACCGCATTTCTGAGACATAAACCACCAATCGGCTTTAAAGTCCATGCGGTCACTCTGGAGTCATTTACTTTCTATTTTCGAAAATCCAAAGGCTGGACCCTAATTTTTTCCCGTCCTGCGTCGTCACTGCTCGACGGAATTTCCATCCTGGCGTGAGAGGAGCCCCTCCAACACCGTCCAACATCCCCGCATCTGACCATGCTGGGCAATACCGTCAGCCATTATTGCGCTCACGAGGGGAGTCAGCGGGCAATTTATGCTCAAGCAATCATGTCACAATATTTGCTCACGAGGTGGCAATTACTTTGATTACCTCCAAGACTCAGGCACTTCTCTCGTAGCTACGAACTACTGGAAGTCTGGAAGCCTCGCGATCAGGCACTGATGGGCACTGGCTAATTAGTCGCTAATCAGGCATCGGGCACTCCACCGGCTTTGTTTGCCCACTGTCTCTTTGACTGGTTGCTTCCTCTGGAGACTGCAGGGACAGCCTGTCAGTCCCGCTCTTTGTCCTGCAGGTTTTTGGGTTATGGCGATCAAGCGGTGTGCATGAGCAATTGTCGGTGGCATTTCTCGAGTCCTTTCGTCGGTTTTAACTTTCTCGAGTATCCTGGGCGTCCGCGACTGCGAGAGATTGAAGGTCAGGTCTGACAATGCCAAGTCGGCCATATTATAATTTTGATTTTGAGATCAAAACCAGTAGATACACACTAAACATACAGTTCCAGTATAGGACATTACTCATGTAGTCATTCCATATATCCATCAAAGACATCATCATGTACAAATTCCATGCAAAGTTTTCTTCCTTCCAGAGCCATATCTATGTCCATGCCAGCTGCTTCCTCATATAAAGAATCCAGCAACGCCCACAGCCACACCAACAACGAGATCGTGAAGGCTCGAAGTCCGTCTTGACCCTGCTCCGTCAGCCCCGCCTTCGTAGTTCCCACAAACTCCTAGGTTAAGACCATGACATGCAGACTCTCTCAAGCTGGAGCATGTCGAAGCCGCACCTGGCGCCCCAGCCTGAGTGAAGTCCGCTCCCCCTCCCGTCACAGTAACCCCATATCCCCCAAAGTGTGTAATGCACTGGGTAAAGTCGCTCTGACATCGATCATAATATGAAGAGCATTCGTCGGCATCGGAGAAGGACGTAGGTACGGCGACGAATGGGTAAGCGCCCGATATTGTCGACCCGGTAACTTGTGGCCCGTTATCGCTTGTAGGCGTTGCATCTGACGTTTGAGGGGAATTGAAACTCCCCGCTCCAATTGTGCCGGTGCAGGCTGCCCTGCTCGGACAGCATGCGATGTGTTGTGCCTCGTCGCTGGTACATATAGACCCTGATCTGCAGCAGATATCTGGGTTGTCTAGATCACCGCATCCGTTGTACCCTTTAGGGCAGTTGCCATCGCGCTTCTTCAAAAGTCGTAAAACATCATATGCTCTCCTGCTGTCATCGGGGCTTGCTGTGATAGGGGCATCGAATGTAACGGTCTCGATCGAAAGTGCGCTCGAGGCGAGGAATGTGGCCGCAATCCAGCCGGAGATCTTCATTCTCGAGGGTTAGGCTTGGGTCGTCCCGCCGCAATGGAAAGAGACTTATAATGGGGACAATGATATTTTGTCAAGATAGAAAATTATGTTCTGTCGAGCGGCTCCAATAACTCAGGGCTCTTCCGTCGGGTAGCGATGACGATGAGGTGGCTGGCGATCAACAAACTACTCGAAGCGGCAAAACAGAGTGAGATCCGTGGGTGGGCCTGAAACCCACGAGCGCCAAGAGCAGTGCCGCCCTATACTGAGAACCCAACCACCTCACTACCATATATTGCATCACTAAGGCCACTTTAATTAGACTGAAACAGTCCTCTGCCAAGTACTCCGCATTACTCTTGTCAAACAGAGATGACAAGTTCCTGGTTTGAACAACACCGGATTCTGGAACCAAGCTTAAAAACAACTTAGCTCTGGAGCAACAAGCCTGTAATGGATGACGATTACAAAACATGTGACCGTCAGCAGACTCGCCAGCTGAACACCCTGGCGTTGGTGGAAGGTTTATAAACCATTACTGAGCTGCTACAAAATATCCTCGACATTATCGGTGCACTGATCATGGAACTTCCGGTCGTGGATTTTACGCCGTGGTATAGCATTGGGGATGAACGGTCTCGACAGCGCGTGGCACAAGAGCTCGTAGATGCCTGCCAGCGGGTAGGATTCGCGCGTATCATCAACCATTCATTACCTGGATCAGAAATTGACAAGACATTCGAGTGGATGAAAAGGCTATTTGCGCTTCCAGAAGAGGTCAAAATGAAAGCCCCGCATCCAGAAGGATGGGCCGTTCATCGCGGATACTCATGGCCTGGACTCGAGAAGGTCTCTCAGACCATGAGCACTGGAAATGATGATGAATTGAAGAGGAAATTGAGAGAGGTGCCTGATGTTAAGGTGCGCGGTTGCCTATTTCATGAGCAAACCTACCGGCGCCTCCTCTGGACTCATTTAGGGCTCTGAAGGCCATGCTCACGATGATATAGGAAGTTTACGATATCGGTAGTGAAGAAGATGCTACTCAACCAAACCAATGGCTTCCTAACGAGAATCTACCCGGTTTCCGGGACTTCATGACCCGATTCTAC